>PVIA01003104.1:0-181377 GCA_004024845.1 Tonatia bakeri
GATTGCAAGAGTATCATCAGCAGGGAGCAGCTATTTGAAGGCTTGACCGGGGCTGGAAGGTCCACTTCCTAGATGACTCATTCATTCAAAGCTATTGCTTTGTCCACCTCTCCAAGACTATTTTAATATTCTTACATCAGTCAATTTTCCCTAGAGCTAGCAATCCAAGAAAGTATGAATGATAAGCAATAGTACCTTTTATGACCCAGTGTTTAAAGTGATACACTCTCATTCCTGCCTTATTCTCTTGGTTAGAAGTGAGTTATTAACCCTGGCTGGTAGGGCTCAGTGACTCAGTGGATTGAGAACCAACCTGTGAACCAAAAGGTCACCAGTTCGATTCCCATTTAGAGCACATGCCTGGGTTGCAGCCCAGGTACCTGGTTGGGGGCATGTGAGAGGCAATTGATTCAATCATACTAATGTTTCTCTCCCTCTCTCCCTCCTTTCTTCTCTCTCTAAAAATAAGTAAATAAAATCTTTCAAAAAAGAAGTTATAGAGTCCATCCAACTGATAAAAAGAGAGGGATTATGATGCAGACTCTGGCTCATGGGGTCCGAGTCATTGTGGATGAAATATGAGACAAATTCACATGGACTACTGAGTCCTGTGGAGGAAAAGGGATGACATGGCTTTTCTCTCCAGGGGAGCAAAAACCTTGGCCCTTACTCCAATGAGCTTTTATTGTCTTACTGAGCACATTACAAGAAGGTCCTCATTAACTATGCACAGGCTCACTTTAGGTGGTTACCTTATACAGAAAACAAAGGAGAGGATGCTGGTGATCACATCACAGAAGAGGGATATTTGCAAATGAAAGGCAAAAGTGGTTAGACCCGTTACACTTATCCTTGGAAGGTTTAGCATGGTTTTTAGGAAGTTGCTTTGCAGTAAATGTCCTCAATTCAGGGTGAGGGAGTTTTAGAAAAAGCAAGACTCATAGTGGCCTAGGTACATTGCAGGCCTGATTCTCCACTGGAAAACCTATCCGTGGGCGTGGGTCCTGTGCATCTCCAAGTGGGAGCTGGGCCCGCACCATGCAGAGTGGCCTCCCACTGGATTAGTCTTCATCTCTTGAAAAAAAGAGTATCAGAGAGTCTGTGAATATATTTTAAAACCTCCACATTTATTTCATTTGAGAGTCTTTTATTTTAATTGAAGTTTTTAGCCAGTTTAATTAAAGATTTTTTTTTGGTCTTAATTTTTCATCTTCATTCTTTTTAGTTTATATGTTCTCTTGTTCTCTTCCACCTGGATGAATTTTTCTCCAGTCTTTCGCTCTAAGAACAATGTATACTTCCTTGCTTTCCTTTTGTGATTTTTTTGTTGTGTGAATTATTTTTAGTTCCACCATGGTAATGTTTACCTTTTTACCTGGTGATTTCATTTTGCAACCATTTCATCAGAACTGATACATAATCTTTCAATGCAAAATAATGAAATTAATTATGTATTTTTGTCCCATTTCTGCTTTTCCTACTTCCTCATTATTTTTAATTTTACTTGTAATTTTCTGACACAAATTACTTTTAAATGCTATTTTTTTAAACTTACATTTCCACATTTCTTTTTTTAAGATTTTTTATATATTTATTTTTAGAGAGGGAAGGAAGGGAAAAAGAGAGAGAGAGAGAAACATCAATGTGCGGTTGCCAGGGGCCATGGCCTGCAACCCAGGCATGTGCCCTGGCTAGGAATCGAACCTGTGATGCTTTGGTTCGCAGCCCATACTCAATCTACGGAGCTACTCCAGCCAGGGCTAAATGCTATTTTTTAAGGTATGCTCTCTTTTCAATAGTTCAAAAGATTTTGCAGGTGTTGTTTTTCATTGCTTATTGATAACAGAAAGAATTTGCTTATTTTTACATGAGTACATTTTGGCTGGTAAAGGATCTGTAGTATTGACATTTTAATTCAATGAACAGACCAGTGACCAGGTATGTGTTGCTTAAAACTAAACTTTTTAAGTTAGTCAGGTTTAGGGGAACATTGTCCTTCAGCACTTAATAGATGCTATTTATTTCTCACTTCAGAGTGACTTGTTCATGTTTTCTTCAAAGTATTCACTGATTTCTCCTTTAGCCTTGATTTTCTATATTTACAAAGCTAGTTATGATGAGTGCTATTTTATTGTTATTTTTAATTTATTTTTTTGCGTGATAGTTGTTTCCCACATGTTGGTTTTAACTTGGAAACATAATGAGCTATTTGCTTCTGAAAGTTTAGAGTATTCTTTGTCTAGATAAAGTTTGTTTAGCTCTTGTTTGTTTCCTATTGTTTATTTTATTATGATCCACTATAATATTACCACTTTCTTCCTCAGGAAGCATAATTTTATCTATTTTTAATCCCTGGTTCTTTATTTAGCAGCTAATAAATTATTAGTTTTTCTGCCATGTTAATTGCTATTTTCATAATCCTAATGTCATTTTTAATTCTACTGTAGCCTTTTAGTTTATTTACATTCCTTTATTACAATATGTAACTCTCTTTATTTCCCCCTTTTTTATGTCAACTCATTCTTCCTATCATCTTCAGGCCTTAGCAAACCTTACTTTCAGCTATAATTTCATGAAGTTTTTGTTTTATTGCAGTTGTTTTTGAGAACACAAAACACATGCTGTTTAAGAATGTATTCTCTAGAGCAAATTATTTTTTTGAAAATATTTTTGATTCAAATATATTTTTTGCTTTCAAAGTTTTACTGAATATTTCCATGATTAAAATTTGGTTTTCTATTTTTAGTCATTCAATTTAAAGAGTTTATTCCATTCTACTATTTTCCAAAACTGAGATAGGTTAATTTGCTTGGGATCCTCTCAAAAAGTTATTACACTGTTTCAATGCATACTTGCTGTGAGGATGGCCAACGGGTGAATTCACTGGCACATTTCTTTTTGCCCCCATGGCTGGTATAGCTTCAGTATTTTCTCTATAGTCCATTTTAATAAGGTGGGGATGTTGCCATTTCAGGGAGAAAGCCTACTTCTCCAGTCTCTATACTGACATGGGCATTTGCTGGGGGTCTTAGCACATATGTCCTATGGTACCTCTTTTCAAAGCAGGTAATATGAAGGGGCCTGAGGACTCAAAGGAGATGATCACATCAGACACACACAATGGTGTCAATGTCCATTAGCTCTTTTTATTTTTATCTAATTCTTGATTTCCTTTGAAATGGAAAGGTCCCTGAGATCTCTTTCAATTTGGTTCTCTAAGTTGTATACATAATAGAATAGCTTTAAACTTTCCAAGATGTTTCAGAAACAAAAGCTTTTTATCTTTTTTTTAAAAAATAGCAATTATATTAGAACTCAGGGAGGAATAGAGATAATTTTCCATCCTAATTTGTACATATTATCCAAGGATGCACTTAGTCTTTCTTCCATTTTAATTTACTTCCACCTGGAGTAGAGGGGGCTTACCCACTTTTTATGATCTTCTCAAGTTGTTGAATCTTAGGTTTGGGAGACATTTAAATAAGGCACAATCATCTCTTCTTAAATATGTGCTTCCAAAAATGTTTGACTTTGTTTTGCTATACAATTATATGACACATTATGTTGTAGGAGCAATTTATATCATCTTGGCACAGACTGCTCAAAAATCAGTCTCTCATTTATTTCTTATTTCTTTTTTATGTTCTTACAATCAGTGAATACAGGACCCTCCATGCTCAGCATGCTGACATCAGCCATGATCTTACATCAACACACATATCTTATCACCTTAGTTTTAGTTCAAAAATGGCTGTCAGATAGTTAGGTGATGTCCTACCTATTTGCCCTGATTCTCACAGTCTTCAGAGAATGGATTTCATGGAGAGTTCAGATACTGCAATTGCTTCCTTCTCTTTTTCTGTTTCAATGACTTTCTATTTTATTAATACAATAACCACATTCATGATTTCATATAATATTAAATTATAAATGTACATGATCAGTATTATCAGCCTAATACTTAAGGTTATTTTTCTATTATTTTTAATAGAAGGATAGATTTAGTTTCTTGATTTTTATGATAATTGATGATGTATTATAAGTAATTTCCTACAAGAAAAAGACACTAAAAATTGTATATAGTTGAGTAGCAATATATATCTAATTTCTTCAAGATTAACATATCTAAAACAGGGTCTATTATTTTTGTAGTAAATTTCTTCAAGTGATTTCATGTTCCAGAGATTAAGGCTAAAATAAAGCCGTGATTGATCCTAGAGTCCTGTTTTGTTTTCATCCCCATTCCCATGCGGGCCTGGAAAATTGAAGCTCTCCATTCATCTCCAATCCCACTGACACTGCAGTAGCCCTGGACCTAACCTGGCCTTCTGTGTTGTCTCTTCCCATTTGCTGCAGCACAAAGTCAGAGAGCGTAGGGCCAGAATGTTAGAGGAAGAAAGCAAGTCCAAGACAGAGACATGAGGAATGCCAATACTAAGAAGCCAAGTAAGAGGTGGGCTATCTAACACACACTGAGAGAGAGAAACTATGAGAACTTAAAAAACATCAATTAAACTGAATAACAATTAAATAGCTTTCATTGTGGTGTCATGAGCAAAAGCCTCTGTTAAATAATGAATTGAGGTAATAGTATATATTGTTTCCTTTGGATTTTTATTTGTTTGTTTATTGCTTAAGAAATTTTACTGAAGGTTGATAATTGTAAGGTGGACATCTGGATAGACATGTGGGATCCAGAAAGTTTTCTTCTAGTTGGCATTTTTTTCAAGATGGGTACTATTAGGACACAGCAGCATGCCCAGGAGATACTGAGGTTGAACATTCAGATCAAAGAATTGGTATGTTGATGGGCTGGAATTCCTGCAAAAGCAAAAAATCAAAAACAACAACAAAAAACCCCCAAACTTAGATGGATTGGCCTTTCACAGGAAGGCTATCAAAATTGGAGTAAGAAAGATGGTTGTACGTGAAAGTCAAAATTTTGATAAGATGGTTGGAATTTGAGCAAACTCTACTTGATATTATCTATTTTCCAATTTAACTTTTAATCACAGTGGTAGACTGAGAGTAATAATGTAGAAGATGAATTAAAGTTTTTTAAAAATATTTTATTTACTTATTTTTAGAGAGGAGGGAAGGGAAAAAGAAAGAGGGAAAGAAACATCAGTGTGTGGTTACCTCTCACATGGCCCCCACAGAGGATCTGGCTGGCAACCCAGGGATGTGCCCTGACTGGAAATCAAATCGGTGACCTTTTGGTTCACAGCCCATGCTCAATCCACTGAGTTATACCAGCCAGGGCAGATTAATTAAAGTTTTAACAGTGGAAGAAAGTATGAAGGTTTCACTCTGGGGTGTGGCAAAGTCTTTGATTTCCAATTTTATTTAATTCTCTTAAAACAGAATATTTTTGTAACATTATAAATTGAAGCTTTTGATGTGTAAGTGCCTCACCTACCAATAGGAGTTAAATATCATTTGTTTATTGATTTGTTTTCTTGGCCTAATTGATCTGTCTCAGTCTTTGTTTTAAATATAGAATGCTTACTTATCTTTCTTAATTTATTTTGATATGTTTTGCTACCTTGGCAACATTTGATATGCTATTTATGTGTTTTTATTTAGGAGGTATACATACCATTTTTATGAACTTTATAAATAATATAATATTTCTGTGGCACAGTTTCCTTATTTGTATAATAAAGAAAATATTACTATCTACCTCAGAAGGATTTTTTTAAAGAAGATGAGATGGAGTAATGCATATGTAATTAACATTATAAGAGCAATAAATACTGGTTACTGTTATTATTGTTTACCTTTACCTTATCCCCCAATTATAGAGGGATAAGTTAAGCTTTATTTAGTCTATTATTTCATTTTGTGCATTTTTGGTAAAATAATATGGGGTTTTAGTCACAGAATATTATTTACTGCATTATTTGTTTTCCAGGAATTGTTCTGGCAGTTGCTTTGGTTTATAACCATGTCAACAATTATTTAGAACATGATTTTTACTGGCTTCACTAATATTTAATATACCATGACTTCTCACTTTTTTCCTTTTAAATGGTATATGTAAAGGTTTTACCTCATCTATTTTGTTAGGATTAACCATTTTTTAAAAATTATTATTTGTTTATTTTTAGAGAGAGGGAAACAGAGAGAGAAGGAGGGAGAGAAATATCAATGTGTGGTTGCCTCTCGTGCGCCCTGTACTGGGGACCTGGCCAGCAACCTAGGAATGTGCCCTAGATGGGAAATCGAACTGGCGACCCTTTAGTTTGCAGACTGGTGCTCAATCCACTGAGCCCCACCAGCCGAGGCTAACCAGTTTTTTAAAAAATAATATTCACTGGAAATATGTAACGTAGACAATTATTTATCTGTGTAACTGGTGTCTGCCTTGGTGGAGGGGTGATACATGGTTGAACTTTTATGTTCAAGACTCTCTCTCTAATAACCTTAAATATTAAGTGAGAATTTGGAAAGTGTCAGTATTTTATTTGTGAGGAATTGAGAAAGCGAATTGGTTACTACATTTCTTTTCACTTTACAATACTATTTTCATTGCCGAATTTGCTCAATGTAGCTGAAGATTTTGAGAGACCATTATGGTTCAGATTTCATGTTCAGTAACACAATGAGTAATACCTGTGAGGCAAACATAGCTTTTATGCTCTTTTTTAATTTTTAAAGTAGAAATTTGATATTATGAGAGATTTGTCCTAGTAAATACATTTTACCACATTATTCAACCACTAAAGAAACACAACAAATCAATAAAACCATGTTTCTAAAATAAGTTAAAAAAATACTTGTTAATAAAGTTTACTTTTTGTCTTATTATTTTTAAAATAAAAAGTACTGTATGTTTAAAGAAGAAATATATCACCAGCTTAAATATATATTGCAAAGAATAATATGCTGTGGCTTTTTTCTCTTTCTTTGACCAAAGTCTACAAAACCACAACTTCCATGCTTCTAGTGCTATCCATATCCTCAGTAACTTTTTAATAAAATTTCTCTGAATTTTCACACACTAGAAGGTTAAGAGAGTACGAAACTGCTTAGTTTCAGGTCCATCAAGATTGTGCTTTGTGAGTGATGGTATCCTCTGTGCTAAACACGACTTCTCTTGCCTGGAGAAGAAAACCCATCTTTTCACATAAAAGATATAAACCTGGATTATCTGAAACAAGATGATGTTACTCAGCAGCCTGAATTCATTAATGTAAATTTGATAAGATCATTAAAAATATCTCTTGTTCAAAGAAAATGTAAGCATATTTTAATGTACTTTTCATTTTAAAATGTTACTAAAGGGATTTTTCTGGACAGTTGCAAAGGAATTAAGCTGATATGTTATGGGCATAGCTGTACTCTCTGTCTGTAATTCTGACTGTTCCTCTGAACTTCTTGTGCCGAGAATGGAGTATTAAAATGTGACCTCACTAATTTACTAGCTGTATAACCACAGAAAGTTACTCAACATTCCTGAGGCATTCTTTGTCATTTAAAAGTGACTGGCATCTCTGTGAGGATTAAGCAAGGTACTACTCCTTCCACTCCCAGCATCTTAATTTGCTCAATGTTAGTTAATGGCCCCATCTCCTAAATCCCAGCCCCTACTTCATTCTGCACAGCCTCAGTCTTCAGCTTTTATCTCTATAATAATCATGTCGACCTTAGTACACCAGTGAAAACTTAGACTCAGCAAAACCTCAATCAAATTTCTAATTAAATTTCATATAATCTATGAAATATCATTGCCCAGTATACATCACAATAAATTATCAAGCTATTAAGATGGCTTGCTCATTGATAACTAGAAAAAATATGCCCCTCCTGGCACTCACCATTACGTTCAGACCGTTCCCTCCCTCTCAAATTCTTTTCCTTTCTCCTCTCAGTTTGAATACCAATATTCTTCAGAGAGTAAGGTTCACTTTATTCTTAAGATTTGCCCCTGGCTAGTATGGCTTGGTGTATTGAGTGCCAGCCTGCAAACCAAAGGGTCATCAGTTTGATTCCTAGTCAGAGCACATGCCTGCATTCTGGTCCAGGTCCCCAGGGGGCATATGAGAGGGGGGCATATGAGAGGCAACCACACATTGATGCTTCTCTCCCACTCTTTCTCCTTCCCTTCTCCTCTCTCTAAAAAGAAATAAATAAAATCTTTAAAAAAGATTTCCTCTGACCCCTGCAAAAACATATTGTCAATATAATTTTCAAGATTTAACAGAACTGTCTGACTTAACCTGAACACACAGGGCTGTCTTTGCTCCTGTGCACTGCAGTTCTGTGTGTGTACACTTCCCCCACACATGCAAAGCCATTTCTGTTCCTTATATGGTTTTTATAAGGAATGGCATTAATGTCTCCAAGCACGAGCAATCTTTACTTCAAGTAAAAGCCAGGTTCACATAATCCCTTGCAAATCTGGGGCAGGTCACAAAAAAGAAGGTGACTCTGAGGTGACCAGTGTCACCAGCTGAAATTTATAAGAGCCAAGGGTGTTGGTCTAGCTTAAGAAGCATGAAGCTAACAGGAAACTAATTAAGAAAACATACATAGTGGGTGATCCATAAAATTACATTGAAGTCTTTTAGAAAAATACTACCCTATATTCATGATTCCTACCAACTAAATTCATCATAACAGATCTGTGAATCTGCTTTCTGTGAATGCTCGCATGCTTCTGAGGAGCAGCCCGCTTGAGAACATTGTGTTCCTGGAAGAGGTCAGTCATTACTCTGCTGATCTCTGTGGGGTCCACAAAGTAACTGGCCAACAGTTGGTGACCATAGTTCTGAAGGTGGCCTGTATTCGGTGGGGAATGGTCTGCTAATGATCTGTGTAGGAACAGCTTCTATCACCAAGTCTAACTATCCCCTTTGCATACAAACAATCTTTTTTTTTTTTTTGTATCAGATTCTGTCTGATACCAACAAGGCCACCTTCTCCAGGCAGACAGGAAAGCAGGAAGAAAACGGGGCAGATTTGTGACCTTGATCTTCTCCACGTTGTATCTGTTATTCTGGAAGGAGTAAACAGAGACAGTTCTAAGGAATTCTAACCCCCATCTCTAAATTCACAACAATAAAAATAATTATAGTAATAAGAAACAAAACAGAACTGAAAATAAGTTATTAAAGAGAGTAGAGGGGAAACACAATGGAAGGAATGCAGCAGCTTGCAGAGGAGCTCCTAGTTGTGAGTGACAGCTAAAGCGTCCGAAACTCGGGAACTCACTCCTCTACTTAGTATTCTCCTCTGTTGCATTCCATGTCATCCCACGTCATTACGATTCATCCCTGATACATATTGATTTTATGTGTACCTGCAAATTCAGTTTTCCCTGCTACATCTAATGCTTGGATTTAGCAGAAGTCTATGCTTTTGCTCAGTCCCAACCTTGATTCCCAACTTTTTGTAATCCTCAAAAGAATCCAAGAATGGATTCATACAAATCCATTACCAATAATAACTATGACAATTACTACTGCTCCTTCTATTATGAATACTGACTGTACAGTACTTTTTGCCAGATTCTGCTTTAAGCCTTTACAGATATTAAATCATTTACATTGATAGATGGTAAATAAATTAGTAATCTGTTTCAGGTGGCATCAGCCATCTTTCTATCCACATGGACTTACAAAGAGCAACACAGCTGAGAGAGTGAGGCCCTTGAATCCCTTGCCCTGACAAGAGTCGGGCCAGGCCCATCTCTGTGGTGTTAACCTGTTTTCTGTCATTTGCAGCGAGACCTGTCAACCTAATTCATAGAATTAATCTGACTTTAAATTTCAGTTGGGCACCTCAGCTCTAATCTTTCAGTATGAAGACTACATTTTAAAAAGTATTTTTAACTACTTTTATTTATCACATTATTTATTTTAAATAGATAATATTGTCACCTTTCAAAAAGCAGGAAGTAAAAAAGGAAGGCACATAGTGAGATTATTTTTCACTCATGCCCCTCTCCTCTAGTCCTTACCTGCCTACCTTCCTCCTGTCCAGGGGACCACTGTCATTAGCGTCTTATCCAATTGTAAATACTCTTACTTTTCCAAATTTCGGTATAAATGGTAGTATAATGAACCCACACTTTTATACTTTGCTTTGATTTTTTTCACTTGCACTATATCTTGAATATTTTTCCTTATTAGCTTTTGCATTTAACGTATTTCTTTATTTTAATCCATTTTATGAATGCACTGTAATTTATTTAGCCCAACTTCCCTTTGTGAAGATTTAGGCTGTTTAACAACTTTCTCTAATATAAAAAATGCTATGGTGAATAATATGTGTTATTTTGCAAGTGATAATATTTCTATAAGACAATTCCTAGAAGTAAAATTACTGGGTTAAAAAGTCTATGAATTTTGATAGTGGGTGTAGCTGTGCATATATAGGGACAAAGGATGTGTGGGAAATCTCTGCACTTTAATTTCAATTTTACTGTGAGGTGAATACTGCTCTAAAAATAAACTTCATTTTTTAAATAGCAAAAGAAAACACAATAAAATAAGGGTGTACAGACAAGAAATATTTATTGAATAGCTACTATTTAATATATTATCAGGTTCTGTGGCAAGTGTCAGGGATAAAATGGCAAATATGAGGATGTGAAAGGGTGGTTAAAAAATTAACCCCAAGGAACTAAAACAATACTCATGGCCAGTTTTCTAGGTTTCATTAGAGAGATGAAGAGAAAGCCCTTTTTAAATTCCATATCATTACACCCTCTACCTAATGCCTAAAATTATACAATTAATAATTCATTTGAAATAATCATTTTTCTCTCTGTAGCATTTTATGTATGTATATCCCCTGCTTACAACACTTCCCTAATCATAATGGATTATAATTATGCATGTATCTGTGCCACTTTCTAGACTGCTAGTTTGCACAATGCCCATGTCTAGCATAGAATCGTTACTGCATAAATGTCTGCCAAATGGGATTGCCTTAAGTAACAAGTCAGAGCATTAGGTGATTTACTGTGTGTCCTGTTATTTGGTTTACGAGATGCTTTTCTCTAGGACAGGTAGAGTCAAATTGGCAGCCAGAAATCACCAAGTGCCTTGGGGTGACATTTCTGTTGAAATTAAAAAGAAAGAGAGAGAAGAGGGAGAAGGTGCTTTCAAAGATACCCTCGCCCAACTTTACAGTTCTGTCTGCCACTAACTCACGGGAAGAAAACCAACTGGTGATGGGAAAGCTGGAGGCTTCCTACTTCTGACTCAGAGACAATATATGTTATAGGGATTACTTATTGTTTTATTTGTGTTTTCTTTTATTTACATGGTAAATGCAGTAGTTCCTGCTTATCTGTGGTTTTGTTACCCATGCTTCCAGTTACCTGTGGTCCACTGTGGTCCACTCTGATCCAAAAATCTAAATGGAAAATTCCAGAAATACAATTCATAAGTTTTAAATGGTGTGCCCTTCTGAGCAGCATAGTGAAACATCTTGATGTTTTGCTCCTTCCCTCCTAAGACATGAATTTTGTCCAGTGTCTCTGTGCAGTCAGGGGTGTCCAATGTTTTGGCATCTCTGGGCTGCACTGGAAGCAGAAGAGTTCTCTTGGGCCACACATTAAATACATTAAGACATGTAAGCACAAAAGGAATATCGTAATGTTTTAAGTAAATTTATGATTTTATGTTGGGCTGCATTCACAGCCACCCTGGGCCACATGTGGCCTACGGGCTGCAGGTTGAACATTCCTGTAAGATGCTCCCCACTCTTGGTCACTTAGCAGCCATCTCAGTAATCAAATCGACTGGTGATCATCCTGACCTTTTCAATATTTCAGTGCTTGTGTTTAAGGAACCCTCGAGTTACTTAATAAAGGCCCCAAAGCACAAGAGTAGTGCCACCTTTAAGTAAAAAAAGTGAAAGTTCTTGACTTAATTGTTCTGTTTTTTTAATTAGTTATTGTTGTTAATCTCTTACTATACCTAATTTATAAATTAAAGTTTACTATAGGTACATACATGTATAGGAAAATCACATAGTACACTCATATATAGGATTTGACACTATCCTTGGTTTCAGACATCCACTGGGGGGTCTTGGAACATACCCCTTGGGGTCAAGGGGGGCCACTGTACCCTGTTTTTTTCAAACTGGGATATGAATAGGTACTAGAAATTGTTAGTATTCTTATAATTGATGAGAGAGTATCCTCTCACAGTATTCTCATTATTTAGGGAGAAACATATAAATGAAATAATTGAGTACCAGATAGAGGTATTCACCTACTTTAATCATTACTTGAAATCATTTTAGGACAATTGGCAATTTCAGGAAAGAGTGAGCAGGATGTGAGACACATACTCTTTACCAAAACCTCTGCTTTACCTTTGGACAGAGGCCTGATAAAATTGCATTTCTTTGGATTTGGAAGCCTTTTCAGTATTTCTGTTGTTATTCTTAATATCTCATTATTATATTATCATAAAATAGATATTCATGTCAAAGGGATCAAAGAGCCAACTGAAGAGCTCTCGGTGACCAAGCCTGCAGCAATATGAATGAACTGTATTTCTGTATCATAGGTTGTAACCCAAAGTACAAAACAAATACCCATGAGTCATACTAATATTAGCACATGGTTGAATAAGTAAAGAGATGAGGGGCAATAGAAAAATGTTCAGTGCAGAATTCCAAATAATTTATGTAGATCCTCTTCAAGAAGGAGGAGTCTAACTTTTTCTGAAGTGTGGGCTAGTGGTTTCCCTCCAGAGCACAGTAAGGAAAACGGTGGGGAAGAGAGTGACTTCCCGGTGGACAAGTTTGACAAACACTGCCTCAAACAATGATCAGGGCCATCATTATCAGTGATGAATTATATAGATAGTACATATGTATCCTTGAAAAAGTTGATGAGAATGTCATTTTCCTTCTATGATCTCCCTCCAAAAAAATTGTAAGTCCCAGATTTTCATGAGAAAACTGTAGGCAAATTCCAGTTTAGGACATGCTACAAAATACATGACCTGTACTCCTCAAAATGGTCAAGTTTGAGGGGGAATAAAAGTACAGTCTGACACACTGTGACAGCCCAGAGGAGGCCAAAGAGACGTGAACACAAAATGTGAAACACTCTGAAAGCCGCTCTTCCCCTGCACCACCCCCACCCGGAGTAAAGCCAGGGAGGTGTTTAGACAGAGGGTGCTGTATAAGAACTCAGTGTGCTTGCAGAGTGGGAGGAGTTTACAGCTTTTTAATATTTTTATAGATTGTGTCAATTACATAGCTGGCTAGTGGTTTGATTTAGATACTTATGAAAGCTTTGAGATGAAAATAAATGTGCATGTTATCATGATAAAAAAATTAACTTAGGATTCTGGAACAGGAAAAGGACATTAGAAAAGACTAAGAAATCTCAAAGTTTCTAACTAAGAACAGTCTGACAATTTGGAGCATTAATTGTGACAATATAATACCAATGCCTTACTCATAACGGCAGATGTTAGATGTTAGACGTCAGAAATAGCGGAAACTGAGTGAGTAGTAGGTGGAAACTTGCTGTATATCTTTTTGGTAAAAATTCTTCTAAAGCTGTTTGTGTAAATCTAGAACTATTCTAAAAATAATTGTTAAAAAATATCCCCACCGTCTCCCTCATCTGCTCCATTCCATGGCCACAGAGGTAATACAACCGAGAGTTTATCACCCAGCTCTATACTGAATGTCACAAGAAAGGAAGTGCACCCAAAGCTACTTAGGACTACTTGATCATTTTTGCTGCCTGAGGTTATTTTTTATAGTGCTAACATAAAAGAGTAGTGTACATATATAAATATATATGTACATACATGTATATGCATATATATATTCAAACAAAATGAGAGAAAGAACAAAGTAGTAATAGATATTTTCATACTCTGTGTCTTGGGGATTTCTTGGCTTTTCCTTGTCTCATACTCCCAGGGCTTTGTATTTCTCTGACAGGAGGCAAAGTCAAGCAAGCTCAGGGTTGATGAAAGGCATTTGATGAAACAGCTGATGAGAGATGGTCCTTGTCTGACAGAAGCAAGATTATACCTCTCATGTTGATTTAAGTAAAGAAAAATAGTTCCTACAAATAATTCCCCAGGGGGATGATTTCCTGTGCATAGCTTTCCAGATGAAATATGTGTACATGTTCGTGCTTTAGTGGATCTGAAGAATTTTTTTTTTTTAGCATAAACCTATAGAAACTTTCTCTGAACCTGACCTTGGAAAACACCTATTTTCATGCAGAAATTCGGTGAAGGTACCAGCTCCAATTAAATATTTATCCCATCTTCATCTTAAGTACAGAAATGCTGCCTTGTTGTGAAACAGCTTCTTCATAACAGTCTCCTTCACAGGAAAGCATCTGGACAGGAGATGACCCATCTATAACCCAAAGCCAATAATTACACTGAATTAAGTGTCTCTTAGTGATGCAGGCTCTTATCAAGCTTGTACTGAGGCTATTAAATCTCATTTCAATCCTAACAAGTATCCCCAATCAATTTAGACCACAGTTTAGCAAGCTGCCACTCTCAGGCTTCCCCTGACAACGGCATCTTCAGACTGCACAATTTACTGCTGGGCCAGACATGTGTTAGCCACTGCCCCTTCTCACAGAACGTTTCATTGGTCAGCAGCCAGGAAAACACTCAATGAGGTTTCATTCTGTTGGTCCTTCTACAGTACCATTATACACATAATATAATTAAATGCTAAAGAAGTTTATGTGATGTTTAAGTGACTAGAATGGATCCGAGATCGGAACGTTGGATTAGATATATGAGGTGGGAGGAAATATACATTGTTTCATTCTTCCTTCCAGACCTCAAAAACTTCCACTAGCTGTATTTGTTATTTGGTTACACTATAAATTTCTTTTTAGTGCTTTATGAAATTCAAATAACTCCATTTATCAAAAGAAATATAAGTTATTTTAATGTTTTATTGCTCCAGGAAAAAAAAGAAGCACAGTGTTTGAAATGTAATCCTTATAAAACATACTTAGTATAATGGGAGTAAGGAAAATGGGAGATTAGCATAAGAACAGTAAATGAGTAAATTTATTATATACTATAAGCAGCAAATGAGACCAGAGAAGAAAGACATGCAGTTTCACATGTTCTTTAAATGCTGCATCCCTGCAATTTCCTGTCTTCTGAATCAAATGTAGGGTCACTTTCAACCATTGAGAAATCAGATTCTAATCTGCTGCCTCCTTGGTCTTCACTCTGGGCATGGTGGGAAATGGGGAGTAGAAGGATCAAGCAGAAAGGAAAAAGACCCATGGTCATGGGCAACACTGGCGATTGTGGAGTGGAGAGTGGTGGGTAGAGATGGAAGGAGGTATAGGGAATAAAATGCAATAAAAAATGAACTATTTAAAACATAAATTTAAAAAATGTGAGGACTTTGCTCAAAAATAACTTAGAAGAGCCAGATGGGGCCCTTCAAATGGTTGAGTAGACTGATCAGACGTACATGGAGTCCGTCCGTTTGTGTTCAGTTTTCTTATATTGATTCTCGCATAAAAATGTAACATAAACCCATTCACCTACTAGACATAGACATTGTAGAAACAAAGGCAGGCAACTCTGACTGCAGTGATAGCCAAAAAGGAATGGGTTTTTCTTCAGATGGAAGACGAGAGGTAAAGTCACACTGCAAGGAGGGTTGATGGTGTGGCTGCTCCCTCTGAGCATCTAGGGGGCCAGCTGTCCACCCCTCATCCAGCCAGTGTCCACCTATTGCCTTCTGGATATCCAGAGGCCTCCAAATGAGTTGCTTTGTTGAGTTGCTTCTCATGAGAAGCATGAGACCCACATCTCATGCTTCAGAATGTCTCCATCTGTCATTATATCTTCAAGCATCTGCAAGCTGCTTTGTAATAACCATAAAATTGGATAAAATACTGAGGCCAAGGGGCTATGAGGTACAAATGCCTATTTTTTTTGGTAAAATTAATTCATGAATGTTCAAAAAAGTTGAGGGTACCTGTAAAATGTCAGGAACTCTGTGTGTTTAAGAATTTTGATAACAACCACTGGAAGCAAAGCCTCAACCACTGGAGAGATGTGCCTCTAACTGTGGCGGTTCCAAGGTCTGCAGCTGAGACGTCATGGTAAGGATGGAGTTAAGGTGGGGTGGGGTGGCTGATGAAGTTCATCTGAGTAAGAGCTTTCCATTTCCATGTGTCTTTCAAATGAGCCAGCTCCAAATATCTCCTGATTTGTTTTCAGTGGATTTAGCACTAATATTTTTAACCAATGATTACATTATTGCCACACTATTCAGTAGTGTGGTTATTTCTCAAAATAACCCAAGTATGCATAAATAGTAGAAGAGAGTTTGTAATATTGAATGATAACTAGAAATAACCCCCCTGGGGTTTTAGTTTCTTGAGAAAACACATTTACATATAATCAGCATGCTTTCATAATGGGGTTTATTCATTGATTTCAAAGCACCCTTTTTATTAAGAGGCCAATATTGCTACTGATGAAGAGACGTTAATATTTTAGTGAAAAAATGAGAAGCCAAATAAGCAAGTTAAGTTGCAGTAAGCTAAAAACAGTCTTTTATATTTTGAATACAATTTCTATAGGTCTTAAGACCTGTTAGAGAAACATAATTTTTTAAATTACTAAACTGTAATTATATATAAGTAATCTCAGTATTTTTCACACTTTAGATATTGATAATATTTAGATAATAATATCTAAAGTGTGAAAAAGAAAAACCTTACTTTACAAATAAATGGAAAATGTGAGAAAAAATATATAACTTAATATTTATAAGATTATAGGGAAATAGATATTCTGATACCCTATTAATAGAATCATAAATTGGGAAAACATGTTACTAAGAATCATTTTGCAAAATGGCTACTTCTTTTAAATGATGTATTTTGCTACATAGAAATTACGCAAGTTATAATCAAGGATGAGAATCATTGTTTACAAGAGAAATTAAAAAAATGTACAGTTAAAGGAAAATGTTTAAATCAACTAAATGACTATTGTCTACCACTCGTTTGGGAATATGATCATTAATAAAAACTGACAATGTCCTTGTAATTATCCAGCTTATATCCCAGTGCAGAAAACAGAAAATATGTAAAATGAGTACATAAATATATAACATAGTATCCACTAGTGATATATGCTATGAAGAAATATAAAGCAAAATCTAGAACAGCAAGTCATGGGTGATGACATTTTTCATAGGTTAGTAAGAGTGGGAGTCTCTGAGGTGGTGACATTTGAATAGGAAGAACATGAAGTGTGAGAAGGAACCACGATAGTGTCTAGGAAAAGGTCTTACAGCCAGAGCAAGCAGAAAGTACAAGGATGCTCAGAAGCAAGTATGGCACGTTCAGGGTTATTAAGGAAGCAACCATGGCTGGAGTCAACTGAGAGAGCGAAGAATGAAGAGCAGGTCAAGGAGGCAGCCTAAGCCAGTGGTGCCAGTTATTGTAGGCCACTTTTTGTCAGTGTGATGGGAGAGCTTTGGTGAGTTCTAAGCAAAAGAGTACAGGTCTGACATATTTAATCAATGGTAAGGTCAGAAGTCTGAAGATTATGTTTTTTTTGAGGCAAAGTTACCAGAATTTGTTGATAATTTGATATGGGTTGTGCAAGAAAAGAGTCATGGGAAAATCCATCATATTAGACCCAAGCACCTGAGCAATAGAGGTGGCAGAGCTGACAGAGGTTTATGGGGAGGGACAGGTGGGGATCAGATAGTAGCAATAAATTGTAGACATTAACGTTCATACTTTAGAAGAATATTTAATGAAATTGGAAACTGTTAAAGCTAGATTATGAGGTATAAATGGTACAAAATAGTATGTACAATAGGATTGCATGAATGTGTATATAGAAAAATGATAAAAACTTGAGAACACTATCACTGGTTGGCGTGATTATAGCTGACTCTGATTTTCTTCATCATTTCATTCTCTATTTTCCAATTTTTTCTACTATAAACATGTGTATTGAGTGAGGAGAAAAATCATTTGAAATAGCTTTAAGATCATGGAGAAAGATAATTGGGGTAAAATATGGTTGAGGAAGCCCAGCTGTTTGAAAATCACTTGAAGCATCTGACAAACACAAAACACAGCTGGCTTGGAAAACAGACATATTACATAATTTGAAATCTTTACTGTTTTTGCTAAAATGGGAAATAAATGGAGGAAACATTCTTTTAAAATAAGAAGATTGTCATCTTTTTTCTAAGTTGAACTAAAAAAAAAAAAGGAGTACTAACAGAAATGTTCAGCCATCCACACCGCGTTTGAGGTTCCTGGCACAACGCGTCGGGGACAGCGCAGTGTCCTTGCAGCGGTCTCCTCGCTCCCAGGGGGCCTGTAATGGCAGAGTCCAGACTCACTCTGCACCAGCTCGAGGAACTTCAAAGTGGCCTTCAGAATACCGGTTTTTACATTCCAAGAAAATGAAAAGGTGTGCCAAAATAATGTCCACAGTAACTCTGCAAGTTTAAAAGTAGCACAAATTATATGTAGGAATGAAGAGATAAAGAAAAGGAACCTCCTCTCCAAAAGGGTGATGGTGTTTATTTCAGGGTGATTGGATTTTATTTTATGTGTTTAAAGAGAAACAATGTACATAAATTATTTATGCAATCAGGAGATATTTTATTGTGAAAAATCAGCAAATGAGCTTTATAGGTGACAGAATAATAAAGGTAAAAGGAAATACAAGAGTAAGTAAAAAACTATGAAAATAAAAATATATGGAAAACCAAGGTTATGATTTTTCATTATGCCAAGTTCATACAAATGTTCAACTATGTGGTCTTTTAATATGGTTTTATTTTCTTCACATATACACCTGGTTTAAGTTGTTTAAAGTGAGGCGTCTTTTTTTTTACAATTTAAGGTAATTTCTGCTCTTTCCTCCAAGTGCCCATCCAGCTGAGTGGTTGAATGATGCCTTTTTCTTCTTATTTGAAGTAGCAACCTTGTTGACTGCTAAGTTCCTACATCTGCTTACACTTCTTTCATGACTTTGTATCTTGCTTCAAATAGTTTGCTTTGCCCTGTACCAATAGAATATCAGCTTTGTTTATTATAGCTGTAATAAGCTGAATAATAACCACAAAGATTTTAGGTCTCATCCTTAGAACCTATAAGTATCATTTTATATGAGAAAATAGCATTTGTATGTGTGATTAAGTTAAGGATTTTAAGGTGAATTTATCCTGGATTGCTTGGGTGAGAGGGATCTGGCCATAAACTGAGAAATGCTGGCAACCACCAAAAGCTGGAGAAAACAAAGAAGAGATTCTCTCCTGGGGTGTCCAGAGCCTCCTGTGGAGGGCTTGATTTCAGCCCAGTGATATGATTTTGTGTTTCTAGGCTTCAGAACTGTGAAAAACAATATTTCTGTTGTGTTAAACCAAATTTGTGGTAATTTGTTATAGAAGCCATAGGAATCTAATGCTGAAGATTTTTATATACTTAATTTTCCAATAATTGAAATCATATTTTGACTTGTTTTTCTAAATTTTGATAACCACTGTTATTTATTCCAGAGCTATTTGTTGAGAGTCTACTCTATGGCCAACAATGATTCATATATTTTTACAGAAAACTTTGACAATAATTTATCAAATTCTATAAAAAGTTGCATGCAGTATTTCTCATATACTTATTAAACTATTGCACTCATCTATTAATAATGATCATGGATATATTAAAATACTTATTACTCAGGAATTTCCACTTTACTTCGTATCTTATCTCATGTTCTGAGCTGAAATCGCATTTTTCTTTAAAAAATAGACTTAGAAGATATTTCTTGTTGAATTTATTTCAATACTTTAAAATAGTTTTTATTGATAATATACATAGAAACACACTAAGGAGTCACTTTAGATTGGGATAATTTTTCCCACCTCTTCTGGAAACTAGCAGAAAGAAAAATGCTACAGACACAGAAATAACTAGACTTTTGAGATTTTTTGATAACTAACTTTCTATTTTCCTGCAATGAATTCATTTGGAGGCAATAAAAAATTGATACTATAGAAATGCAACTCAGCATTGAGATGGTGAACTACAAGTACGTGAAAACTCTGTTGATGTAGAGAAGTGGGAATATTCATATAAATCAGCAATTTTCAAACTTTTTAATTTCATGACACACTTAAATTAGTTACTAAAATTCTGTGGCACATCAAAAGTATATATTTTTTACAAATCTGACAAAAATAGTATAATTTTTATTCATTCACACTAGATGGCTATTATGTTGGCTGTTATCATTTTTTTTTATTTGACAACCTAAGGGAAAAGAGGTCAGTGCCTCTGACTAAATAGTAAGGTATTGCATGTTTTAAAAATTCTAGCCCTGGATGCTGTGGCTCAGTGGTTTGAGTGCCAGCCCACAAACCAAAGGGTTGATGGTTCTATTCCCAGTCCGGACAAAAGCCTGGGTTGTGAGTCAGGTCCCCAGAGGGAGGTTTGTTAGAGGCAATCACACATTGATGTTTCTCTTCCTCTCTTTCTCCTTCCCTTCCTCTCTCTCTAAAAAATAAATAAATAAAATCTTAAAAAAAATTTTACAGCACACCAGTGGAAAGTCGCTGGGGTAGGTCATCGGCATAACTGAAGTAATAACCAGAATAAAGAAACCAGGCAAGTATTTAAAATATAATGACAGGAAACATTTTTGAACTGGAAGAGACCAGCATATTAATGCTGAAAGAGCTCACATGCTTTATGTAAAATTGACAGATATAACCTTCTTTTGTATAGATCCTGGAATTAATTTTTGAGTTGCAAATTTAATGAAATATACTTACAAACACTCCAATGGAGAGGGACAGGAGAAAGACACATTTACTTATGATGAAAACCAAATTTGTGTTGGCTTTAATTTCTGGCCTGACCAGGAATAATGAAAGATAATGGAACAAAACCTTCAGTTTTTAAAGAAAAGCATTTTACCCAAATATTATTTTTCCTATATAAAGATAACAAAAGATGTTCTAAAATACAAAAGGTGTTTAAACATATTGCATACTTACTCTGAGTGGCAAAAAGACTTAGTAAAATCATAAGTTTAAGACATAGATTTATAAATCAAACTTTTTGGAAATACATTAAACCCCCATTCTACCAATGAAAACAAGGATGTCTGTGTCTAATAGAGTGGTAATTTTAATTCATCCTTTTAGAGCTTTTCCCCCAAAGTGGAACTTGGTCAGGATAATCTCTATACATTGAGAGTATAAAACATTGAACCTCAAAAAAGGGCATTTGGGGCATTCCTCATTTTGTTCAAAATTTTACCTAGTTCTTTAGAGAACTTTGTCAGGCAAAAAAAAAAAAAAAAGTTGTCATAAACTGTTTCCCTTTGGCAATAGGTGCCTATTTACTTTTTTAGCATAAATGGCAGGCCATTTTAAAATTTAGGAAATTATCAAAGTCCTACACCTCAATAACATGATTTCCTGGTTTTGCTACAACTATCTGGTGGTAGCTTAACAATCTGTTCTAAATCACAAATTTATAAGCATTTCAGGAAGTGCTTATCTATCTAAAATTTTCCATTGCAATATGGTATAGCATATGTAATATGCATAGTGTCTTATGGAGACACATATAGTGGAAGTGATCAAATGTTTCACAAGGCATCAAAAATGTCACAGGCAAATTGCAGTAGATTCCTCACAAATCAAAGAAGGCATGGCTGATACGTGCACATGTCATAATTTATTTGCTTAGTCTTCTATTCGTAAATAGTCTCCAGGTTTTCAAATTTATAAATAATACTGATAAGTTGTGTGTTAGGGGTGTGTATGTGTGTGTGTTTTCATGTTATTTTTCTTAGGAAAATTTTCAAGTAATGAAAACAAAATCAAAGCATATATTCATAGTAAATTTTGATATATATTTCCAAATAACTTTTCAGATATAATGAACCAGTTAAAATTCTTGCCATAGGGTACCTGTCTCTACCTAACAGCATCAACAAAAGGTATTTCCGCCCTGTTTCAGGAGTGTGCAAGACCACCTGCAGTTTCGCTAGGAAGACTTGGAACACTCAACAGGGAGTTTTACTCCCAGCTATAATATATTAAACACACTGATACAAAGTAAAATCAGAAAAGGGAAACGGCACATACAGCAAAGTCCAAGGAAACCAGTTCAAGCTTCCAATAGTCCTCTCCCCACAGAGTCACACAGAGCATGCTTAATTCTTCAAACAATGAGTTGTGACAAGTGTGAAATGTTGTCTAGGAAGAAAGCTCATCAGAGGCTCAGTCCCCATGCTTCCTATTGAGGGGGCTGGTTCTTCAGGCACCTGCCAGGATCCTTGGAAGAAAGCAGGTGTTCAAGATAAAACATGCTGTTTGTATCTAAACATCCTGATGGGGAGAAGGGACCAGGAGAGACGAACAAATATGAAGCCTGCCAAGGGGAAAATGGTTTCCCTGAAACCTAGAATAAATGGCATAGCCATTCGCCTTGATTTAAGGGCCCCTGACCCTACTTGCTTAAAAACTTGAGTATAAATACCAGCTCATCCATGTCCTGTGTGAAAGGCAGGAAGTTATTTACTATTGCTAAAGCCTCATTTTCTTCATGGGCAAAGGGGTAATTTCATGTAAAAGTAGTAAGAAATCAGTGAAAACTTCCACCTTTTATCCGGATGGAGTTACAAAGGTAGGTTTCACCCACCCACATATAACAAACAAAAATCTGTACAGAATACATGAAATAATGGTTTTTGAGATCCTGGACATCAAGCAGTTCAGGACAGCGATTCTTGGGAAACAGGAAACAAATAAAGTGAACCCTGTAATTGCTCCAGCTCACTGGCTTGAATGAGTTCCTGGTCCATAGTGCAGGGATGGGAACTCAGGCAGACCCTAGCTGACTTCCTGAGTTGGGGGACAACAAAGCAGAGTGGCCTTAGCTGCCAGGGGCTTTTAAAGAAAGAAATGCTAGAGAGGAAAGCATGAAGAGAGAACTCCAGAGATCTGTAGAGGCTTCTCATCAAAAATTCGGGGAAGTAATCATTAGAAGCAGCATTACTACTCATAAGGCTCTTGAAATGCTGTGTTCTATGATAACTACCAGGAGAATAGCATAGCTTACCTTGCCATAGGTATGTGATTGAATACCACACACACACACACACACACACACACAGAGTTCTTTCCTAGTATACTATTCATTCTTAAATGATGGATATAAATCTTCCTACCTTTAGGTCATCCACGGTTTGTAGCAGAGTGTTTTGTACAGAGTACATGCCAAATAAATGTTTCTTGGAGATTAACATTACCATTCTGTAATGTTTGGCCCAAATGCTATATAATCCTGATCTCTGGGGGAGGTGGAGTTAGTATTTAATTTAGTGTGTAAAGTCTTCCATTGTTTGCTTCATGTATAGTGATGGGCAGTTGTTACTATGATAACTTGTTTCTAAGCTAATTTCATATGCATTATTTTTAATGCCAGGGCATAGTAATGCTACAGGTAAAGTACTATGCCAAAAGCCAGCTTCATATATGATCTTCTTTTATTACTCTGCAACCTCTTTTTAGATTAGAAAAACTCCGTTTTTCTAAATATGGGCATTTGTATTTTAAATATTCTGTCTGCCTCCAGGTTTGTGTGCTTAGATAAACAAGATCTGACTTTCGTTTTGAAATAGAACACTATAATAGAGAAAAATAGAATGTAATGAAATTTATGACCCAGATCTGATACAGAAACACGAGCAGGTGATAGGCTAAGCCAGTTAAAGTTTTTTGTTTGTTTGTTTTTTGCTTTTCCCTAACAATTCCATGGGGCTTTAAAGTCTATTTCAATAACTGGAAACTAGCTTATTACAATGTTTTGACTTGATTTCTTGCAACAAATGTTGTTGGCAGAGTAAGTATAGCCCTGAAACCTACAGTGCTTATCTGTCATGCATCTGTAGAATGTAAACTCCACAGAGTCAATTCTGTCACCAATGTGCATTATGACATTTCTCCATAGGAGAACATAACAGGCATTGAAATTGTGTCTTTAGCTGGTTCTCACAGCTTAAGAAAGTTTTATATACAATCCAGAAGCATCCACTGTGTTTTTACCTTGTCCTATTATGTTTCCTATATAATACCTGTATCTGGTAGGATAGAATATACCGCTCTATTAATACTTATGTTGAAGTAGAGGCCCTAAGTTCCTGAACCCTGTCTGTGACTTCCTTATGGTATCTTGATGTCCACATGATATTCTTACTTACTTCTTTCTAAATTATCTGATACATTATCTAATGATTAGCTCTGACACATGTACCAATTTTGTAGTCAAAAGGCTTCTCAACATGGGTAATGAACATGGATAGATAAATTTGGTCAAGGAATTTATCTTCTTTATTGTTTTATTGTTATTCGGTTACAGTAGTCCCAAATTCCCCTCCTCGACCCCACCCACCCTCCTCCCACAGTCAATCCCCACACCACTGTCCATGTTCCAACAGTGACTCCCAGGGATGATCACAGGAGAAGTTGCTTGGGAAGCCCCCTCCACATCTTTCAGTTGCGCCAGGGTTTTGGTAAGATGCTTCCCTAGATTACTTGGATCTGGAGTGAACTATGGTTCTATCACTCTCTGACTCCAATTTTGTCTTAAGAATAAGTAGGCCCTGCAACACAGCAGCTCATCAGGAAACATGGGGGTGCAAGCGAGTATTGATTCTGGATTCAGTGAGACTAGCGGAGTAACAGCCAATAAGTTAAGTTTTCAGTAAATTAACTCTTCTTCACTTTAACATCGAATTGGTTTATCAAGAAGTTGAGTAAAGACCTGTGGAATGTGTTTTTCTGTCCTTAGAGTAAGATACAGAAACATGCCTTGCCATTGTAGCAGGTCAGTATTTATTTATTAACATGACCTTCTCTGGGTCAGTGTTAATCAAACAGCATTATTGTCCAAATCAGCCTCATGGTGCCTCCTTCTTTTTGTATGGAATAACTGCTTTGGTAATTCTAAGAGTAAATCTGTCTGTGATGCAAGGAATTATTTCATGCAGGAGTGATAAAATGAAGGAAGGCTAGCAGAAAAAAACAAGTAAGAGAGAACATACACCCAACTTTCCCCAGCAGAACTCTCCTGGATCACCCGCCTGGGACTACTCATCTAAGGAATCGACCTTGGTCCTGGTGGCTGCAAGGAAGAACAAAACTATCTGTCAGGAAAATAGATGAAACCTAATGCTAAAAAAGACTATCAGGGCTGACTCTAAAGCAAAAGAGTCAAAGTTATCTACCAACCAGAAAATTTGTTTTCCCATGCTGTTAGTAACGTAAAAGTCCTCTCAAAGAAGGCCTGTTGTATCACTCGTGCTATCTGAGCTAGCCTTTGAAGATGAGTGTTGTTGGAGAGGGAGAGGGGACTAGAAGAGCGCTGAGTGATGAGAATGCAAGGCTACTGAGCAACGCTGGGGGTTAGGAAACAGAAGTGAAGGTTTCTAAAGGCACACCTTACCTACTTGACCACCTTTGACAGTGTCCTCCCTGCTGATTATATTCTCTTTCATCAGTATCTCTGCTAGCACCTACAGTGCCTTGATGTGAACTTAAAAAGACTGAGCATCCCCTCCAGGTAACTGCAGCCTAATTTCAGGTGTTTGCCTTAAGGAAGGCAGTGTGGGTGGAACATGCGCTGGGATTGGGCTCCCTCATTCATTGGCTGGGCAACTTCTGAAGGGCACAACCTAATAAAACCTAAGTAGTGGTTCTGCAGTTGTTTATAAATTAGTCAATGCCTTGGATATGCAGCGTATAACAATGGCCCATGCTGAAAATTGAGAACAAATTGGAATTCTGGGTTCTTGCAATGAAGATAAGCAAGGAGGATCTGCCAATGCCTGTACTAAATAGTTTTCTTTGTGTCACATTAACATTATTGAAAATCATATAGTAGTGTGGGGTTGTCAAAACTTGCTTTGATCTTTACCAATTTTCTGTTAAATAATAATTTTGTGTCATTTTTTTGAAAACTGAAATGCATTTCTTTCAGAAGGCCAAAGGTAAACTATCATGACAGTGCTCAGATAAACTCTAATATCATAGCGTGCAATCCTTTATCATCTCCATGTATCACAATATGAGGGTGGGTCAGGAAGGAAGGAAGGACAGCCTAATTGGCATTTCTGCCATTTCCGTCCTACCAGCTATTTCACCTGATTCTAATTTCAAACTCTATCCTTAGTCTTAATGGGTTCTCAACTCAGAACTCTGCAGCTCTAGCATCTGTACAGCATAAGGCTGCATTGTGACTGAGAAACAGCTTGTAGTGGAAAAAGCACAGAATGCAGACCCAGAGAAGCAGGGTGCCATGTATTAGCTGTTTAACTTAGTGTAAGGAAATTTTTCTCTAAGACTCAGCTTTCTCATTTTTAAAATGTGAGAAATAAAACTTCCTTTTCAAGATGGTGAGGTAATTAAAGCAAATACTGTATATAGAAATTATTTTTGAATATATTATCTCTAGACACATAAAAGCATTTGTCATTGTTATCACAGATCTTAATATAAAAATATCTCTATTTTTAAGAATCCTTAACTATGAAACAGTGTGACTATTCCTTTTCTTGAGTAAGTTTACAGAGTCTTCTTTCTTACATTACAGTGATAGAATGGGTATAAAAGGACACTGAACAGAAACACAGTGCTATACGCCTGTATTATTACTTTTCTTTCTAGTGTGATTTCCCTCTAATATGATTCCAAAAGTGGGCTTTCAATTTTTATCTAAACCTTTCTTTATAAGCTTTCTTGCAGTTTATCTTTGTTATTTTCCATGGATATCAGTAATTTTAGCCATGACTAAATCTATACAGGTTAGATAAAGAACACTACACTTTGTATCTTTGCTGACTTCCTAGTCCTAGTAAATGTGACCTTGTGTTCAAGCTTATTTTAGCTCTAACCGAGTAAAAGAGAGCTGATTCACTCATTGCCTTTGCCTTGATTCTGTGTTTAATATTACAATGCCTGATTACAGTTATTCATCAGGAATAGCTGGAGGCAATAATGTGATTGGCTAACTCATTTTCTAATCTAACTCTCAAATGTCGCCCTCCCCCTCCCCCACCACCCATATTTCTCTTGACCCTGGGCAGAGTTAATTGCTGTTCTACCCACATTTCTATAGGACCTTAGGTACTTACCTCAATTACCTTTCTTGATACATTGTACTGGAGCTATTCATTTACTGGAGTCTCCTGTGACACTTTGACCTCCTTCAGTGTCAATCCTGACTGTGTCCTAGCACTGAGAACCAAGAACACTGGTTCATAAGAACATCAGCAACAACTGCAACCTTCATTCACCTCTCCTTACACCAGGCAAGGTTCTGCTTTTACCCATATTAACCTGTTACAAAAACAATTTTCTAAAAAAAATGGTAAAATCGTAAATTTTATATAGACATAAATGAATATGCTAAAGATTTTATTTAAGGCATACTAAAGGTACCAGACAGATATTATAACTCATTCAAAGAGGCAGTCAAACAAGCACAAATTTATATAAAGAATGGTAAAATAAGTTTACTAATAAATAGAAACTGGCTTTTTCCATAGAAAAGAAGGAAAGTCATCCGAACCTCCATCTGACAGAATGTATTGTTTGCCCATGGATAAAAATTATCTTACATAGTTATAAAATAACTCCCATGGGTTCAGACTCAGATAACCTGGAAAAGGGTACCCTAGAAAATGCATAGTTTCCCACTGAAGCACAGAGTTTGTCCTATAACTCTATGCTTACAAATTAGGCAATATTTGTTAAATTTAATCAAAGCGCTGAATTTTCCTATTAACTCTATGGAAGTTTTATTTCTTTTTCCTTTTTTTAAAAAGGATTTTATTTGTTTATTTTTAGAGAGGGAAGGGAGGGATGGAGAGAGAGAGAGAGACACATCAATGTGTGGTTGCTGGGGGCCACAGCCTGCAACCTAGGCATGTGCCCTGACTGGGAATCGAACCTGCGATGCCTGGTTCGCAGTCTTTTTCCTTTTTTTAACCGCCACTCTCCACGTTCAACTCAACACCTAAGCACTATTTTGTATTGACTTCAATAGACAATGGGCTTTCTACCTGTTGATCTTGAAATCAGGAAATGCATAAATAGTGGACAGTCTTCTTATATCAATGCAGGAAAAAACAAAACAAGGGAGACAATATCACTATGGCCTGGAAACAGCTAATAATTTCCACTCACATTCAAATCTCTTGTACCAGTTGTTCACTATCACTAGGCGGTCTTTCTCCACCCCAGTGTCACCATTCCCAAATCAGTAACTTGTACCTGCCACATCCCTGTTCTCTTTCCTATCGAGACATCTTTTGCTGTCTAACAGAACACTGTTTCCTTTACAGCACAGATACTGTCCTTTGATTTCCTTTGCCAAATATTGTCCTGCTCAAGCTGTGGTTAAGTGTTCTGTGGGAATTTTCCCTAGAACACTCCTATGAACTTCCTATAAATGTGCCTTCAGATTCACTAAGATACATAGTCATGGGTAGAAATAGAAAGAAAGGTGCCCATTAAATTTGCTCCCCAATAAGTTTTCATTGTGTTCAGCCAATCAGGGTTGAGGAACTTGCTAACTGGAATGGGTTTGACTTTGATGCTATCAGCATAAAGAAAGAAACAGCAAGGGAAGCAATATGAAAATCCTGTTCCCTCTGCCTTCTTTAAACAACCTATTTTTAGTTTGTCAACCAAGAAAATGATGTGTTTCCTTGAAGAAATCTTATAGCCTGTTGACACAAGATAAAGAAGTGGAAAGGGGGGCCACTTAAAGAATTCATCTGCAGCTTCCCCAGATATTTTTAAAACCAATTACCTTTCTGCTCTTAGCTTTCTTGTTATTTTGCTCCTCTGTAAGTTAGAGAAATGGTAAAGGAAAATTGAATTAGACAATTCCCTTAAGGTTTAAAAGAACTACATGACAAGTATTGGAAGTTTCCAGTAAATTTAATTATAACTACTTTTATTTTCAAATATTATGAGAATGAAAAAACAAAACTGAAAATATTAGACAAGTACTACAAATCAAGAGTTAGAAATGTTAGCAAACAAAACAATTTACCTAGTATATCATTTGTATTTCTTGACTTCTTTCCATGTTTTTTAAATATTCTCATTCAATACAATCTCTGCCATTTTCAAACTTAATCTAAGGAAAATTGATCACTTGGAAAGAAATAGGTTTGAGTATGGTTTATTTTTAATGGTTCATGGTTCATTTTGGAAGATGGACTAGAAATGTTATTGCTGTATGAATAGGAAAGTATTTGTACTTCTTTTCTGATCAATTATGGCGGGTTTCCCAGTGGAAGTTGAATTTGAGGTGAGGGCTGAAGATACAGCTTGCCAAGATGGTCATATAGCTTATGTTTTCTGGACTCACACACTATTAAAAAGATAGGCACAAAGAGGTAGCATTCAGCTGAAGTGCATATTGTTTAAAAATCAGTGCACTGTCACTGATTAAGTTTTGCTGCAGGTATTTCTACTCATGTGGTTCATTTTACTTGTGGTTGACACACGGGCAAGGGTTTTAATTCCTGGGGCAACTTTGTAGATTTGATCTAGTGGGCCTTTGTCTTTTAATAACCATCATTACAAATAAATTCAAGGACAAAATGAATTCAAGCCATGCTATCAATTTATATATGGATTTGTTAAGCTTCTTGTACATCAAAATCAATTTAAATTCCCACTAGGTATTTGCAAAATTTCAATTTTAATCAATTTGAGAAGGGTAAAAAATTATTTTCTTACTTGAATATTTTAATATATACTCTCTAACCATTTACCCTTCTTATGGTCTTTTCTGAAGAAGGCTATTACAAATATGTGTTTAAATTATTGGCAGAAAATATGAACACTAGAAACACAGTCTAAATTAAAACAAAAAGGATCCTTCTTGGATTATCATACAAAGGGTAATTGATGATGATCTTCCTCTAAAATATGATATGAACTAATTGATTTCCCAACCAAAATTCACCCTCATGAAATATGCCTTTACTATGAGTTCACCTGAGCCACTTTAATAAATATACTTTTGATATTATAAAGTGAATCATTATAAATTGATGCTTTATTTTCCATAAATCATGTATTAATTTTATCAGACCACTCATTGTGCATGCTTAATTTCTGAATGAAGGTTGTACTCACATTTGAGAAAAGATTCCTCTCATTACCAATACTCTAAATCAATTATTTAAGTCCTCATTCTTAAATGTTTACAGTCTATTCAAAATGTAGAAGACAATATAAACACAAGATCAGAATTTTCACTTAGTTGTTTATATTTTCTTCTTCAAGAATGCATGTAGCAAGATACCTTTGGAGAACTGTCATCTAAATAGTTTATTTCCTAGAGCAGAATAAATTGAAAGTTTATATAGGCATGTTACAAGAATGACAACCAGCGAACATTGTCTGTGGCAAATTAGAACAGGACAGACTAAAGTAAAAAGTCCCAAATAGCTACAGTGCATCCTAGAGTTTAATCTGCCACTAAATTATGAAATTTTTATTTGAATTGAATTAGTTTTGTAAAAAATAATTGAATTCACAATTAAAGCACTTCAGTACAAGCACTTTAGGTATATTTATATACCTTAGTATTGCATTTTTGTGAAAATAAATAAATAAAAGAATTACACACAAAAAAATTCAGTCTTAATCAAATTACTGGCCAATCTGTACAGCTTTCATGTGTGAAATAAAAAGAATGTTACATTCATCATTTCAAAATTAGTGATTCCCAGTAATAAATACAATTTAAATGAATGAAATTTCATAGAACACCTAGTTTTGAAAATATCACATTTATTCATATTATGTGATAATTAAAAACACAAAAATCAACTTAATCTCATACCCAGTGAAAAACATAGCACTCATGTCTGTAGATATGTTTATGTGTTAGATTTATTTTAATGGAAAAATTGTAATTTCTAATCTATATGTCATTTGACCACATATATGTAAGTTTTTCATGACCTTAAATATGTTTTCCTTTATAATTTTCAAAGTATGCATAGCATTATGATGCATGAACTAATGCAGTATAAGTGATTTATTTAAATAATATGTTTAACTGAAGAAACCAAAATGCATTAATCTAGTGGTTCTATGCATCTTTTCTTGTGATACATCTATATGAGAACTGAACATTAAATCAGATACATATGAAACACCATGAACTTTGGGGATGTTTTAGTTCAAAATATAAAAGTTTATTTGAAAATTAATTTTCAAAAATAATTATTTACATTTTCTCACTTTCACAATAAAGGAAATACAAGTAGCAACTATTAATTCACACATTTTGTTAACCCTCCAGTGTCACATTTTTCCTAAGGAATAATCTAGACATTACTCAGCACTTTTGTTATGAGTCTTTAGTAGTTATGAGTCCTTGTATACATCCTTCTGCCATCTCATTTTGCAATACTCATAATTAACATTGCAGTTAAAATACATAGCACACACAAACACAGACACACAGATGCATAAGTGCTTGGATTTTTTTCAAAATACTCTTGTGTTTTCTTCTTGCCTCATGCCTTTGCAGCTGTCCCTCGTCTGCCTGAAATGTCATCTTCCTCAACCTACCTCTTTTACTTGATCACAGATCTCGATTGAAGAGTATTGTGTCTGCCTTCTTACTATACCTCTGGAATGCCCTGGCATAATTACTACCATGTCTCTTGTCTCCAACAGGGGAGAAGCTATGACAGGGAACCTGTCAATTTTGTCTGCTGTATACTTATCCCCAGGGTCTGGTGGATAATCCAATTAAATATTTGTTAAATAGTACGTGGTCACTGAAAAAAATAAAATATATAGCTTAACAAAAGGAAAATATATTTGTCATATTTTATAGCTATTTTTAGAGAAAAGATTAAATAAATTATTTAAAACTATATATTTTTATAGAATTAGTTATATGGCTAATATATTTTCTTTTTATAGTATTTAATTATTTGTTAAATTCCTTCTCCACCACAAATTTAGTTCATTATCTTTTTTAATTTGTTGAAGTTTCTTGAAGCAAATGTTTAGTTCACTTACATTCATTCTCTTTTAAATGCTAAAAGAAAATTAAAGGTCTACCTTTTCCTCTAAATAAAAATAGTGTAATTTATTTATTAATTCTCTGTTGGTGGTAATTGAATGGTTCCTAATACTAATTTACACTGTTTGATACATATTTAATTCCAAGATACACTCCCCTCACAATTTAAGTTGTTCCCCTGGCAACAATTTAAAGTTTCTGAAATCAGTAAGTTCATAAAAATCAGTGCAATATGGTTATAACTATTATAGTTCGATTACTATTTTACGAAAAGCTATAATTATCTTAAAGTTTGGTGCACTTGGCATTGATAGGGTTTAAGAAGTCTGAAAATATGTTATGCCTAGGAAATAAAATGTACTGACTCCAAGATGAAACCTCCTATATCCTTATTTATTTTCATGTTCACATGGTCTTTCAAAAATTGAAAGAAATTGCTCAGTTTCCTTTTGGATTTCTAGATTTTTTTTCCTAAACTATTTTTGGCTTTATGTATTTCTTTGATATATTTTCATTCTATGTAAAGATCACATCTTTGGGAACTTCAATTTAAAGTTGTAGTTTTATTTTTTATTGTTTTTTGCTTTGAATCTACTTTGCCTAGAATTAACTTTTTGTCCCTTTCAATTCAATTTCTAGAATGAAATTACATAGCTATATAAAATGATGATGAAAAGTACATTATTTAACTAGTTCACATATATTCCATATAAACACCAGCTTTTACTGAAATGATGTGGGATTTGTCAAAGTACAATTGCACTGGGTAGGGTTAAATAGGCAAGAAAGATATTATTTGCAACTCTTTTAATAAGGGAGAGATAATTGAACTGAACTCTGCTAAACAAAGGTCTGGACAGTTTTTAAGCCCTGGAGTGAGCTAGTGTGAAGTTCCTGGAGGTTGCTAGAGGGGATGTTGATCAATATGATTCGTCCATATGTGTTTGCTACTTGGTACTTATGGAAGTTATGTTCCCACTGTCCCATAGAGGCTAAGAGATAAAAATGCCATCTATTTAGTGATTGTATTTCAAAGAGATAGTATCCATGTCCTTCAGAAAGACGTTCCTGGGTTGTAAAACTGGCATGAGCCTGGGAAAAGAGCTATATTTCACAGGAGCCAAAAAATCATTTTAATTGCAAGTTTTGTAAAGTAAATTCTCTTTTTAAAAATGAAGATCAGGGGCCTAGAATCATGAAGAAACTAAAGTTTGGTCCAGGTGAGGAGCAGGCAGAGGCTGTTTTGGTCAGTTTTATAGGTAGTTTATTATTTCTTTCACAAAATTTTTTAATAATTCTTTTCTATTATTTTAGTGCTTAGTATAGTATCAACATTTATTTATACATTCCTAAATGAGCTGTTCTCTTTGCCTACAACCATTTCTTTCTCTTCAATAATTTTCTGTAAATATTTGCATTCCTCTAATATCTGGCTCCTATGTTTTGATGTTTATTTTATTTTATTTTTTCTCCTTCTTTGAAGAGACAAAAGAAATCCTGAACTGCGAATTCCCTCAAAATCACCTGGGAGGGTTTCCTAAGATCCTTCATTGCTCCCATGAGAACATTAGAGTCTGTTGGGATATTAGGGGCTGTTGATGAAAACAGACTCTGAATTTAGGATCCTACAGCATTAGAGGCTGGCTCAGCCTCATTTCTGCATTTGTCGAGGTGCATGGAGGCCAGCTGTAAACTGAATTGTTATTTCAGTGTACTTGGCAATGACTCCAGGGACAGCACACAGCCTTCTCGACGCTTCAGGGAATTGTTCTGGCCAAAGCCGTTTGAAGTGACAGTGCTGAGCTGCACATTTCCCAGGCAGCTTCTTAAGGACACTTTGGAAGCATAGTAGTTAAAAGGATTCCACGTGGAGCCATTGCTACTGTCCTGCCTCACCTCCATTCCTCATTCGTACAGTTAAGGTCATTTTGGTGGGATTTTGTCTGAATCTCATCTAAATCAGATTGAGTAGTTCTGAGTCAGCCATTGTTTTCTTCTGTCTGGCTCCTGCTGCATTAAATCCCACAAAAATCCTCTAAGGTCATGGCAAATGGATGGTACTTTATACTGTTTCCAAATCGCTGACACAGCAATTCCACGCCCTGCACACTCACACACATCTTTTTCATCCTTTAATCATTTCTCTGAGTCGAAAGTGAGATTCGATGAGGTTGAGAAATCTGTGACCACTTCACTGTATTTTCAACAACTCTTTGTCACTTCTTTTTTGGTGGTTGCTTTTCTTTTGTTTTTTAGCATTAAACCTGGTTAGGAGCTAACCCGAAGGAAGCGGAAATATTAAGGAGCTGGGAATAACATCGTGAGCCAGTAATCTAACAGCTGCAAGGGCTTGCGTTTGACAGAGTGAATTTTTAATTTGGATCTTTTTTAACTATTGTATAAATGAGGAACATTTGCTCGCATTCTATTTTTTGAGGATTACAGAGATGAAACTAACTTGGGCTCTTGGAACATGTAGCCCAGTGTGAGTACTTAGTTGACCTAGAAAATCTCTCCAAGGAACTGAGAAACAATTAGAAATTTCAATGCATGAAAATTGAGACATATTTTATATTATGTCAAATGTTTCAATTGTACTACTGGGGGGTAAAAGACCTTCTATGACTTTGTTGCTGGGTTTTTTAATGCTTAATATATAACAGGAGATATTCTTAACATAACTTACTTTTAATCAAAGGATCTCAACATATTTTTCAGGTAGTTATTCATCTTTAGCAAAAAAAAGTATGATGACCTCCATACCAGGAAAAAATAAGGCTTTTTAAAAATACCAAAATAAAAGAATTAAGAAACAAATAGGAAACACTAGATGGTAACTGTATCCGAAACACATAGTACTAGTTGCAGGGGGCTGCATCCACAGAAGACAAAATCTCTACCCTCTGGAAACTTTATATGTGAAGTAGTCCCCTAGTGGTGCCCTAGTAACAACTACTGGAAAGTGAAACCACCCCGTGGTCTATGGGAGTGAGATATTCAGAACAGCAAAAAGTTGCTCTTGTTGGGGAAAGGCTTACTTGAAAGAGCTGGTGTTTCATATGAGTTTGGAAGACAACAATTTCTGGAGTTGGAGAAAATATAAGAACCATAGTTCATTCTACATATTATGTTATTAACCCTTTAAAATGTAGTATTGTTCACAGTCCATGTTTCCTCCAAGCCCCTTTTTGGAACTTTTGTTTTCTTCTTATTTGGTAACTCCTATCAATGGCCTTTCAGCCTGATTACTTACCTACACCTGGGAGACTCTTCCACTCCCACTCTGCAAGTCCCGTTGCCTATCAGAATCAGCGGCACAACCTTGTCAAACACAGGGTCCTGGGCCAAACCCAGAGATATGAGTCAGTAGGTGTGGGGTAAGGTATGATAATGTACATTTCTAATAAGTTATCAGGTCATGCTGATGCTGCTGGTCTTCCAGACCACTTCTCTGGGTTCTAAAAACGTTATTTATTTTTTCTCTTAATGCATTTTTGTTCTAGGTAGAGTGGAAATTTTGGGCAACTCTGGTGTAAATATCATTGGCATTCTGATAGATGTGTAAGGTAAACACCTGATCAGTTAAAACAGTGTGTTATGAACTTTAATTTGAACATGAATGTCCTAGAGGCCAGGTTAACGTGCTGACGCAGGTTCAGTAAATCTGGGGTGGGACCTGAGACTTTGGGTTTCTAATGTGCTCCTAGGCGATGCAGACTAAAGGACCTTAGGCACGGTGCCTTAATAATTAGATTATTGTTTTTCAGTTGCGAATGACATTTTTTAGAAAGAGTCTTCTCATATCCCAAATTTAGCTGATTAATTTAGTTTTAGTTATATTATGACTGTCAACTACTCCAATAGAAAAGAACCTTGGTATTCACAGAATGCAGAGAATAAGTCAAAGTGTGCCTTAAATATCTTCCAAATCAATTCCTTCATTTTATTTATCAGGAAAGTTTTTTTCTAGTCCTACATCTGATTGAGATGAAGAACATGGTGTAATCATTTGAGATCTCTTCCTTTGTGTTTTTCAAGGTAGATTTAGTCTAAAATTTAAAAGCCCCTTGAGTAGCAGTTTATGAAACCAAAATAGCAGAATGATTCTTTTAGTCTCATGGGATGTTAATGACCTTCATCTGCCTCTTTTTATGGCTATGAAATGAAATATATACTTTATAGTCCCCAACTAGATACTTTCCTGAATCTAGTTGGCAATTACAAGCAGACTCTCTCTCTCAAAAAAAAAAAAAAAAAAAAAAAAAAAACTTGAGTCATGTCTTAAACAGTGCCACAGGATGCTTCATTTGGAATCTTTGTTCAGAGCTCTTCATTGCTCTAATTAAGATGATGTACACATCAAAAGATAACAATTTGACTGTCAGTTTCATGTGAATTTCAAGTGTTTCCCCAGCACTTTCTGTTCCCTACAGAAAGGCGAGGTGAATAAGGCAATTGATCTCTCCCAATTTTTCAGTTATCAGGAACGGTTTTGCTAATTTCAGTAACATTTCTGAAATGTCAAGAGATTGGCTTTCTTCTTGCTCTGTGAGAGGGGTATTTGCAGAGAAAATTTGCTATGAGAAACAGAGTTTTTGTTTTCTTATTTGTTGAAGATTTGCTATTGTACATCTGAGGACAAAAAATAGAACACTGAATTTACAGGCATACACTTTGAGGTTTAACTCTCTCCATATACAAGTTTAGGACATGGATGTGCATGGCTCTCAATTGCTCATAAAAGTTGGAAATATTTTTCTCTAGGAAGAGATAGCTTGTATATCTTTAGAAAGAGCATTTAAAACTCTTTAAAGAAACCATCAATTTTAGGTAGTTCTTTTGCATGCTATAAATTCTCAGTAGACCTAATGAAAAGCCAATATTTCCTCTAAGACAAAAATCTTATTTTACTCATTCACCAATGCATCCATTTATCACAGTGTCAGGCAGACTCAGCTTTTGATATTAAGTACTATACATATTTGTGGTGAGAAATGGATAGAGTAGTTTACTATCTCTATGATTTTTGCATGTGAAAAAGCAACTGTACTTTTTCCCTGTCATAACTCATTAGGGAATTGATCAATTTGCCTAATTTTGAAAAATATTTCAGAGAAACCATTACTTTCTAACACCAGAATTTCATATTTTCAAACCAAAGCCCTTATATTATCAAGTTTTGTTTTTATAGAAAGCTTTATATCTCTATAGTGTGTGTGTGTGTGTGTGTGTGTGTGTGTGTGTGTTTTAAAACCTCTTTCTGTGTTTCTAAGTCACAGGCTTTAACATTTAATTGATTATATGTCACAAATTCCTTATGAAATTGGCTATATAGTTTTAAAATACTAACACTTAGGAAAAATTTAAATGTTTTCATGCTTAACATTTCATTAAATCTCTACAATAGGCTTAATTAACATTTCATGCATCTTTCCTGTTTCTTATGCTTTGCATGCCATTCTGACTAAAAACTGAACCTAATTTATTTAACATTAAGGTGCCACAGGCAGATGTAAATTTTGCAAAAATAGGCAAGGCAAAGAGAGGAAAAGCTGATGTGAAAAGATGTGGAAGAATAAAAGCAAAAGAGAAACACAAAAGAAAAAGAGAGAGACAGCAGATAAGGTAAGGACAGAGAAATAAAGGGAAGAGTTTTTTAAAAAGGACGCACAGAGTGGGAGTATAGAATGACATCAAGAGTTACCTTGGATGCCACTCTGTGAGTCTTTCTGATTCATATTGGAGTGATTTACCAGAGTCAACTACTGCTTTCTGTGTCTTAGATACTGCAGTGTGTTGTTTTCTGAAGGTAGAGGGCCTGCTTGAGGCCATTGCTAAGCACTCAGGCTTAAGACCCATTTTCAGTACACGACCTTGAGCGTGCATTCACCTGTGTGCCTCGGTGTTACCATCTTTTAAATGAGAATCATATTAGTGTAATGGATAGGGTAACAGAGACCTGAGTCAGGAGGCCTTCTTCCTCTGCCTTGGCTCTTGTCTTGCCACAAGAGATGAATTCAAGTGAGAAACAAACATGTATATTGGAAATGAGACAGCAAGTTTATTTATGAAACACACAAGAGCACAAAGCTGCAAGCAGGCACCCAGCTAGTCTAAATGCCCCACAGGTAGAGGAAAGAAAGTTGTTAGTCAGTTTGTTCTATACCCTTGAGCCAAGGCTACAAGTGGGTACTTAGCTAATCTAAGTATGTTGACTATTGGGGTTCAGTAGTTACACACCTCAGCTGGTTTCTAGGTTCCTCCTTCTTCCCCACTTTGTGGATAATGTACAGCAATAAAGCCTCTCTTTCTCAGTAAAGGTGCTTTGTCTTAGTGAAGTTGTTACAGAGGTCCCCTTTCCCAGCACAGGCCCACACTTACTCCTGTGTGATCCCCACCTGTGATGTTCAGAACACACGGCCATCTTGGTAAGATTGTTCTAGAAGACCCTTTACTCAGAACAGGCTCAAGGACTCCCCGCTCCTCCCATGCTATTTTGCTTACACTGTCCAGGACACCTGGCAGTCATCAAACCGAGCTCAGGACTGCTGAGTTAATTGAGGAGACATGTCTTTCTTTTGCTTCTAGCCTCCTTTCTTTGTTAGATTGTAATGATGAAGGCCCTGCTTTTTTTTCCCCTGTGGTCATTCATTCCTAGCTGCTACCTAATATTAGCATCTAAATCATAGGGCTCTTGTCAACAATTTCATTTATTCACATCAAGAACTTATGAAGATATTACTCAGTAAATTTAGGCTTTAGTACCAATGAAAGTTTACCATTCTACCTCTAATTTAAGAAAAGTGTACATGATGTTAAATACCCATATCAATTGCTACATGTGAGCAGAAAATTCTGTCAGAGTTCCAGAAAGAAACATTTTACCCTCAAAAGTTTTAATCAAAGAGAGTTTAATGAGGGGGATTTTAGAGAAGGGACAGCAGTGTTAATGGAGAAGTTACAAAAGTTGGTAAAGAATTCAAGTAGAAACAGCAAGAAGCCCAAACCCACCCACCCCCACCATCTTGACCAGAAGAAGAGGGAAGATAGTGTTACTAGGTCCTGACGCTGTGAGAGAGGGCCCATCTAAAGGAGATATAACTGTAGCACAGGCTGGCTTGACAGTGGCACTTTGACATTTATCTCACATAATCTTCATTGTTATGTGCAGTAGGAGATGTCATGAGCATTGTAAGATGCTTAGTAACAGCCCAACATCTACCCACTAGATGCCAGTATTGCCTCATTCTTGACTACCTCTTATCTTGACAAACTCTGCCTTCACAGTAGAATTGCCTCCAGATATTTCTAAATGTTCCCTGGGAGGCAAAATGGCTCCAGGTTGAGAACACTTCTGTAGAAGAACCAGACAATCTAGAATTATAGCAAGGTCAGAATGGATAGCAAGGAATGTATATTCTGACCTCCATCTCACATACATTAAATTAGTTTGACCTGGATCCATTTTCAGTGCTCATGACCCTTTGGAGTAACAAAAAGACAAGGAGCACAATCGCTTGTAGCATCTTAGGAAATCATATTGATATCACGCACCCCAGCTAGATATCATGGGAATTATAAATGTCTCCAGCTTGGATTCCAAGTAGACATTAAAAATAAAACACAAAGAAGAAAAGTAAATCCCCTCACACACAATATAATTCTTTCCCAAGTCCAGCCTTATTTAAGAGTATAAAGATTAACATTACATTATGGAGGAGGGGTGAAAATGTTCATGAAAGAAGAATATAATCATTACACTTCTGTGAACTTTTCCCTAAACTCAGACATTTTCCTAGGAGGCAGAACTCAGCATCTTGTGACAGCCAATGTACTGAGGCTTGCAGTCTTATCCTCAATCCAGCGTTAATATAGCAGATAAATACCACTAAAGTCCATATACTCTGCTATCAAATAGCAAGATTTCTCTCCTCTCTCTCAACAGTTTCTGAAGGTCTACAGAAGAGTTAACAATAATTTCTCACAAAATAGTTTTGTGGTCATCTGCTATAGACACGTTTCTTTCATCAGGTGATGGCATACACCCATCTTCATGCAAAGCCTCAGAATGATCATGGTACCTGTATTAGCTCAGGCTGATGTGACAAATTAACACAGTCAGTATGACTTAAACAACAATTTCAGGTGCAGGCAAGGTGGATTCCATTCTGAGGCCCCTTCTCCTGGCTTGTAGGCAGCACCATCTCGCCGTGTGTTCACATGATCTCCTCTTTTTGCACATATGGAGAGAAAGAGACATGCAAACTATCTGAGGCCTCTTCTATATGCAGGTGGGGCTCTTTATAGCCTCATTTAACCTTAGTTATTTCCTTAGAGAACCCATTGCCAAACACAGCCACAGTGGGGCTTAGAGTTTCCACATAAGAATGGGGGGCAGGACACAAACACTGAGTCCATAACTGTGTCCCACCAGTGACTCGGTAAGGAAGGCAAGAGTGCTGTTCCACCCAGAAGAAGGAGGATGGTTTTCCTGATGAGTGTATGCCACCTTTGGTATTCAGTGTGTCACAAAATCTTTCATGGACCTTTTCATTAACCTCTGGCCTCCCCAACCTATTGACCATAGGCAATAGGCAGGAAGGGGATGTCATCCCGTTATCTCTTCCATTCTCTTCAATCTTCCCAGTCCCTGCTTACCCAAGTGCTCATACTACAGAAATGCTCCACCCATTAAGGAGATCATATGAAAAGAGGATTGCATCACCAGTGGCTTATTGACCTTAGGTTAGTTAAACACAAATTTATTGTTTCATCCAATGAAATAAAGTACAATTTTTTTAAAAATACTATATAATTATAGTTCTTACTGAGTGGTCATCTCTTAGTCTGAATCACTGAGTTTTTACTACATGTTTGGCTAAGAAGAAAATGGGGCCTTTCTATGTTTTCTGTTAGTTAAATACAAATTACCTGCCATCCCAGAAAATGGTACTTTGAGTGGTGATATGGAAACCGAATAAAATTAAGCCTATCCAAGCATATTGTGAGTCCTTTTTCTATCAAATTGCCAATGCTAGGTTCAGTTCCAAGAATCTAAGACTTCTCTGAGGGTCTTAGTTCATGATAAAATAATAAACTTCTTTATAATAATTAATAATAATATGTTATATATAAGTTTCTAATTTACCATTATAAATGATAAATATTATTATAATGATAAAACAGCAAACCTCAATTCAGTAAGCTCTGTAAAAATTAGTTATTCCATTAAGCATTCCTGGTAATAGTCAATGAGCACCAGCCTTCTTGCTAAAAGGTTATAGATTATCTGTATTAAGATACAATTCACAAATGAGAACTTTCTAATCAAACTGTTAAGAGCAGTGACAAATTAGGAATCTAGGCTACATACCCAGATGAGGATCAAACACCCAAAAGTCAGGATCTAGGAGAAACGTGTGAAACTAGAATATAACAGTAAATTAGAAGTGACCTGCTTAGATAGTCAGGAGGAAAGGGTGTCCAAATCCTAATAAAGAACTGAGGAAGCTACATGCATTCATTGGAGTGAGTTTGGATAAAAGGTAGGTAATGATAGAATCAGAATTTAAGAGTTCAGAGTGGAATTTTTGGTAGAAAATATTAAAAAGAAATGTGGACAGAGAAAACGAAACAGAATATTATAGGAATGAGGTGGTATAGATACACAGAAGCTGTTAGGTTTCCGGTGTTGGCCAAGGAAAACAATGAAGCTCATCATAGGAATTTACCCACCTCTTCTGGAGTGTGTCAAGCAAACCAGCTACTCAATTTAGCTTCATTCAGAAATAGGAACTAATGAGGGCAGTCTGTAAAGTTAATAATTATTTTGCTGAAGGACTATAACCATGTGGACATGGCAGCCTGTGGTGGAGCATGGTAGTAAAGGCAAACAAGTCAGCCCTGTATTTTGGGGGCAGGAGGAAGCTGGTGTTGGGTGTTGAGGGATGGAGGGTGGGGGAATACCTCCTTCGAGCTCTTCTCTACAGTCTCACACATACAGATAATTTCCTCCTATGATGTTGGGAACTGCCCTGCCAGAGCCCCCCCACACTATGACATACTACCTCAGATGGTGAAATTCATCAACTATTTGTTAACTCTTACTATTTTCAGTTGCAGAGGACACGGTTTCCTATGTATAGGAGTATCAAGTTGCTTTAAAGCAAAGATGAGTTTAATGACCCTTTTCTAAATTTCTCCTCGTCTTTATTGCTTACTTGCTAACACTCTTGGGTTTTAATTCTTTTCCTTTGCTTTTAAATTTATCACTTGATGGAAATAATTGGGAGGTTTGAATATTTTTCAACAGTGGGAACCTTTATTAGCTTTTAAGTAGTTAAAAATATCCTTTCTTCCCCATAGTGCAAAGTGGAATGGGCTATTACTAACATCCCAGTAAATTAAATTACTTTTTAAAAAAATATAAAAGAAATAGATTGTGAAAATGTTTAGCCAAAGGAGTTCTCCAGCTGATTGAACATTTATGGGCACTTCGCCATAAACGCAAGGTAAATTCACCTACAAGTAGCTACTTAAAAACATGCGTATAATGATAGTTGTTAAACTTACCCAACTGAATTACACCTAACTTTAGACAATAGAGTAGAATGTGTATATATATATGTGTGTGTGTATATATATATATATATACATATATATATAAAATCAAATCAATGATAACTGAAAGAGTGACAGAATAATCACTGACAAGAGTATGAATGGGAAAACTGAAGAAGCTTAAATTGGTGAGACAGACTAATTAGCAGGAATGAGTCGAACTTCAGAGAAAATAAATTAATTGAAGAGTAAAATACACACATATGTGCATTATGTTTGGTGATTTCTGACTGGGAAGTAGTCGGCTTTGTTTTGAGCCAGGTATTCTCCAGGCAGGTGTGGGACATTAGGTAAATCAAACTGTGTACACCCTTCTGGGCCTATACCTTTAAGGAAGAACAATCTAAATTTAATAAGAAGCAGCTTTCTCAACCTTGGTTGCACTTTTGAATAAGCTGGTGTGCATTTTTAAAATAGTGTGGCCTTAGTGATACCCTCAAAATTCTGATTTAATTGATCTGGGATGTGGACACCATGTAAGTATTTATAAAATCACCTTTAGCATAGATGTGCTAAAGTTGCAGCCAAGTCTGAGAACCACTTCCTTTTTTTAAGATTTTATGTATTTATTTTTAGAGAGGGGAAAGGAGGGAGAAAGAGGAGGAGAGTAACATCAATGCATGATTGCCTCTCACACGTCCCCACTGGGGACCCGGCCCACAACCCAGGCATGTGCACTGACTGGGAATCAAACCAGTGACTCTGGTTCACAGGCTGGCACTCATTCTACTGAGCCAGGGCTAAGAACAACTTCTTTAAAGGGCAGTTTGTGTGGTTGATCAAATTCCAAATGGCACATGAAAAGGATGATGAGGCACTCAATACCTTGGCTTCCAGCAAGGGTGGCATGGGTTGATTATTTTGTTCCTTAGCAGAAGCCAAGAAAGCAGTTGTAGCAGTGTCCTGCCCCCTCCATAACCGGGAAGTAGAGTCAGTCTGCTGCTCATCATAACTTCAGGATGCTTCATTCACAAGAGACTAAGGCTGAGTGTTGACCTGAGAAGTGAGGACAATGACTGTAGACATAGAGGGTGTGGACTCTACTCTCTATGGAGCAGTTGTGAATCAGTTGGATAAATTGTTAGGTTTTCTGAAGAGTTCATTTTTGATATATATTTCCTGGATAGTAGTCTTCCAAAGGTACATAGAAAGTCATGTTGCCGTGTCAAAAGTAGCAGACATGCTGATTGTACAAATTGGCCAAAGAGTTTGTTCATTTGTTTTGGTAAACTGGCTCTAGTAGCACTTCGTTGCCTTTAACTTCATTTGAAACCATTTTTTTAGATTGTGTTGTGACAGCTGTCATATCAGTGTGCATTTAAAGAAAAAACATCAAAATTGGGGAATTTTCATATAGCCATTTTAATATTGAAGATGGAAGAAAATAGACAACATATTGGCGTATTATGCTTTGTTATTTCAAGAAAGGTAAAAACACAACCAAAATGCAAGAACAGATTTGTGCGGTATATGAAGAAGGTGCTATGACTGATTGAACATGTCAAAAGCAATTTGCAAAGTTTCATGCTGGAGATTTCCTGCTGGACTATGCTCCATGATTGGGTAGACCAGGTGAAGTTGATAGCTACCAAATTGAGATATTAATTGAGAACAGTCAATGTTATACCACACAGGAGATAGCCAACATACTGAAAATATCCAAATCAAAACAGTTACTGGTGATAATGAAAAATGTATTTTATTTTATGGAAAAAAACACACAAACTATTTGGCCAACTCAATATATAGACACTACATGTGGCACCAGGCTTCCACTTTAAGTGCCTATACTTTAGGTCAGATACCAACTGTAAGCATCAACTTCCTCTTCTTTCGCACCTTGTCATTTCTTATATACCTCCAGCATTACATTCTACCATTGCTGATGTCACTCTGGGAAAAGCAAGCTGATGTTTGTCTTCCATATTAGGATACAGGTTTCTTAAGGTCATCTATATCTTCAGTCATTTTAATATCTGTAGCTCTCAGAACACAGCAGGCTACAGATACTGGTAGATGGGCAATGCTTGTGTGCCATCCTCATCCCCTTGTTTAAATTCAAAGCAGAGAACAGATGGGAGACAGTAGAAAAAGAAAAGAAAAAAGGAATTTACAGTTTCTAAGTCAAAATTCTTCTAAGTAAAAACCAATTCTCTAACAAATATCTCTCATAAACTCATACATTCTTTTAGCACACATTTATTGAAATATGTTAGCCAAACAGTAAGAAACCAGACAGAAAAAGTCTGACAGCATGGAGCTTATATTGGGGGGGGGGGCGGACAGTAAAAGAGCAAAGATATACATAATTGTGGATATTTAACATTTTGATAAATGCTATGAAGAAAATAAATAGGAAATGGCTTACATGTGTGAATAGGGATGGGTAGATATTTTAGACCTGGGAGGTAATTAGGAGAGGCCCCTTCAGAAACTTGTCATTTATGCCATGACTCATAAGATCAGCATGGCCCCACTACAGAGACTGGGAAAAGAATATCCCAGGCAAAGGGAATCAAGTACACAAGCTCAGATATGGGAACAGGCTTGGTGAGATTGGAAAACGGCAAGAAAGCTTTTTAGCTTTTCCACAAAACAAAACCTACTTAACATTATATGACCCACGAACCTCACCTTTTTTAGAAAATCACCAAAGTTCTCTTCAGCTTTGTGTTCTAAGCCATCACACACCCAGGGGTAGGTTCACTGGCTTGAGTGTCGCTTAAGATCTTCACTGAAAGGTCATTGGGCATTTATTCTGCCACAGCATGTTTGATCTAAATGGCCTGAATGGTGACTTAGAACTCCCACCCAGAAGTTCAAGTCTGACTGTTAAGTACCGAGGTCCTGTGAATGCAGCTCTTTGCAGTCCACTGAGAGCTTTACTGTAGAGTAGAAGACCTGGATCTTCAGACGGAAACATGCAATGTGAACCAGCTGGAGGGCTTTTCTCCCTCTGCTTTACTGACTTGGATTATGCAGTCTCAAGTACCAGGTTTGTCTCAATCTATCAGCTGTAAAGAAGCTCTTTGAGTAAAGAACCTACCACAATGCCTGGCTCAGAGTAAGTTATACCCAAGCTAAATAGTTTTTTAAAATTTTTTTGTCATGGTTCAAATAATAATTAAAAGAAGATAAATATTTTGTGACACCTGAAAATTACACAAAAGTCATTTTTCAGTGTTAACAAAATCAGATTTTTTACTGAAACGGGGCCTTACTCCCCTCATTCACGTTTTGTCTAAGCCTCCTTTCAAACTGCAATGGCAGCCTTGAGTTCAGTAGCTGGGAGAGATTGTATGTGTTGCAAGTCTAAAATACAGTGCTGGGCAAAAGTAGGTTTACAGTCATATATGTGGAAAATAATACTACAATTAATAAATAATAATAAAATAATAAACTATTTTGTATACTCAAAACTGTAAACCTATTTTCACCAAACCCTGTATTCACCACTGGCCCTTCACAGAAAAGTTTGTCAATCTCTGTGATAAGTATTTTTCATGTGAATAATTGAATACAAATAAATGAACTGTTATGGCCAATTCTTTTTTATATATAATTACTTCTTAATAGTATACACTCAATGACAGAAATCCAGGCAATAACATAGGTCTTAGTATATGTTATTAAAAAATATGAAGCCAGTATTAATTATGCATCCCTCTGCCATGGTGTTCTAAAAGATATTCAACCAAAAGAAAAACTTTAATTGCATTTTCTAAATAGACTTCTCCTATTTTTGTAATTAAATATACATTGCCAAGCTTCTTTACATTAGGATCATCAAGTTTCCCCAAAAGTTCTGTTTAACCTCTTTAAAGTCAGGTTATATAGCTTATTCTATCAAGTATATGTGTGTCATTCTGGGGTTTTCTTCCTTCTGTGTTTGTCTTTTGGTTCTAAATTTTTACCCTGGGATACACAATTCTGCTATTAAAAAATATGGAAATGCAAGAAACTTAATCACCTTCCTTACATATGAATTTTATTTTACTGACACATTAAAATATTTCAAGTTTTTACTGAATACCACTGCACTAGTGAGCTGGGTGTTTTGGAAGGATTAAAAATAGTGTATCTTCAAAAACCAAACATATCAGTAACATTTTTGCTTAGACAAGATGCATGTTCTTTATAAAACAAACTATAGACACTATTAACTATTTAACACAAATGATACATAATGCTACGCAACTCAAAAGGAAATGGAAATTAGCTACTAGGAACTTCGTGGAGAAATTGAACTTCCAAAGAAAATGGCTCTAACTCCAGTTGTGTGTATCTTCCCAGTAGCAGCATTCCTGCCACTTTTACTTCATTTACGTTTCCAAATTTTTGAGAGGGGATGACAAAATAAATCTTAAGTTGAATCTATTAAGTGTGTTGAGAACTTTTGGCTTTGTTTCTTTCTTTTGTATGGTTTTACTTTTAAGTTTTCAGGAGTAGAGTTGGGCTCAAGTAGGGAGCACTGTCTTCTACGAAACCTGTCTTTTGTCCATCATTGTATGCTATTAAAAAGTCTGTAAGTTTTGTTTTTATAACGGAAATAGGTTATTTCTGAAATTTTGGTGTATCTATTTTTGTTTAAGTGTTTTAGAAGCAAATTTATGTAGAATCATTTAAATAAAATGCTTGCTTGCAATACACTATTGAGAAGAACTTACTCTTCAAATTCAAGGGCCAGAGCTACAAAAGGAAAGCATTTAGAAGTTAATACTAGCTAATTAACCCAGTTCATTAGCCCAAAGTTTCACTGAATGCTGAGAGTGCTGCCAATGTTATAAGCTTTACAGTTAATGGATTCAAAGCTAACTTCAAAAATGGCTAGTATCTCCTCATTCAGTAACTTCATCAACTCTGTAGACATTTCAAAGGCAAGGCATCACGGTAAGATAACAATAAAGAGGTAAGTCGTTGTGTTCTGTTGTCCTACAACTGACCTAAATGTTAAAGTTTGGACAACCATGAGCACACAAAGAATACACATCGCCACCTTTAAATAAGATCAGAACAGGGGAAATAAAATGCTACTGTGCAGTGCTTGTCAGAACTTAAGTTTAAATGGTTTGGACAGTCTGCTCAATAAACAGATAATATCTATTTCCTTCACCAAATTAGGGAAGTTTTCTTTCATTATTTTTAAAATAAGTTTTCAATTTCTTGCTTTTCTCTTTTTCTTCCAGTACCCCTATCATTTGAATGTTGGTACATTTGAAGATGTCCCAGAGGCTCCATAGCCCATTCTAATTTTTTTAGATTCTTTTTTCTTATTGCTGTTCTGATTGAATTTTTTTCTTCCTCATGTTCCAAATTCTTGATTTGATTCTTGGCTTCATTCCATCCACTGTTGATTCCTGGTAAATTTTTCTGTATTTCACTTAGGGTAACCTTTATTTCTGCCTGAGTCTTTTTTATGCTGTTCAAGTCCAGAAAGTACAGAGAGTCACAAGCAAGATGAACCAAAGGGAAGCACACCAAGACACATCATAATTAAAATGCCAAAAGTTAAAGATAAAGAGAGAATCTGAAGAGCAGCAAGAGAAAAGCAGATAGTTACCTGCAAAGGAGTTCCCATAAGACTGTTAGCTGCCTTCTCTAGAGAAACTTTGCAGGCTAGAAGGGACTGGCAACAAATATTCAAAATAATAAAAAGCAAGGACCCACAACCTAGATTACTCTTTCCAGGAAAGCTATCATTTAGAATTAGAGGACAGATAAAGTGCTTCCCAGACAAGGCAAAGCTAAAGGAGTTCATCCACCAAACCATTGTTATGTGAAATGTTAAAGAGCCTATTTAAGAAAAAGATGATCAAAACTATGAATATTAAAATGGTAATAAATCACAACTATCAGCAATTGAATCTAAAAAACAAACTGAGAAAACAAACAGAACATAAACAGAAACATAGATATGAGATCATTTGCAGGGTTATCATTTGGGAGTGGGCAGAGGGAGAATGGGGGGAAAGATGCAAGGATTAAGAAGTACAAATTGGTAGGTACAGAACAGACAGGGATACTAAGAACACTCACTATAAGGAAATAGAGTAGCCAAAGAATTTATATGCATGACCCATGGACATGAACTAAGGGGGGGGGGGATTGTTGGAGGGAATGGTAGGTATTGGGAGGAAGGGGGCAAAGGGGGAAAGTTGGGACCATTGTAATAGCATAATCAATAAAATATATTTAAGAAAAGACAATACCTAGTGTGTTTAGTATTGTGCATTTTACATTCTGGAGCTACTGTATACTCTTTAGCTCATAAACAAAATGAAAGTTGGACAGTTACTGGTTTGCAACACTATCTTGTTTTCATTTAAAGATTTTCTAAAACAAAGATCAATAAATTCAATGACTGTGTTTAACACATATTAATATAAGATTATTTTATATTTTTTACATTTATTACCTATTCAATCTTCAAAACAAAGTGGTGAAAAATTGTTATGGTTCTCTCATTCAACAAAGATGTGAATTTCTATCATGTACTGAAGTAATGTCTGGATGATGATCAGTGAAGATGAATTTTAAATTATTTCTATTTTTATTTGGTTTTAGCAAATCTTCCCTTTTTTTTTAGTTCCTTGAACATATCATCTTCCCTTGAATTCTTCAATCTTTCTTGTTCCTGGAGATTCTTCTCTATTACAGTTACTACTTAGGGAGGAAAGCCTTTGTGTCTGTATAAAGTGTTAGGATGTCAGATATTTCATGAGCCTTTATTTTTGTAAAAAAGAAGTAGGTTTCCAGATGACAGTGGGAACTGGGGGAGAGAGAGAGTAGACACTGAAGGCAGCTGAACAGTAAGAAGTAAAATGGCAGGAAGAAAAGTTTTATTTCTCTTTTGTCACTTGAAGAAGACTTATTTTCTTAAATAGAAGGTGAGTTTTCTGATTCAGGCCCACTCCTGCTTTATTCAGTGTCTCACAATGTGAGCCTGGGAATGAGGCATATTCTCCTCCTCCTCCACTTCTGATACCCTCCCCAGTTTTGCTCACGGCAAGGGAATTGCTCAAAACCCTGTCTTTTCTTTCTTCCTCACCAGTTCTGGACACTCAAGGCTGGTGAGTGCTTCATAGTTCTGAAAAGGACATTTCCTTAGCCCATATCAGCTTTTCCTGCAGTTATATTGAACCAGATGCTAATAATTTTTTTCTTTTAATCTGTTGTCTTATCGAATGTATCTTTTGGGAATTTCTAATAGTTCTGTATTTAATTTGGTGATGGAAGAACCAAGAAACAAATAAGCAAGCACCTCTATTTTTAAAAAGTGTTAATTTGAATGGTAAATTAAAAAGGTAGTCAAATTTCTATCTTGTTGCAGAAGTACAGTTATTAACTTTTGAGTTCAAGGTACTTTCTCAAAATTATGTTTTAAAATTAGCTTTATAACAAATGTTTTATAAATAATGTCATGTTATATTGAAAGTTTGTCTTTTTAATTAGCAGAAATTAATGCTTAGATAATTGGTGTTTTCTAATAAAAAAGCAAGCCTGCATTGAAAAAAAATTAAGACTGTTTCACTGAAGAATGGGATTAAATAATGTAATTTGATAAATTGATTTAGATTCATTAATTATTTATTGTGCACCTTTTTTTACATTATAAATGCTTTCATATATTCAAAATTTAAGAAGGCAGAATTTATGAAAAGTCAATTGTTATTTTTATAACCTTAGTTGAGAAGTGAGGCATGAAATCAGATTTGTAAGAACTGTCAATTTTACATCTCAGTTCAATGGCTCATATGCCTTTTGAAATAAGGTGAAATGGCCCAGTGCTGTTTCTTGGGATCCAGCTGGGTGGAGCTTTTGCTCCTGGACCCATGGTTCTATAATGAGCTTCTGTGAGCCCTAGCGAACACTTGTTGAGCGAAGGTGCCCCGGTGACTCCACAAGGCCTTCTGTCTGCTGTTGATCTAGCCTGGACCTGTTCAGATGGTGGTAGCTACCCTGGCCAGGATCCTAGGAGCCTTGGAACCCAAGCAATATTGCTGTCACTGTGTTTTATTGGCCAGAAAAAAATGTTACAAGGTCTGCCAACATTCAAGGCAAGGAGAAATAGACTCTACTTCTTGACAAAAAGAGCTAGAAAGAATCATGTTCATTTGTGCAATCTGCTGTGGCTGGGACATGTAAAACCTTAAAGCTGTCATAGTCATCTGTCAAATCAGATAGAGAAAGTTGATTGGCAATCATATATGAATATAATTTGCTGAGGTTATCAGGCATGATTGACTGAGAGGACCCTGGTGACATTTGTGTTTCTGGTTTCAGTTGTTCCTGAAACCCACTGGAAGCCTGCTCTTCCCCAGTGTAGCTGCTAAATTCTTTCTTGTGTCTATGAGTTAATTAAGTCTCCCTGTTATCCAATTAACATAAATGATTTGAAGTTCTGTCAACTTCAATCAAAACTCTTGAAAAAACCTGCATTCAAACTTGTTTACATATTCTTATTCCCTGGCCATTCTTGCCAACTATTAATACAATGAGTAAAATACAGCCTAATTTATATATTCATTTAGCTATTGCCCTTCATTTTTTAATCAATTTTATTTCTAATAAATGAAGTGCCCATCTTCATTAAGCAATTCAACTATATTGAATTCTTCATCTGTACTTGTAGAACGGTATTTTTAAATGGTCTGAGAAGTCAGACACTACCCTTTAATTCTAAAAATTAGAGACCAAATGTCATTTAGGAAATTGAAAATCAACTTTTTATGACTTCAATTGAAAGAACTCATACTGAAATGTGAACAATGTTCATGAAAAGTTAATAAATAAGACTAATGATAGTGCATGGTAATTTTAGAATGATCAGGCTATTAAACTACTTATAACTAATGCTAATACCTTTGAGAAAAGTGGGTAACAATATTGGAATTTCATGCTCATAAAAAAAAAACTGAAATTCAAAAGCCTTTCATGATCACATATATCAAGAGGCCATTTCACATTGCTCTCACGTTTGCTATACAGACACATTTCTCACTTTAAATATAATTATTATGGATGTGAAATTATGGGATCTGAATCAATTTTCAGACTTTTAAGCTCCACATATTTCTCTATATTTTGCCCTTCCTCCCAATATTTAAAAATACTCTCTATCCCCGACTTCTCTCTTTGAATCACTAATGCTATGAGCTACTGTAATTGAAAGAACTCCTTTTATGCTCCCTCCAGCACATTGGAAGAAAAGCATATTCTAGGCAAAGGGTAAATGGTACTTTTAGAAAATCAGAATGTACACTAAAGTCTCTAAGCTTCTAAGTGCACAAAGTAGGACTGAAGCCTTGGTTAATGAACCATTTTGTGACCCCTCATGTCCTCTCATCTCTCTGAATGGAAGGTATAGACAAGAGACAGGCATGTTTTCATGAAAGATACTGTCACTTTTGAGTAAACTAGAGTAAGAATGTTTTTTTTTTTTTTCAGTTTATTCTGGAGAGTCAGGGACTACTTTCAGAATTATCTGAACTTTATAGAGGTTAATGAAGTGTCATTATTATCCCCATTTTCAGAGGATTCACAGGAAAATTAAAGGACCTTTAATCAGTGATAATAATGGTTCCTCCTCTTTGTAACTGACCTCAGATTTAGTTATGAAGTATGTCTCTACATCAGTTTCTATGCCTCTATAAAAGTTTTGACTTGAGTTAAAATGTTTGTATTCTTGATAAAAGAAAAACACAGAATTTCAGTTTAGTATAATATATTCCCCCAGTGGATTCCTTCAGCCCCTGTACCACACCCATTACCTGTAAATAAAGTGTAGTTTCCAATGCAAGCAATGAGCTGTCAAGCACACAAATGAGGCCATCTTTAAGAAATGTTGCTGTGCTGTACTACAGAATGAAGTCCATTAGAAGGCTGATGGAACACAGGGACCATTTGGGAAAACTCTAAGAAAACATTTACAAAAATACTAATGCACATTAAGGGGAACTTAAGGATACTTTATTTTGACTGCTGGAAAGGAAACAATGACACACACAGGGACCCAGGTGGTTAATGTACTGTACACTATTACTATACAGTACAGATCTCACTGTCTTAGAGCCGCAGAAACTACAAAGTCAAGTTATTACATATGCCCAACAGAATATTACAACAGTAAATAAGCAAACATCTCAGATATGCTTTCAGAGCTTGCCAATTCACTTGGCTTTTGAATTCTGGCTCTTGGGCTCTTGTGCAAGAAGGAACTTTAGAGTGTTTTATGCCCTGTTAGAGGTTCTAGGCCCAACTCAAAAGCAATAGAGAAATGGCAATAAATTGAAGTAAAAAATAAACCAGTCCAACTGTAAGAGCAAAACAAATTGTCTGAGTTCAGAGATGATGCAATACATAAACCTAAAGCTCCACAATTAATACAAGTCACTTGATATCTGAATCAATTTAATTTTAAGACAAAACCCATGGTTCTTAGATATGAAATTGTGCATTCCCATTATAGTTCTACTTGAAGGATATTATTTTACATTGAAAATTCAGTCATATTCACAAAGGAGCTACTGGCTTTCATCTGTAGTTTAGGCTGGTCATGCAGAAGGGTCTGTAACACTCTTGCATTCACTGTTCATATGTTTGCAGATTTGACTATCTGCTCGTTGCAGTGACTGGGAAAAGACTATGCATGGGGTTACAAGACCATGGACAAAACTAAACCCATGCTTAATCTTTATTTTGACAACTTTTAGTTAGTTGGATAATTTGGAGACAATAAGTGATTCTATTAAATGAAAGTGTGCAACAAATATTTTATACCCGATGAATGTCATTGGAAATAATTTGGTGATTTTTTAAAAGTTTTTGAGACACTATTCCAACTATTAACAACACAAGAGTAAGAGTGGACTAACTCTTAGGAAGATATTCTTCATAAAATTCTCCTGCTGAAATGTCAGAACAAGTTGGTTTCATTTCTATGATTTTTCAGAGTTTTGGTGACTTATGACATGAATCAGAGATACCTCTACCTACCCAACACTTTGCAAAATCCTATGAGGTCTCCAGTCTGCTGACAAACATTTCATGTCTAGACCTGAAATGATTTATAGGAAGATGTCTATATGTGTAAGGAAAAAATCCATAGATTTGGGGTAGGACTAACTTGATATTTAATATCTAGTAATTCAGCCATGTTGTCTTACAATTAATGCCTTTATCTCACTATCAACATAGAAATTAATATCTAATGTTAAAAACATCTCTGCATCAATCACATTTACCTAGTATGTATTTTTTCAGACTTTTTGAGAACAGAATGGTATATTCAAGGTTATATCAACACTTTGATAAGAACTTATCTTTTTTATTATATCTTAAAGGGTTGCTAAAAGTAGTGTTAGATTTTCATTACAAGTTGTTATGCCTCTTCCTAAACACAAATTTGTTTAATTTTTTAAATTTAATTTTATTTAATTTTCTCACTCATTGAGAAAAACAGTGAATTATATAAATTCACAAATAAGAGAGTAGTAAAAGCAGGATGAAAAAATCTCCAGGTTATTGCTGAGCACATTAAATAAACTGCAATCTCAATATGTGCTTTAATTCTATTTTAAAGGTATCTTATACAGTGATTACTAGTTTAAAAACATCACAGTATGACTCCGAGGTCACCCAATCACGTGCTCACACACAAGTTGGAAACAAAGCTTTCATGAAACAACTTCCTCATATGATACACTCTGACACTTCCCATTCCAGTTCTTTTAATTTAAAACATGTTTATCTGGTTTTACTAAATTATTTTTTACTACCTGCTAAGTAGTCGTGATCTGCTATAGGAAATGTTTTAATCTACATCTTTAAAAATGTGAGGAAGTGACTTTTATCTTACTAAGTATGGAGGTGTTAAAAATATAATTCTCATACAGAGTGTGAATTTGTGTAAAAATTTTATTTAACATATTAATGAAGATACCAGGAAGGAACACAAGACATAGTTTGAAGAGCATTTCATGGATTATATAGTAATAGGAGGAATGATTTCTTCAACTAAATTTGCTAAATTATATATAAGACTGGTTAACTTCCTACAAAACAATTAAGCCATAAAAACACTGGGGGTTAACTACCAAATAATAGAATCATAACAACTTATCAATTTTTGCAGTTTAACCTATGGAAAGAGTCAGAAACAGTCCAATCAGGAGACAGGCAACCTATCAGTTATTTTAACAAAAAATTGTATAAGGAAGTGCTAACTAAATATTGTTATTAACTAAGTGCATGCCAAGGCTAAACGATAGTGCCATGGTACAGCAGAAACAGCGACTTCAGGTAGCAACTGCCACCCTACCACCTGTAGAACAAGGGGACTAAGTAAAGTTGCTGGAATCACTAAAACAAATTTGGGGAGGAGGGGCCTTGTGGAGATAAACCTTAGACCTGCCTGGAGCTGCAGTCTCTGTACGGGGACAGGATGGGACAAAATGTTGGGAGCACTGAAAATGTTGGAAAGGCTACAAACTGCAATTGTCTCTATAATGGGAAGATACTGCTCCAGCCAGAATGAAGTGCTGCTGGGCTAACTCCCCGGAGCAGAAAGAAGCAGAGAGGAAGTCCACCGTGGGAGCCATTCCCCCGACCCCCTCTCGCCATGCCATCTTTCTCCAGGAGCCCCCGCTCACAAAGTCTGACAGGGAGCAGCAGGTCAAACAAACGGAACTTACAAAGCCCCAGTCGAGCATAATGAAGGTAACTAGAGAAGCGAGGTTGGAGCCTGGAGACAATAGTTCAAATTGCCACAACTTCTAACTTTACGTAACAGTGAAGTATTCACAATTTAATCAAGAGTGTCCAGGTGGATCTAGCGGGTTATAAGAAACACTAGCATGATATCAAGAACTGAGCAATCACCACTTTCCTTTTCCTAAGCCTGGGACACATCTCTTTATCAGAAATGTGTGGTTTAATTAAAAGCTGCACGTAGAGTCAAATTTGCTGTACTATTTACAGATTTTCTAATTTAAAAGTTTGTTGACCATTATTCAGGGATTTTATTCTAAAATTAGACATATATTTGACTTTTTAGCTTGAAATCAATAACATTACATATTATAAACACACAGATGTACCCACTCTCATGATTCTAGAGTTCTTTTGTGCAGAATTTATAGGATTTTTAAAAATCACCTATGGCAAATTCTTAAAATCTTAAATAAAAGTTGCATGTGCCCATAAAGATGTCAATAGTACATAAAAATATTTTTAAAGGTAAAAACCTCTATATGTTTACACTTGTATTTACACAAAATATATCATACTACACAGTCTTTCACCTTAATTTCTTCATTTATTATCAAATCTTGCCATTTTACAACAGGTTGCTACTCTGCAATCATTGTATTATGTTCATTCAAGTGTATGAATGTACATAATACATTTTAAATTCCTCTGTTGATGGGAATTTAGTTTTTTTGTTTTAACTTTTTATGGCATTAGATGATAGAATGAACATTGAAAAATCTTTGTACATGATCTTATGTACAAAGTATACATATGCACACACACAGTTTGGATATAGATATACACAAAACTGTGGAGTTAAATACTAACAGTTGTTATTTTACTATTTATTAGTAGTTGAACCAGCAGTTGATGACTTGAAACAGCATGAAAAGGGACAAAGTACAACCCTATGTCATCTCCTTATCTTTCCAAAACATTTTTACCTTTAATCCTTCTCTTTCTCACATCCAGATCCCACACCATGTGAAGCCCTTGCCGTATTACAACTACGACCAGCCGGTGATCGGGTACTGCCAGGCTCACCAGCCGCTCCACGTCAACAAGGGCTACGAAGCAGTGTCCCTGGAACAGGAAGAAACCCCCGGCCTGGAGCTCGGGCGTGACCACAGCTTCATCGCCACCATCGCCAGGTCGGCAGCACCTGCCATTTACCTTGAGAGATTAACAAACTAACACAAAACTCCTCACTGGGGGACTCGAAGCGTGGGGAGGGAGGGCCTTCATCTTAAAGAAGAATGGGTGTCCAAAATCGAGCAAGCAAGCCGGCTCATCGTTCCTGGTAAAGCGTTTGTCCCAAATTGGAAAGGAAAAGCAGAACTGCTTAAAGAGAGCAGGTGCACCGGCAGCATAACCAGGAGAACTACAGAACTTTCTTTGCTTTAAAACAAACGAGAAACAATTACGCTCCTGGATGTAAATAGTAAAAGTGTCGAGTTCTTATAAAAATAGATTTCACCCTAGCTACATATAGGTTTGTTTGTATATTTGCTTTTTCTACACTGCATGGTTCCTGGGCTGGAGAACCACAGGGCGGGACAAACCTGGGGTGGGTGGGAAGTGGGGGAGGTAATCCAGTTTTCCTTGTTAGGTGTGTGTAACTCTCAGACTTTATTTCAATTGTTTTGTTTCATTTTTCCTTTAAAAATGTTGTTTGTTCTTGTCTGGTTTGCTTTATTTTTATTGTTTACTTGGTCAAGTGATTCTGTTTCCGATGTTAAACATGGGCATTCAAGCTTATGTTGTACCAAAAGAAAATTTGCTTTACCACAGACCGCAAAGAAACACAATTGATCACAAAGCCTGACAGAACTACTACAATGAAAATCCAATAGAATGTGGGTGAGTGGCTCCTCCAGATGCACAGTGTACACTGTGAGGAGTTCTGCTTTTTCCAGTTGGCTGTCCTCACAGTGTGTTTTCACGGGTGTAAGAAGTCGGAAGGAGGGACCCCTGAAGACCCGCAGGGAAATGACCCCCAGAAACATCCTCCAGTGGACTGGGAGTATCTGAAGAACAATGGCCATGTGGTCAATGAATGAAACTGTCAAGGTGACAAATTTCTAAACACAAGATAATGTGTAACATTGCTTTTTAAATTATTAATTACTTTTTGTGTAGTTTTATCAATAAAAATGTTGGAAAAATAAATATATTATTTTGTTGCTAAACTACAGCTCACCTAATGTGGAGTGCTTTATCTCTAGAATGTGAGTTCCTTCTATCCCATATTAGAATAATCCAATAAGAAATAATTAGCATGCACCAAGTAAGTGCCTTCTGTGTGTTCTACTATCAGGTGGGGAGACTATAATGTATAGACAAGAATTATGGGGTGTGGCTTATGCACTAACTTGTTTCACAGTTATTTTTACAGCTATATAATGTAATGCAAAATTATATAACAATATGAGAAAAAAGTAAGTACTCATGGAAGAGTAAGAGGTTGTACAATATTCTAGGAGAAAAAAAACTGGGTTAAAATTGATTGTTATCTAAAAGATTCATAATGATCACCTATTTTTTAACCAAAAAGATAACTATACATACATCACCAGAACCATTTTCACTTGACTTCCTTAGGGCCAAAATGCCATTTCTCAGCAATTTTCTGATTCACTGGGGGGCTTATCCTAATCTAGCCATTGATCTGATTTACCTTGTTCTATTTTTAAAACAAAATGCAACTATAAAATTTGGCCATCCTTTGTTAGGTCAGGATTGTCTTTCTAAAAGGCACTAATATATAGTAGTTTTAGTGGGTTTTCTGAGGAGCGAAGTTGATACCTACCCTCCACTTAATTCCAAATTCTACTAAAAATATAATTAAAAAGCCTTGTGAATATTTTTACATCAAAGTCAACTAACATAGGGTATTATGTTTTTTCCCTCAAATTCATTATTTTTAACTACTATTTTTAATTATACTTGAATTAAAACCCATTTAGCCCTGGCTGGTATAGCTCAGTGGATTGAGCATGGGCTGCAAACCAAAGCATCGCAGGTTCGATTCCCAATCGGGCAAATGCCTGGGTTGCAAGCCATGGCCCCCAGCAACCGCATATTGATGTTTCTCTCTCTCTCTCTTTCTCCTTTCCTTCCCTCTCTAAAAATAAATAAATAAAATCTTTTTTAAAAATCTTTAAAAAAATAAAAAATAAAATCAGGCTCATGCTAAAGTAATTTAAAAAAAGCATTTAAAAATTTTATTGTAATTTTTTCTATTACCCTTTATCCCCCTTGTCCTACCCTTCCTCCTGCAATCACCATGCTGTTGTCCATGCCCATGAGTCCTTTTTCCTTCTTGCTGGATCAACCCACCTCCTACCCAACCTCCAGAACTGTCAGCCTGCTCTCTATCTATGGGTCTGTCTCTATTTTGCTTGCTAGTTAGGTTTGTTTATTAGATTCCTCGTATGAGTGAAATAGTATGGTATTTGTCTTTCTCTGACTGGCTTATTTCAAATATATAATGTTCTCCAGATCTATTCATACTGTCAAAAAGGTTAATTTTTTTTTTCTTTTTTGTGTCCAAGTACTATTCCGTTGTGCAAATGTCCCATAGTTGTTTCACTCATTCATCCACTGATGGACACTGGGGCTGCTTCCATATTTTGGTGATTGTAAATAATGCTGCAATGAACATAGAGGTGCCTATGGTTTGAATTAGTGTTTCAGGTTTCTTCAGATAAATTCCCAGAAGTGGAATCACCAGGTCAAAAAGCAGTTCCATTTTTAATTTTTTGAGGTATCTCCATACTGTTTTCCACTGTGGCTGCACCAATCTGCATTTCACTATCAGTGCAAAAAGGGTTCCCCTTTCTCCACAGCCTCACCAACACTTGTTTGTTTATTTATTGATGATAAGCATTCTGTGAGGTGATATCCAGTGTTTTAATTTGCATTTCTCTGATGTATAGTGACATTGAGCATCTTTTCATATGTCTATTGGACATCTATATGTTGTCTTTGGAGAAGTGTCTGTTCAGGTCCTTTACCTATTTTCTAATTGGATTGTTTTTCTGGTATTGAGTTTTTTAAATTCTTTATAAATTTTGGATATTATCCCCTTATCACATATATCGGTGAATATGTTCTCTCATTCAGTGGGTTGTCTTTTTACTTTGTTGATGATTTCTTTTGCTGTACAAAAACATTTTAGTTTGTTGTAGTCCCAGTTGTTTATTTTCGAGCTTAATCTTAATTGATAAAATATTATGTCATAGTAAAGAAAATTTTATCAAAGAGAGATTTTTCATATTGGACACAAGGGCCATTGCAGTTAAAACTCTGGTATCTTTCCTGTTAACATTTACAATCAGGATTACATTATATCTGGGTATGTGTTCCAATTGTTTAAATAGAATTAATTGATTATGAATTTAAAAGTTGAAAAGATAATTCCTTGGCATTGTGATTTTCTTTTAAGAATTATTTAACGGAGTTGAGGCAGAACATTTCGGAATGCCTGCCCAAATGTCATGGATTCTCTTAACCCTTCCCACCTTATTCATCTGTCCAGCATCACTCATACAGCCCATCTACCACCCATGCCTGCTGTAGGCAATGTACTCGGAGCCCTACTTCAAAAAGTTGGTCTAAAGTTGGCTTAAGTCAACTATTTATTATGTTTATTGATGTTTCTCATAAGCAAAAAACGTCCTACATCAATAGCATTCTTCGTGTTATTTAAAACAACGTACTTGCCAACAGTTGCCTCAGTATAACAGGAAATACTGAACTGCTAGCAAACAGGTGGCATTATGAAAATTTTTGCCCTCTAAATATGAAAATTTTCCAATATCTCTTTAAAAATATTATTTACACATGCCAGAACAAGTGTACACTGAGCTTTGGAAAGCTACTGATAATTAAACAAAACCAAAACAGAAAAACAATACCACCAAAACAACTTTGCTTGAGGAGGCCTGGAAAAGCCCTTCATGGAAAAAATTCAAGCTTGGTATTGTGTAAGAGGTCAGGCAGATTTTCAGAAAAAACAAACACACAAAAAAACAAAAAGCATCTTGAAAACAAATGGAGATGTTTCAACAGAGCACTTAAACCACACATCGGATGTATTGATTTCTTACGCCCAGCATTGTCATGTCTACGCTGACAGCCCGGTATAACCAAAAAGAATGTAAGACTTCTGTTAGTCACCATTCTGGACCTCTCAATAACAGGGAGAAAGTTGTCTACACAGGTAACTTTCATCTAAGTTTCTGCTTCATTCAAAGTTTTTTGCTTGCAAACAGATTGCCCCAGAGTCCTCCTTGTCCCTCAGTGTGGAAAACTGTTTGCAATTTTGAATTGTGACCCAATGAGGCATCCAGTGAGGCAAATGGTATATTTATATGTGCCATCTTCTTTTTAAGCAGAGGAAGGAATATATCACACTCCTACAGGCATTTTGAATTTTTGTTTTCTCTGGGTCTAGCTAATATATTTTTCGCTGTATTCTAAAAGTCAGAAACTAATTTGATTCTACTTTTTATGTTGAAATGTTAATGAGCTCTCTCATAGAAAGTTATGCTTCATTTCAAGACTAATCTAATTATTATTTTGATTTTATACTATAATTTTTAGTGAACCTCTGAAAGCTATGCATGTTGGCAGTACCAGGGAGTATTTAAAAAGCAGGGACATTAACACTATGCCTCAAAGGAATTGTGAATGTGAAAAATACAGATTGGAACAGCCAATTATTCAAATAATTCTGATAATTTTTTTCATAAAAATTCTTAGTAATGCTGAGTTTGCAATAAGGAAACACCTAAAATCAGAAGTTTGATTAACATATGCATAGATGTAACTAGGGTTTGCAGCTCTACTTATAATATTTCATGTATGACCTTCTGAGACTAAGGATATAAATAAAAAGAGTAATCACCCGCAGAATGCCAAAAATCTCAATTACTTTCTAAAATCAAAAGTAGACTACACTATACTATTTCAAATAACTCCACTCATAATAAAGCCACATGAGGAGAAGGAGGGCTCTCACCTGTTACTGGCCTTCATGCTTCATTTCTATCAGTAACTTGAGTGCAGGCATGGCAGATCTACACTACAAAGTGTGATTCATGTCATGAGAAAAGGAAGAAAATGTAATGTTCCAATCTGTAAACCTTTGCATTTTATGAGCAATCTGTACATGTGGATTGGATTTGGGGATTTTAGTTGACAACTCAATAGTATAGCACAAGATCACCAAAGAAAGCAATTCATAGAAATGCCCAAAATAAAGAATGTTACTGTTTGAATCTAAGTTTTACTGGTCAAACCACACCTGGAATTCAGTATCAATGTCAAACCACCAAGGGGATAACTGCAAGAATAGTAACCAGAATATTGAAAGTTATTCAGTCCATAGCATATATCCTGCCTAAAGGAGAATTGAAAGCAAAATCACTTATTGGGTAAAGCTGTTAGAGCTTTATAAATAATCAGTCAGTGGACAGAAGCAGACTCACTACTCTGCAGGCCCATGATTCACACACAGTGTTAGTAATTGATTATCACTAACATTTAATTTTTAAATGACAGTTTTCACTCAACATTATTTTGTATTAGCTTTAGGTGTACAGCATAATGGTTAGATAATCATCTACTTTACAAAAGGTTCCTCCCAATATTTCAGGTACCACCTGGCACTCTACATGGCCATTCTAATATTGTTGACTATATTCTCTGTGCTGTACTTTACATTCCCATGACTACTGTGTAACTACCAATTAGTACTTCTAATCCTTTCATCTTTTTGGTAATTGATTATCTAACTGAGGAATGCAAGGCTTTGAGACAATAACTTGTCTAGGTCCTTGTCAAGCTCCTCATCTCTGGGACTTTCTAATTTCTGAAGCCACATGGTCTCTCTTTAAGGCATACTTGCCGTATATGCCCCCTGTTATATAACCTTTAATTGCCTTTCTTTGAGAAGATCATAACCAGCCCAAGTTCAGAAACTTAGGTTATCTATCACTGAAACTAAGTTTCAATTTCACTCACTCCAAGTGCATACCTATAGTGACAGCATTCAGCATTGTTTTTATAAAATTCTATAACTGCCTCTTGTTTTGTTCCCTGGAGAGCTGAGTTCCTTCTGCCTTGATACCTCTCTATGATCGTGGTTCTACTGAGGCTGATCATCTTTCTCTTGCCCATAAATCCGTTATTTGTTACTAAACCTGCTCTGTTTATCTGTAAATAATATTCTGTTCCTCCAAGCCCTGGTTAGTCCTGTTAGGCCAGCCTTGCTTCCACTTATAGTACCTTTTGAGCAGGCGCTTTATTCTCTGGATAAGTTCTCTCTTAGCCAACTGCTTAACTACTCATCCTCTGTTCTTGAGTTTGCACTATTCCAGGAGTGCAATCCTATTTCAAAAGAGTGCCTGTTCTGAATGTTGAGAACTAGTTGCTGATCTGACTGTATCTTAATATGCAAGATCAGTCAGTGGCTTGGTTCTTAGGCTCCCAAATGTTAGCAGATATGACGATGATCTGAAACACTTTTAAAAACCTATGTGTGAGGCCCACCCATAGCATGTCTGCTGCAGTAGGTCTGGGGTTGAGTCTGACAATATCCATGTCTAGTACGTCCCCTGGTGATTCTGATGCTGTTGGTGTGTGGACCACATTATGGAAACCATTGTCATAGAGATAGCTATTTTTATCCCTATAGGTTAATGACTATGCACTGGGACTCAAAGTTTTTATTTCCTATTGATTTAGGATTTAATGTTAAATGAGGTTTTAAAACAAGAATTGATTAAAAACAAGTAGAAGCATTATACAATCATGCAACTTGAAAGATCCATGACTTTATGTAAAGAGTATTTTCTAAGATGTGCTGTGTCACACTAATAGAAGATGATTCTGTGAAAGAAAAGAAGAAAAAAAAAACATCAGCCACAACAACAACAAAAGAAGTTTCTATGATCAAACTTTATTTGTACAATATTGCACATGACATGTCCTCTTTGAGAATTCACAAACACTTCAACATTTAAAAGATACCAGAAATATTGTCATCAAGAAATCCACTTAACTTTGTTTAACCCTGAGTTTTCTAAATTCATTCAAACATAACATCCTTCCTCAATTCACTACCTAACAAATTCCTGCAGAACTAATATTCCATAAAACTCACTTGGGAAGTGTTCATTAAAAGAATACTCTTTCTTTGACTATCAAGAAAAGCATGTGCTTTTGCGAATAGTTATTTTCATACTTAAAAATGGCATAATGTACTCTTCTGAGATGCATGGAGGCTTTTTTTAAAGATTTTATTTATTTATTTTTAGAGAGGGAAGGGAGGGAGAAAGAGAGAGAGAGAGAGAGAGAGAAACATCAATGTGCGGTTGCTGGAGGTCGTGGCCTGCAACCCAGGCATGTGCCCTCACTGGGAATTGAACCTGCGATGCTTTGGTTCGCAGCCTACACTCAATCCACTGAGCTACACCAGCCAGGACTACATGGAGGCTTTTTTAAAAAAATCAAGAACTCAATATATTTTAATTTTTCTGATAATGAAGCAAATGTCAAATTTGTCTGGATTAAATGAGAGTGAGTAATTAAAATGATAAGAACCTGACATAAATAGAGAATAGATCTGCAGGAGATTAGGCCCATTGTTTCTACTGTGTAAAGCATTGCAGATCATATTAAGATCATAATAAGTCACTAAAGAGTACACAGAAATGTAAGTATCCTCATTAACTGAGTTGAAAAGCTCCCACTCAGTCACTAGCCTCAGGTGATGGCATTCATTCACCTGTGTCTTCTGGGCTAGAGATTCCCCTTGGACAAGTAATAAAAAAAGGAGAGGGAAGGGCAGATGAGAGGACCAAACATGGACCTTGGTTCACTCTAACTCATTTCTTTACATGATCCAGGCAATTGACTACAATGTCAGAATGAATTTTAGACTTCCAATACACATTATTGTTTATTTTTAAAAATTATATGAGTAAATAAAAATGCATAAACATGAGGTTAGACATGAGATCAAATTTTGTGTACTATAAGAACATTACCCTAATGGCAATAATGGAAGAACCATACAATGATTATTCCTTGGGATCAAAAATATGCATATTATCCAAATTTTTCTGTGTGACTATACCCTTTTAGGGGTAAATTCATTTGATTTTACATAATGGAGAGAATCTGAGGGAAGATGACTGAAGTGTGACTTAATCAGGCAGTATTTTAATCTACTCAGACTGCCATAACAAAATACCATAGAATGGGTGTTTTAAACACAAATTTATTTTATCACAGCTCTGGAAGCTGGAAAGTCTAAGCTGGAAAGTCTTTAGAACATCTAAGATCTGTGTTACAACAGAGACTGGTTTCTCTTGAGACCTCTCTTCATGACTTACATATTGCTACCTCCTCCCTCTTACCTCTCACAGCAGAGAGAGGAAGCGTTCTCTACGGTCTCCTCAGACAAAGACACTAATCCCATCAGATCAGGGGCCTGCCCTTAAGGCCTCATTTAGACTTGATTACCTCCTCCAGACAGACCTCCAAACGGAGTCACAAGGAGGCATCTGAATTTTGAGGTAACACAATTTGGTCCAGAAAAAAACAAAATGAACAAAACAAAACACACAAAGAACAATTGTAAGATATCTACTAGAGTGACCCAACAGATTTTACAGGAAAAAAATAGGCAAAAAACCCAGCTAATTTTAGTAGAAGAATGCTTAAGGAAAAGACAGATTAGTTGGGATTTTGAGTGGATCTGAGCTCTGAGTATATTTATAAGTAGAGACGATATGGTTTACTTTGTTTTACTCACATGGAGTATTAAAAATATCTCTTAATAAGGTCATTGAGGGAGTTAATTAAATAAGTTTTACACAGCATTTTAGTGTTTTTAAGGAGATCTATTATTTAGAAAAAAAAAACAAAACACTTCCCAAACTGATTTTACACTAGTGCCATGAAGTGCTTTGTTCAAAAGGGTTCCGAGGTCGAGGAACCCTAAGAAAAAGCTGCATATTTCATCTACTCTCTGAGGTCTACTTGGTGCTAATTAATATATTAAAGGCTTTTAAAATTCCTATAGTAAAGAAGTTGTTTGAATTCAGCATTTCCCAGTATTATTGGATTATGAGATGTCCTTCAGTGAAATCACTATTGAGTCCGTTTTCCCCAGAGCATATTTAGGAACCCATGGTATGCCCAACAAGGGCTGTGTGATGAAGAGTTCACCTCGGGAAGAGAAATGGGAGTGTGTACTATGGTCATAGAGTTCTAATGCCTACAAATGTACATTTCTGTAAAATATACAACTTTATGAATGTATTGGACTTTCCATCAAAGGTAAATATGTAGAACTTTTAATCAGACTATAATATACAAACAATGCCTATGGTACCAGTTTCTACATGAGTGGGGTAGCTCGGTTCTCAGTATTTTATCATGGTCTGAACAAAACTAGGATACTGTGTTCAACACTTTGAAGTTCACCTGAAGTATGGTGAATAGAGTATTGTGATGCTGAAAATCCTAACAGAAATGTGGAGCACACTGGAGAATTTTAGAATAAAGAAGAGGTTCAAGTAGGCCGAAACATTCCTGTCTTCAATGGCTGAGATGACTGTCACATAAAAGGTGGGAGTGTGCTTGCTCCTTTTTCCAGATGTAAAAAAAACAGCAGAGGAGGGCAGTTTTTAGTTAAATGTATTCATTCTTTCAATAAGTATTTAATAAGTATTGTTACGGGGAAGGGCAAAGTAGGTTTACAGTTGTTCATATGAACAATACTATGACAATTAATAAATACAAGAACTCACAACTGTAAAGCTACTTTTGCCCTACGTTGTCTGTGCCAGCCACTTATGCTGTCCTATTAAAGATCTATCTCCAAGGATACTTTACAGACAAGAAAATTAACTATTACAGTTCATGCTAAAAGTGCTATAATAAAGAAGAACTGGGTGGAATTGAATCACATATTAAAGTGACATATTGGCAAGAGTGGAAGTATATGCTGAGGATCAGTAAGATGGAAATAATATTCTAAGGAGTGGATCAATCAACCCAAAGATAAAAAGAAGATGGATAAGTTTAAGGAATCACAATAGAGTAAGCAAGGGAAGATGTGGTACAGAGTTAAGCTGGAAGGTACGCAGAGACCCGATCATGCATGTGGAGACAGATATACTGAGGAGTTCAGGCTTTGAGGTAAGCCATTTATATTACCAACAACCAGGGAGTCACAGCTGGCTGTTAATAAAAGTACTGCACGTGTCATTTTGGCTTTGGTAGGAAGACTGTGTGAAGGGAGACAGACCAGTTAGGAGTCTACTGCAATATAACACTTGAGACATGATGCAGGACTTGTGTAGAAAAATGCCAATTGAAGTTAAGACCAGAAAGTAACTAAAAGGACAGTTGAGATTTATAAAGTGCTTATTATTTGCCAGACATATTTCCAATAATTTTATATTTAATAACCCCTCAAAAGGATATTTGAAGTAGCATAAATACTGTTGTTAGGTTCATTTTACAGATAACAATGTCAAGAATGGATAGGTTAAAGTATTAACTCATAGTACCGTGATTCAAAGCCAGGAAATCTCTTTTAAAAAAAAAAACATTTTATTAATTTATTTTCTGACAGAGGGGAAGGGAGGGAGAAACTGAGGGAGAGAAACATCCATGTGTGGTTGCCTCTTGTGCGCCCCCTACTGAGGACCTGCCCACAACCCAGGCATGTGTTCTGAATGGGAATCGAATAGGTGACTCTTTGCTTCTCAGGCCTACACTCAATCCACTGAGTCACACCATCCAAGCAAAGCCAGGAAATCTCTTTAAGAAAGGGGATTTTTTTAGCACTTATGCTCTATGGCTTCTTAAAACTTTACATGAGAGCTATTTGGGATGTAAAAATAGCATGTTTGTGCATTTGGAAACAAGAAACATTTCAAGACATGGGAGGTACTGAGGATAGTACCCATATTTCTGGTTTGAGCAGCGAAGACCATATTGACATTATCATCTGCCAAGCAGTCACAGAAGGGATAAACTAGTTTGTGGTAAAAAATGATAAATTCTCTTATGGACATGTTGACTTTTAAGAACTTCAAATAGCTCTGTGCAGGAGCCAGGGAGATAGGTAGATCTACAATTAATAATGACAAGGCTGTGTATATTACAATTTGATGTTGAATCCATGGGAATTGAATAAATTAATCATAGACTGTGTGTACACTGAGAAGGGAAGGCGGACCATATCAGAATCTTTGATAATAGCAAAAGTGACATCAAAGGAGAATCAAAAGGATTTCTAGAAAATTATCAGGAAAACAATTACAGCTTGTTTTGAGATCTAAGGAAGAGAGAATTTTCCAACTTTGACAAATAACAGAAGTGCCTGTCTGGTAAGTAGTGAAAACTACTGTGTTACTGGAATATTAACATGGATATCTAATGTCTAACCTCAGGGACAAGGTACAAAGCAGTTTGTACTGGTGAGGAGTTCGAACTAGATGACACCTGGATTCCTTCCAACTGTATGATCTGATGATTACATACATTTTACCTGTATAGATAAAATGATACACATTCCCAGAGCCTCAAACTATGTGATGACTGTCAGTACTTGAGATGAAAAACATATCCTGGAGTTCATTTTCTCAGTTTCAATTCATACCAGTTTTTAATTTTGCATGCAGGTATGGTAGGTGAGATAGACATAATAAAACAAGTTATTTGTCAGACTTTCCAATCTCTAAATTGAATACTAAATGACTGAAGAAGGTTTATGGTACTTACTTCAAATTGCCTATGAATTACTCAAGTGTTTTTGAACTTGCCAAGATTACAGAGCCTGGCATATATGCGACGGGGGAAGGGTGCGGGGGGACTCTGGCTGACCACCGCCTTTACCAGGGGAAACTTCAGCCACTGCGGTTGCTCACAGCAGCAGGCTAGTAGGCTGGAGAGCCACCAAAATGTCAGGAGAGAAGGAGAGAAGGACAGGCCACTGATCAGCCACAGCCTGTGGACAGTGAGGGCAGCCTTGCCAGAGACCTCCTGTGAGGCTCTTAAATCTTTCTAACAGTAAACATTTGTTAGAAAATGAATGACTAAAATAAGTCCATGCTATTATTTTACGTTTGAAATTAGTGTGAGATTATTGTTTTCGGATATAGATCTTTTTAATTTTACTTTTTTAGTTTAAATCATTTTTTTATTTCTCAATTACAGTTGATGTACAATATTATATTAGTTTCAGGTGTACACCCCAGTAATTGGACATATAACTTACAAAATGACCATTCTGATAAATCTCGTATCCCTCTGACACCATACATATCTATTAGAATATTATTGACTATATCCCCTGTGCTGTACTTCACATCCTGTAACTACTCTGTAATAATCAATTTGCACAACTTAATCCCTTCACCTTTTCACCCATCCGCCAGCCCCCCTCCCATCTGGCCATGCCAAAATGTTCTTTGTATCTATGAGTTTGTTTCTATTCTGCTTGTTTGTTTATTTTGTTTTTTAGATTCAGTTATTGATACATATGAATTTATTGCCACTTTACTGTTCATACATTTTTTATTTTTTCCTTCTCCCTTTTTTTAAAAAGAAGATTCTTTAACATTTCACGTAATATCGGTTTGGTGGTGATTAACATTTTTTAGATTTTTCTTGTCTGGGTGGCTCTTTATATGTTCTTTAATTCTAAGTGATAGCTTTGCTGGGTAGAGTAAGATAGATTAATCTACCCAGCAAAGCTACCTTGGTTTTAGGTCCTTGCTTTTCATCACTTGAATATTTCATGCTAATCCCTTCTGGCCTGCAAAGTTTCTATTGAGAAATCCACTGACAGTCTTATAAGAACTCTTTTGCAGGTAACTAACTGATTTTTTTCTCGATAGTTTTAAGATTCTCTCTCTTTGTCTTTAACCTTTTGCATTTAATTATGATGTGTCTTGGTATGGGCCTCTTTGGGTTCATCATAGATCTTTTTCATTTTCTAGGTGCAGAATACAGTCTGACATTTATTCCATGGGTGGTTTTTGCCCCAAGTACTGTCAAGCACCATCCAGAAAAAGAATGATTGCTTGAGCGGTTTCAAAACTTTTACCTTTTCATATTAAATACATATGTATGTAACAAGTTCTAAAATTTACCTAAAAAATCTCAGGTCATAGAAATTCAATTGTCCAATTTCATATTAAAATTACAGTTTCCTTACCTCAAACACACTTTTAAAGTATGAGAAAGCCTAAGATAAGCTGTTATCTTTATAATGAATCTGAAACAAACTGGAATAGGTCCAGAAAAACTATCTGAAAGACCAACTCCATGTTGATGTTTGACTACTGGTAGCTTTGAAGTTTCGCCACTCCCCTTTCCACTTCTGCCCCATACCTGGGTAAACTGGTAAAAAATCTGAATATTATGTCCCTTGGAATCAGTGGTAAGCCACACTCCAGCTCCAACTCAACTATCACAAATTCCAAGCTAGCCTCTTTTCTCTGGTCTCTCAAGATCATTTTTGAACTAGCTTGGGAGCCTGCCCTATTATCTCCAGAAAGCTTCATTATGTGGGTAATAAACCTTTTCACACCTTCCTGTTGCAGGTGAAGTGTCATCTCTTTCAACATCCAAGCCACAGCAGAAATCCAAACAGAATAAACATTGTCTATAGGTTACTAAGACTTCTGGGACCCTCCTGGGGCCCATAAATTATCTGACTAATATTTAACACAAGTTTCTATGACAGCACTTAGTAAGAGTCATGCTCTTTTTTTATAGTGTATTACACAATCAATATATCTGTCCTTTCAGAAGAATGATTCTCCTCTGTCTTTCCCACCTTTATTCTTCATTGGTAAACTTAAATATCTGAACTAATATATCCAAGTCTTCTTTCTCTTGGTAGGTAAAACAAATTCATGGTCGTATAAATGGACCAGAGAAGCCTGACTTTACAAATTTGCAGTGTGTACAAAGTGGGTTGCATTAGTTAGGAGTTTGAACTGGATGACACTTTGATTCCTTCTAAATATAGGATTTTATGATTCTTTGCATTTTCCACTACAGGTGACATGAAATACGTTCCCAGAATCCCAAACTGTGTGATGATTTTCAATACTTGAAATGAAAAACCACCCTGAAGTTCATTTTCTGCTCTATCAACTCTAACTAATGAAACAAAATATTCTACTTTGTGTAGAAATTCATGAAATGTGGACTAGCTGTTTTATGGATGAAACAATTTTCTTTTTTAAGATTATATTTTTTAAAAGCTTTTAGTCACTCATCTAGCTCTTCATATGTCCCCCGAGTACTGTGGTAGAGACTACGTAATGTGTTTACCATATCATTTTCCCTTCCTGTAGAATCCTAAAAAGCTATAGCTCCCAGTACTCCTGATAGTTAGATGTGACCCAGTGATTGGTTCTGGGCAGTACAAAAGAGAGTCACAGAGATCTGTTATTTGCAACCTGAGACAGTTAACAGATGGTAATTCTCCATGTTTTCTTTTGCCTCACCGTGTAGCTATCGAAAAGATCCTGGTTTTCTGAGTTACCTAAAAAAAAAAGTTTTCAAATACAGCTAGCAGAACCCATACCTAACAATGCTGCCAATTGGTATTTTGTGTGAAGCCAGTGAAATCTCATAGGTTCTGTGATTGCTGCAAAACTTATCTTACCATGACTAATACCAAAATGTGCATAAACAAAAAATATTCCATCAAGTAAACATAAGGAGATCTCTAAGACCTTGAAATGTCTTTAGCTAATTTCTTGAGTATCAAATTAGGCAAACCCTAAATCTTTGCTTCCACCAATGTAGTATTTTTAAATGTTTTTTCAATAATCCTTTTGTTTTCTACCCTCAAATCTCTTGATTGCTCTTACCTATCTCAAGGTCACACTTATTTTTTTAATAATTTTTTGGTTATTTTTAAGGTCTTTGTCTTTTATATTTATCTTGTATGTTACCTTTTCAAAGAAAAACCTGTGTTTCAGAATCTACCTTCTTAATATGACTACATCAAAAGAGGCAGGGCACAGGCACCCTTGCCATGTCATTAGAAATAGTCCCCAGAGCAATCATAAAACCTGTTTAATAATGTATCTTCTAAAGTAAGATAAATTACTTTGCCTGAAGTATGTCTTAATTTGTATATGTCTATTCTTGGGACTTTATTACTTATTTCAAAGAGCAAGGTAAATTGCTGGCATGTATGCTAATGAGCCAGCTATTTGAAATCATTACTTTCTTATAATCAGTGCTGTTGGATCCCTCAGGATTTGAAATACTCTTACTGGCCAAGTGTGGCATTATACAACTCAGTGCAGAAATTTGGGAACTACTGACTATCTGCTGCATGGATAAAGCAATTTTTCTTTTCAAATATATTTTCTTTTTGCAAATATATTGTCAGACTTTATAACCATTCAATTTTAGTCTTTTTTTTAAGCAGAGAACAGTAGAAATGCATTAAAAATTTGCATTTATCCAAATGCAAATTTTTTTGCAAATATCGATCCAAAGATTAATGTGACTTCTGCATGGTGTGAACAAGCAAATAATGAAATAAAATGCTGCGCTAAGTTATATGTGGCAGCTGCTTACATCATCTCTAATTTCATTGTATATTGTAACCTTTTAGAAGCCAAAATTATGGATGGTTTGTAAATTGTGGTATTTGTTGAGACAGACATATTTGGGTATTGCAAATCTGGGAAGAATTTTTAAGAATATGACTTCTATAGGTTTTTAGATTGAATCACATCTCAGTGACAGTCTTCCTGTTTATACTTTACTTAAATTGAGATTCAGAGCAGTAAACTAGATTCACATTAAATGTATTTTGTCCTCTAAACCCCTGTTATTTGTTTGTACTGTTTATTTGATACATAATAAGATAACATGTATACACTTGTTTTATTTTTGTCTTAGATTTTTGTTAGCTTTATATTGTTATGTAGCATTATTTATTTGTAACTCTTTGACTTCCTAAAGTTAAACTTTTAAAGAACAAGACCTTTATACCACATAAAGACTATTGCATAGCAAAGTGTCCCTAAAAATTATCTCATAAAAATATATAACTAGTAATACCCTCATTTTATATAGTTCAATAAACCAATATAGATGCTTGCACCCAGAATATATGGGGTCCAAAATGTATACATCCACATGCCCATGTACATATTAATCATAATTAAGTTGGGCTATCTAAAATCTTAGAGTTTGCTGGACAAAGGTAGGCAATGATTGCAGCATTAAAACCACCCCTTGTTTATTTTTTTGTTGTTTTTTACTTTTTTTTTAATTTTTATAGTTTTTCAAGTACAGTTGACTCCATTTTCCCCCATCTCCTCCTCCATGTCCCACCCACCCACAATCCTACCCCCCTTTGGCTTTGTCCATGGGTCTGTTACACATGTTCCTTGATGACCTTTTCTCTTCTTTCCCTCCTTATCCCCCTTACCCCTCCCCTCTGGTGACCTTCAGTCCGTTCCCTTGTTTCGGTGATGCAAAGACATCTAACTATTTAAACATCAGTTCATTTGATGGGTTTTAAGAATTTTTGTAAGTGAAAAAGCAGGCCAAAATGCCTAGGGGATATGAATTATTTCAAGAGGACTTGGCGACTGGGTGCAGCAGGCCATCGCACCCTGTATTGTTTGGTTCAGAGTATAAAAAAGGGGGATTCAGTAACCCGCAATTGTCCATCAGCTAAATGGTGCATTTACCTGAAATAATAAATGTCTTCATGAGAGAAAGACAATTTTCCATGGCACCAATGACAAAGGTGTTCTTTCTGCGCTACAAAGTTCGTGGTGACTGACTGGCTAATTAGCATTTAGGATGGACAGATACAAATTTTTACATTTGAGATTGAAATAAATTTTATTGTCTTCCAAATAGAGAAGACTTTGAAATTTTGTTTTTTTTCTTACTAAAATCCTTGTTTCTTTATCTCTACAAATAACTAGAATTGTTTTTTTACCAAATACCTAACAGATTTTAACTGTGGCTGTGGAATAATAATAATAACAATAATATGAGGAAGGAAAAGAGGCTGGAAATTGAGTTCAACCAATAACAACCAATCATTTAATCAGCCATGAATATGTAAAACAAAACAAAACAAAACAAAAAAACCCTCTTGAACATTGTGGTTCAGGGAGTCAGGGAGCTTCTCAGTTGGAGAACACATCAATGTTTTGGTGGGGGATGGAGCACCTGGAAAGGGCATGGAAGCACGGAAGCTCCTTCCTTTGCCCTATGCACCTCCTCCATTTGGCTGTTCCTGACTTGTTATCCTTTATAATAAAGCTATAGTGGCAATCATAGCATTTTCCTGAGTCATTCTTATACATCACTGAACCTAAAGGGAGTTGTGGGAATTCCCTGAGTTATAGCTAAATGAGACAGAAGTGTAAGTAACCTGGCGACTCCCACTTGTGGCTAGCATCTAAAGTGGGAGCAGTCTCGTAGACCTGAGTTCTTAACCGGGTTCATACTAACTGCAGGCAGGTAGTGTCAAAAGCACATTGATTTCAATGGTGAGAGGTCCCAGGAGAGGTCCAAGAATTGGTTTCAGAAAAGCAGAGGCCCAGCGAGTATGCAGTGCACACCTTCGCTTCCTCACATTCTCTCCCTTACACACTGTGACTGCCGCTCTCATCCACATTACCATTTAGGGCCCCCAAAGGTTAAATAGCACACTGTGGAGTAACCACAGTATCAGTTTAATTTTTTCTAATTATTAAAATATTATTTTTGAAATTTATAATATGTGTCTAAGAAAGAAGAAAATATGAAAAAATATTCTTTATAATCTCAGTAGTCCAGGAAACAACTAGGAAATACTTCCAAGATTTGTATATACTGTATATACAAAATTTACAACTAGTTTTCTTTAATCTTAATATTGTTTGCAGACTGACTTTGGCTTGCTTCTAATACATTACTAACATTTTTCTCATGTCAAAAATAATTGTCCATAATGTCCTTTTAGAGTGACAGGTCATCAGAGGAAGGTTTCATACCTCACCAGTTTGATGATTATTTAAAAGACTACATGTGGAGAATGACCATTTCATTAGCTTCACAGATGCTGATGACAAAACCTAGACTCAAAAGAACATTTTTTGGTGGGAGGGTGATTTGCAATCTATTTTATATTTAGCCAGATCTAGGCCAAAACAGAAGTGAAGAATTATTCCTGTTTTTACTAATATTTAATATTTATGCAGCTAATTTGATCCAGTTTATTGCCTGTCTAAGCAATATGATCATCTTCACATATAATTACATCTGTGTTTAGTAAGGTGTCACTTTTATGCCTAAAATTTATCTAGAACTTTCTTTGGCTTATAACCACCTGTATAAGAACTCTGGCTCTGTATTCGGACAGAACCAGACACTTTATGATTTTCTTAGCCTCCACAAGCCTCAGTTTCCCATTTGTGAAGCAGGGGTGATTATGACTCACCTCTTGGGCTTACGGTGAGAAATAAATGAGATACTGAATGTATAGATTTAGCTTAGAGCCTGGTAAATATTCAATAAAGGTTAGCTATGCATAATGCATATTTTCTCATAAAGTGTTAATCTTCCTAGGACCCAATATGAAATAATTGATTACTTCTTCACTGATTAAAAACACCACTTTTATCATGTAAAGCACACTTACATAAAATGAAGGTATAAAGTACTGACTAAAATTCTTTCTTGCCCTGAGAGTTTACAAAATGCAATAGGAATTAACCTGCAGAAAATCAGCCTATTGAAAATAAAATTATCAAATTCTCTAAGGCTACATTCAAAGTATGTTGGTTCTTGGCAAATGATTCCCAGTACACCTCAGACACCGTACAAGGGACCTTAGGAAAAGTCAAAGGGAGACATTGCAGAGGCAGGAAGAATACTCTGCAAGCCTAGCAGCTTCATATTGTATTGATTTTTACCCTCCAGAGCACCCCCACTTCTCCAGGTCAGAGCGATGAACATCTGTACTGAACATACATCCACTGAATGTTGGCTCTTAAACAGAATATAGTGCTCCTTTCTGGTCTGAATATCTCTGAGGGCATGAAGCTACATGGAGTGTCTCCCGGGATTGGCAACCCCCATCAGGACAAACTACTGCTTTTTTCTACCTTATTTATAAGATTTCCCAAAAACAGTTTAAGAATTTTAATTAAGGGGAAAAAGAATCATCTCTTCACTTGGAACCCAAGAAAATATCAAAGTGGCCCCCAAACATTCACCCAGCGTCGGCTGAGAAAGCACTGAGCAGTGGAAACTGTCCTTGAAGTCGGCACTCAATGGGGACAGCACGCTTCAGAGGAATGCGAGGGTGAGTCTGAAGATGTCTGAGCCCTGCAGAGGGTCACAGACAGCAGCTGAGCAGCATGGAATTAAATTCCCCATCAATAGTCAGCTCACGTGGGGCCTCCATCACCACTACGCAAAATGTCCTACCTTATAGATAAACATCTTGATCAGGATCATAGCCACCACAGGTGTGGGGTTCCTCACATCATACTGTTACGAGCAAAGAGGAAGGGGTCAGTGGACACTCAGCGCCCACAAACAACGACTCCATTTCCACCACCCCCATTTAAGTCTTGAGAAGTAGACACCAGGAAGCCGGTTAGTGATTGCTCAGGGGGAGATGACACACTACTCTCCCCAAGTTCAGCCTGAGGTTGGGGGTGAGAGAGTTGTAGGGAAGAGGGGAAAATTTGAATTATATGTGCAATTAAATTTTTTTAATGCACTGGACTTTCTTTAAATAGCCATAATATAGTTACAAAATCGGACCAAGAAATCATTAAAAAGGGTCAATTGCTCAAGAGGAAATGTGCTTACAGTTGTTAGAAGTTTTGGAAGATTAAAATAATTCCATGTTTAGACCACAATAGTAAAACATGTACATATATTATTATATCTGCTCCTGGACCTTCCAATCAGTTTGATTAAATTATGTCTTCATTGGTATCAGAGAACCAGCCTATGGAATCATTGTAGCTTCAGTGTATGATAAAGGATGTGCATTCTCATAATCATCGATATCCTTTTAAAATGTATTTCAGGCTGTAGGTCCTCAGACTGTGTTTTCTGTATCAGCAGCACCTGGGAATGTGTTGGAAGGACAGATTCTTGACTCCTACCTCCCAAACCTGCTGAATCAGGAATTCTGGGAGTCAGGCCTCAAAATCATCTCCCAGTGATTCTTCTCAGCATGCTCAGGCACAAGAATCACTGTTCTAGGATATTTTTTGTGCTTGTTTTGACTGTTTTCTACTTGTTTATTTGTTTACCTTCAAATTAATGATAAAACTACTTTGTATTATCTTAGGAGAAGCAAGGTATGCTGCAATCACAAATAGTCTTTAAATCTAAGTGGCATAAATAGCACAGGGTTTATTTCTTGTCCAAGCTACATAACTCACTGAGAGCTGGCAGGGGGCTCTGCTAATCATTAGGTACTAAGAGACCCAGTATGATGGAGTAGGCATTGTCTCTGGCATTGCTGGTTGTCCTGCCAGAGCTAAAACTCAAACACTCCAGTAACTCCCTAGAATGGAAGGCGATCAAGAAAGCCATAAATTATGCAGCAGCAGCTCTCCACGTGAGTCAAGGTCTCAGAGCAAACAACACGCCTGCCTTTCTACTTGGAGTACAGCTCAAAGCACCTTCTGTTCGACACATAGAAGTGTCCACAGAAACCCAATATAGTATGCTTCTGAGTCTTGTTTATCACACGTTTATCTGCGTGGCATCATGACTCAAAAAGAAGTGTTACGACAGATTTACTGCTTTTGGCCCTGAAATTCACATTTAACCATATTTCTGATTTGCAGCACTTATATTAATAGACATGTTACTACAGAAGAATTAGTTACTAGTGCTCCTTAGATGATCCCTACCAGCATAGATAAAATGGCCAATACCTGACTATCCATTGAATCCTTAGCAGCCTCAGGTCCACTTGGCATCAGCTGGAAGAGCGGGTAAAGCTTGGTGACCCAGGATAAAAAGATGTGATAACTATTATATACAATTGGACTTCATCTGATACTTTCTTTCAGTGCTTAAGTAACCCAAATACACGTACACACACAAACACTCACAAACACTTCAAATATTCCACTGTGATGAACTCAACAATTGTCAAGTGCAGTTATCTTTTGGGTCTCTTTTCTGGACAAAATATTAAATAAGAATGGCATTTCAGAGACTAGATTGAGGTAGGAAAATTAGTGATGAGATCTGTAACATACTTGAAGGCAAGGCATATGCTTAAAGAAAAATATACACTTCATGAAAGAATATTTATAAGTGTTATGAAGGGTAAATTAAAAGAAATAAATAAATGAAAATATAATCAGCTCTTTGATTCTGTATCTGGAATTGCATTTTGAATTGTTTGTACTTTATTTCTAAGAATTTGAATTTAATAGGGAATTTCATGGTATAAAAGACTACTTTTATCTAAAAAATTATCAGAATATTGAAATAAGGTGGAAAAGGTGAGTGACACACTGTCAATATTACATGGGAGTAAAGGCCACAGAGAAGGAACTGGGGGAATGTACGTAGTTCATCTAATTGTTTATTAGTGACTAGAGGTCTCAGACCAAGTGAAATTGTCTATTAACCTGCAGGTTCATTTGACACTTCTTTGTCAAATTGTAGAATAACTTGCTTCTTAAATGCTTTTGGAACCTGCCATTACACCTTGCTGAACTGTCTCATTAATTAATAATTTAAGTAAAATGTTTTCATGTATCCATTTGATATTTACCTTAGGGTCACAACTTTGTGAAAAATATTCTACAATGATATCTTTCAATCTAAAATACATGGAATGTGTTCTTAATGGTTGAGAATGGGTCTGTTTTAGGAAGATTCATAAAAGAGAAGATTCTAAAATGGAGTTGTGACCCCAGCTGGGGTGGTTCAGTGGATGGAGCACCAGCCTGCAGACTGAAAGGTCACCAGTTCACTTCCCAGGCAGGGAGCACGCCTAGATTGTGGACTAGATCCCTGGTTGGTGGCATGGAAGATGGAATCAATCGATGTTCCTCTCTCTCTCTAAAAATAAATAAATCTTGAAAAACAAATAAATAAATAAAATATAGTTTTGTACCCATCACACTGAGAAAAAAAATCAGTTCAGTAGGTACGATACCTGCCTGTGAAAGTGAAAGCAGTTTGAATACAGTCTGGGGGACAGAGAAAAAGGATGATTGAAGCACAGATGCTCAAACCTGTCTGCCTTCTAGCTAAATGATGGTATTTTTCTCTAAGTATAGAAAAATTAACTTAGATCCAAGAGATTAGAGCTTAACGTAATTCAGAAGGAAGCATGGAAAACATAGACACTGGGGGGGAAGAGACGAATGTGTAAAAAGTACACAACAATTTTCCAATCAACTCTGGTTCTTTCACTGTAACTGCCTTGCTCAGAGACACAGGAAGGGATGCATCACAGTTCATTTGAACCCCCCCCTTTTTTTACACTAATCTGTTCCCCACCCTCAGGTTCAACTGATAAAACATGAAATACTGTCACCCAAGATCAACCAGTCCACTTATTAGCCAAGAATCCACCTGACATTTCTCTTAAGACAGCAGTCAGTGGTTTGCATGTGGACTGTGAAATTACACCTGCTGGTGCAAGGGGTGGGCTAGATGAAGCTGCTGGGCACTTGGATTTCACCATCGCAGAAGCTAATGTAACATTGCACTTGAATGTTTTAGAGAACCAGACACACTGAGTACAAAGTCTTAAGCAAAATATGGGTGGAGCACCCTGAATTCCTTACTCCCTAAGTCCTTAGCTCAGAATTGTGCTGAAGGGGCAATCTTGTGTACAGTCAGGTGCTAGTGGAAGAATTGTGTCTCCCTTTTGCAAGAGTCCTCTTCATCAGAGATTGATGCTTTGCAAGTACAGATGCGTGGAAACCAATCTGTTAAAAACATGTAGGTGCCAAAATCTTGAGAACTATTGTGAAAGTGTGGCTAAATGTGTTAACTCTGTAGCCATATTACCCCGATACAAATCTCAGTTTCATTCCTTAACAGACTTCTTCGTACTCACCAAGCAAGACATTTAAGTGCCTTCTGCCTTCCCAAGCCGTGGGTGGATCACCTGGTACAAAATAACTGCACATTATCATTATTATCTTCCACACCAGAAGTACTGGTACATAACCATGGTGACCATATTGTTTTCTGGCACTGGTGGCCTGAGTTACAAGAGGCTGGAGGATAGGGTTACAGTGGGTGGGATGACAAAGGTACCTACTATGGGTTGCTTTGAATTTCACTTTTTGTCTCTCTAAAGATTTTCCTGAGTAAATGCCTGATCATATAGACCCATGATTCTCAAGGTGGAATGATTTTGCCTACTGCTCAATCAGGGAACATTTTTTATTGTTGTGCATGGTATATGTGGAGGTTTATAACTGGCATCTAGTAGCTAGAGGTCAAGAATGCTCCTAAATATTCTACACTGTCAAGGACAAACCCCCACACAAAGAATTATTCAGCACAAAATGTCAGAAGTGCCACTATGGAAAAACTTTGATATATGGCATTTTGATTTGATCAAACACCTATGGATTAGTGAGGTCACTACATTAACTGATTAAAAATGAAACAAATACTGGGAAGCTCTACTCTGAGACAGAGATTGAATCAGTAGTAATTCAGTCCAGGTGGCCACAGAGTTCTGGCATCTCTTATACCAAATAAACTGAAGGGAGCCATGAGCTCTCAGAGATAACTGAATTAGTTCTTAAAGGTCTGTTATCAGATCGGGCAATAAAGGCTCTTCCGAGATCATTATTTTCCATGCTTCAGATAGTGACCCATTGTCTATGATATGATAAGAAAACCACTTCTCTCTCTCTCTCTCACACACACACACACAGAAGAGGTAGTAAAAAAATATTAAAAGTAATGTCATTCCTATGGGAACTGTTTTCTGAGGCTTTTGAATATATTTTTTATATTTGATCACAATGAAAAATATATTTTTAATATGAATCAGCTAAAAATGCTCAAAAAACACTTAAAATTTTCTAGTTTCTTCCCAGTTTATAAATCAATATTCATTCTCAAAGGCCTAATCTAAATAGACTATAAGTAAAAATAAAATGTGGTGACATCTGCAAAATTGTTATGAATACATATTTTTACTTAAAAAAGCAGAAAGACTGCAAAAATGTAGGATATTTATTCAAGTAATAATGGTACATATTTCTGATGGCAACATTTGCTTATTTTTATTTTTATGCACTGTTTAAAAGTTCTACAGTATTTTTATGTAACGTTTTAAATCAGAATGCACACTCATACATACACACGAGAAAACTTGCTATCACTAAAGAGAACTATTTCTGATGGAAGACTGATGGAAAACAAAGATCTTAGACGGCTCATGAGTGAATGATGTAATAAGGAAGTTGTTTGGAAGTGAAGGAGTTAGGGAAAACTATGAAGGGAAAATTACAGAAACTTTTGCATTTTGTTTTAAAATAAACTCTGTAGTTTCTAGATTAAATACAGAAAAAGTTCAAGTTTATGAAGAAGACAACTCCAAAAGCAGGTTTCAGAAGTGACTTTGGAACAGAAATATATCTTGATAATATAGGTAGGTTTCCAAAAACACTTTGAAAGTTGATATTCATTTATTTTAGTGACCTTTCATTACTGCTATAGATTGGCTCTCTCACCATTAATAATCACATCATCTAAACACAGAGGCATGTATATGTGTGGGATTCCTACAATGAAAACAAGCAAACCAACAGAGCCCCACAAAGCATCGTGCTATTCCTCCCAGTCACAGTAAATTATAACAGATCATTCTGGAGTTCAGTAGCTTTAAATGAATATCCAGGAATTCAAATATTTATGGTAAACAGAGGATCAAAAGTATGTGGTAGAATATAAATCACAAATTATGTATGGGTCATTATATGAGATAAATAGTTTGCATATATTTATGAACTATTCATAAGGCACACTAACCTATTGAAATCATTTATCATATAACAGAATATATAAAATTATGATGGGTAACAAATAAATCCCTTGTAAAATATTTACAATGTATTGGTTGCACTAATATTAATTAGTCTACTCATTACTTCAAGTAATTGGTAAGTGATTTACAAGTTTCTTGTCAGCCAGGCAGATGAGGCTTTATGGTTTAAAATAAATACATCTTATGAGTTTGTGGATATCCTCTTTAAATATTTTCCTTCATTTCCCTGTTGAAGGCTGAGTGCAACTGGTATAAATTTAGGCCTTACAAAGATTGGGGGAATTAGTTGGCTGGTGACAACTTAAAAAATGGATCAAAAGTAAGAAGTTATACAATTTCAAGTAAAGAGAGTGAGTGGCCCAAATCACAGTTGCTTACAACATCACGAGTTTCTTGTAGCTCGTCCTATAGGTTTAGTGCAGCCTTGAACGCAGAGTTTTTCTTTAAGGAGGTCATCTCCAAAATTTTGCTCACTTATGAACACCTTATAAGAACTGCTAGACTTTGCTCTGGACTATCATTTTAGATAATTTAGTATAGTGAACAACCTTGGAATATAGAGAGAGCGTTCCCTTTGAAGCAAAGAGAAAGCTTGTTTAGTGTCTGGTAGAATATAGGTAATTTCTCTCTCCAGGGCAAAGGTAGTACAGGTTTGTTGTAATCCGTTATAGAAGGTTTGAGTTCCCTGACTCAAGCTTCCCACACATGGGCTCAGCACACTGACCTCCTCCATATCACTTCCATGGGAACTGGGGGACAAGGCAGACTTATATGAAACATGATGCTTATGCTGCTTGCCTGGGCTAAGAGTAATAGTTTTTTTTCTCTGACACAAGACACAAGCCTCATTGTGCCTTCACCTCTAAAACAGGGTGAGGCTAAAATGGTTAGCTTACCCCTAGGCTAACATGTCAGACTCTCATAATTTAGATTTGTGTGGGATCTCTCTCTCTCTCTCTCTCTCTCTCTCTATATATATATATATATATATATATATATATATATATATTCAAAATAACATTTGTTTATCACTACTTTGAAATCACAGGGTTTAGATCTTATTTAATATAGTAATAAAAACACATATGAACATATTAAACTTTATTTTATACATGTGTTTTAGTCTAATTGATTAATTTTATGATTGTAATAGTTTTATTCACTTATTATTTTAAGAAATCCACTGACTTTAAATTACCAGAGCAGTCCATGGCACCAAAAAGGTTAAGAATTGTTAGGCAAAGAGGAAATTTCATAAGGAATAAAAAGAAGTCTGGGTTCAGAGGGATCTATTTATGTGTTTCACAGTCACTTCTGTGTATAATTAAGCTATAGCACCCTGACCAAGAGTAAGAATGTCTTCCAGTAACACACCTGTCACCCTCTCTGCTGACTCAAAGATGAAGGTGTAGGACCAGCGGCCGAGTTGCAGAGTGATAACGCCTTAGGTATGGGCGGACAGTGGAGAAATAAGTTGGGGACGTATGGAGACAGGTGCTGACCTGTGCAACACTCTTCTAATCACTGGGATTCAGGTCTCCCAGAGCCTCATTAAAACAGTACTTTTCTTTTGTCAGAATGCACTTGAAAATGCAATATTTACAATTATAGACACACTTTCATTTCTTTTGTATAGGAATTAACCAACACAAAATTGATCATAATTTTTTATCTGTGGAGCAGAATTATGTAGCAGAGACACAAACAGAGTGTCTGAATGTGCACAGGGGTGTGTCTGCATGCAAATGGTGTCAGATTACCTCTCTCAGGCACCTTGACATGATGAATGTCAGGGCTGCACTTGCGTAGCAGAAGAGCCTGAAGAAACGAGTGTTGCTCTGAGAATCTCTAGGCCCATTCACCTATGAGTCCATACAGTCAGCGTGTACAGCGTGAGTGATTTGATTACGCAGTTATGTAGCTCAGTCCTACAGAGTGCCAGTTTTGAAAGGCATTTAGATTATTGCTGGCCATCTGTCAGTTTTAGGCTAATTTTAATTGTCTTCAGATTTATTAATCACAGTACAATCCATCTATAGTGAAAAAGAAGATTCTTAGCAGAAGTTAGATGTGTACATTTTAAAAAAAGAATACTGGCAGAAATTATGATATAGGAAATCAATGCTGTTTTATAGTCCCTGAAAAGAATAGTGCAGTTGTATAGGAACAGACAGAGATTATGTATAATCATACAATTAGTAGAATATATCAGGCAAAAAAACTATATGAGAGTGCACTACCATTTGTGTGATAAACAACACGTGAACCAGTGTTTGCAACTGTGTGGACCATCTCAGACATGACACAGTTATAAAGTCATAGTGTCTGCTCTGAGAACACTGAATGAGTGACTGGGATAGGGGAGGGACACAGTTATTTTTTTACATATACTATTGTGTACCTTTTAAATTTTGTCACATTCAGAAATGGTTAGCTTATTAATAAATACATGTGTAAATAAGTTTTTATGAAAATACAATTCTCAAAAAAGGTCAAAACACAAAATTCATCTGTATAGTAATTATTCAAATTACTATAGAGACAATCATTTAAAAAATAACCATAAAGGGATTAGCAAAACTGTATCAGGCAAACCATGTTAGCAAATCAATATTAATGGGCAAGGTAGTAATCCAGGTGAAGAAATTAGATAAAGAGGATTATATCATTTTCATTAAAGTTTTGCTCCAGAGTAAAAATGTGTTGCCATAAGTATTTATACAATTAGATACATAGCATCCAAATGTATGAAAATATTTCCCCAAACCAATTTTAATGGAAAATTTTGACTTAGCTTTGTTAGACCTTAAAAAATTAAAAAGAGAAAAGATAAATAAAAAAAAACACAAGGCAAAAAATATTTTCTTTAATACAATATTGCTTTAATAGTTTTGTTAGGTAGGACAGATAGCAAACCAGGGCAGGGAGGAGGAGACATGTCTCACCCACCAGCTCAGCAGTCCTGAGCCTGGTCCGATGATATTGCCAGGTGTTCCAACGTCACAAGAAACAACATGCTAGCACAGGAGGAGGGGAGCCTGTATGGAACTCTGTATGTATAATTTCCACTATCTGGGAAAGAAAGCCTTTGAAACTGCGTATCCACCCCAAGGTCCAGAAGCAGAAGAGGAGAGGATCCACAGTGCCCAAACAAAAAGTCCATACAACAACTTTGGTTAATTACCTACCTCTGTCACTATCTGTTTTACAACAAGATGACCAGATGTGGTCTGGAACAAGATTAGAATTTGGGCTACTAGACCGCCACACATACCTTTGTTTGGGTAGTCATGTCCCCCAGGGGAAGCTGGAACCACATTTACCCACCATCCCACCAACTATATAAATCCTCAAGACAAAGGACCTGATGCACTTGGCACCCATGCTCTTGCTTCTCTTGCTTTTTGCCACCCAAGCCTATACCTTTCACCCCCATCTTGGCAAACCCCATTCTCTTCAATGAGAACATATCACTAATAAACTTTGATTGCATGCTAATAGACTTGCTGATTCTTTACTGTATTGGCAAGAAGAAAACAAGAACCAAGTTTCTCCTGTAAGTTTCATATTAAATATTATATTCTCCTGAGAATATGTACTGTTTTTATATGGCCATGAGTGTTTCTTTAAGTGAGGCAACAAAGAATATCTTATGGAGATCATATTCTCTTTCACTAGATGATTCCAGAAAGTAATAATTAAATAAACCAAAATAATCAAACTACTTGGAAACCAAAAGCACTATCCTTAATGACTTTTGGGTCAAAGAGAAATCAAAACTATAATTTCAGGCTTTAAAGAAAACATAAAGATGACAAGACTATATATCAAAGCATATGAGATGCAACTAAAGGTAAAATCAGATGAAAAATGGTAGCAACATATACTTTCATTTTGAAAAAAGCAATAACTAACAAATTCCACATTTAATTAAATAAGTGAGAAGAAAGAACATGATCTATATTCATAAGACTGTAACTAAAAATATAGAAAAAGCAGCTTAAAAATAAGAGGTAGAATAAAAACAAAATCAATAAATTGGAAAATATAAAACTTAAGATTTGAAGAAACACTGATACTGGTTATTTGAAAAGATCTATATCATAGACAGTCTTCTGACAAGGCTAGTCAGAACACACTAATATATAGGATGAATAATTAGAAATATATAACCAAAGAGAACTGCAACTTGAGATGACATAAAAATTGGATTTGTTTTTAAGATGTGGAAAGCTTGAATGTTTCCAAATTGGAGAGTGAGAGGACAGTAGATAGAAATGTAATGAAGAATTAGAAGAAAATAAATTAGTAAGACAAGGTCTCCAAGAAGACAGAAGGGCAGGTTGAAAATAGACTATATGTATTTAAAAATAAAAGAAACAGCCCTTACGGGTGTAGCTCAGTGGATTGAGCACAGCCTTGGGAACCAAAGGATCACCACTTCAATTCCCAGTTAAGGCACATGCCTGGGTTGGTGGCCAGGTCCCCAGTAGGGGGCACACAAGAGGGAACCATACTGATGTTTCTCTCCCTCACTTCCCACTTCCCTTTCCCTCTCTTTAAAAATAAATAAAATATTTTTTAAAATTATAAAAAATAAATAAAAGAAACACTTTTATTATAACAGAAAAAAAAAGTCAGTGGGTACAGATGCAGTTACATTGGTAGATGGTAGATGCTAGGTGACCAGGTGACACATTAAGGGAGTATGAGAGCTTCTCTTGCCTTTGTGAAGTAGGTAACAGGTCATTTGCTGATAGCGAGCAGGAAAGTGGTGAGATCTGAGGTTTGGGAATAGAAGTGGATGTAGGTTATAAACAACTATTATTAAGAGTTTGGAACAAAGGCTCCTTAGGGAAACATGGCCTAATTGCTGGGCAGTGACAGGAGAAGCAGGACACAGCACTCCTGAGGTGTCTAAGAGCCAGAATCCCCACTGGGCCCTTGTCTTTGCCAGCTTACTCCTAGCAAACTCCCTTGAGAGACAGGAGCTCTGCAGACACAGGGAGAGGAGCCTGCTGCCTGGAGAGGGCTGGCTGTCCAATTCCCTCCCTGGATAGGTGAGAGACACTCCTTGGAGTCAGATTTAATTTGGTGCAAATGATTTAGGGAACCTTGGAGTGGTACCACCTGGCAAGATTTTTAGGGTGAGGTGAGAGAATGCAGTTTATAAAATACCTAGGAATTTACTTGATAATAAATGTAAAAACCTTGTATAAACACAGGTCCACACATAGTTTGCAGTACAGGAGACTTGAATAACAAGGAGAGGCACTGGCAGTTACTGAGAAAAATTAATACTTCGTTGGTATGAATTCTCCCCAAACCAGGTTTATAATAACTTTATTATTATTGTATCTACAGCACCAAAGGGACTTTTCTAATTTTTGATCCAAAACATCTGAGAATAGCAGTAACATTGAAAAAGAAGTGTAATAAAGGGAAAGGTATGTTTTCAGATATTAAAAGTGTAAGTAAGCAACAGTGGTTGAGAAAAGGCTACACTGCTGACAGGATGCAGGAATGTTGCTGAAGAAAAGGGGCCACCGACTGAACCTGACAACTCGGGAGGCCTGACAAACTCAGAGACCCAAAGTAACCACACAGTATGGTCTGAAATTCAAACTTTTTAACTAAAAACAGTTTTTTAGAGAGGCAGTCATGTTCTAGGCTACAATCTTCCATGACAAAAGTCAATCTTCACCTTAATTGGTCCTATTGTCATTTTGCATCTTCATTAACCTACCCGTGGAATGACAAGGTAACATCCCTTTTTCTGGGCGCCTCAGGACAGAATAACCACACCCAGAGCAGAAGCCACCAGTCTCTGTGTAAAAAAGTACAGGGCCATCATTTGCCTTTCTGTCCAATCCCAGAGGTCCCCAGGGCCCTGCACCTCCCTCTTTACTCTCTCCTGCCTCCCTAATCTGGCACCCATGGATTCCATGTAACCCACTTACTGGTGTACTTCCTCTTTTGATTGTGATGTATAAAATAAGGTGCAAAACTGCCATTTTCTGGGGCATTTTATCAACTCTGAGGTTTTACTTCCAGAAAATTGACCTCAGTTTGGCTCAAAGAAACTCATAAAAATTCTGTACATGTTTGAACATTTCTTATGTTGAGATAAGTCACATAAAACTTAAAAATTCCAGGAACAGACTTAACAGAATATAGGTGTATAAGTGTATATCTGTGTGTGCATATAAAATTTACTAGTATATGAAGTTGCTCTTTTCAAATTGAAAAATTGTATATAGAGAGAATTATATGTATTTGGAGAAATTTAAATATATATATATATATCAGTTACTTACATTTGAAAATTGCTTTAGCAGCAACAAAATAAAGTTAGAGTTTTTACTTTATAACATGCCTCAAAATAAAACCAAAGAAGAAATATTTAAATGTAAAATTTTAAATAATTAGACATGTAAAAATATATATTTTAAGTGCATAAGAATATTATAGAGTAAATGAATGATATTAGGGAAATGCTAAAGGCAGAAATCATAAAATTGGTATATTTAATAAATAAAATATAAAACTCTGTAAAAGGAATATCTCATATAAAATCGAAAGTAAAATGGTCCTTTAAAAGAATTTGCAACATAAATAATTACAAGTGTGTAATATCTTTAATATACAAACATTGCTAAACAGATATATTAGTGATTCTATTTATGTAACATCATTGAAATGCCAAAATTATAGGGATGGAGAAAAGAGTCGCGGAGGGAGGATAAGATGCATCAGCAACATTGGGAAGAGGGAGCTGAGTGTGATTATAAAGGGTTCTCTGAGATCAGTCTTTGTGCTGATGAAATACTTCTGTACCTTGACTGTAATGGTGGCTACAGAATATTATGGAAATTGTATATAACTATAAACACATTGTACCATGTCAATTTCTTGGTTTTGCTATTAGGTTATAGTTTTATAAGATGTACATATTGGAAAAAATAAGGTGAAATTTACACAAGAATGCTGCATTTTGTTTTGCAATTTCCTATGAGTCAGTAACTATTTCAACATAAAAACTTTAAAACTTTCTACACATAGAAAATTACGTAGAAAAGTATGAAGAGAGTGGTAAAGATTTTGTAAAAAAATTCATACACACATTCACATACAAACGCATACACAAGAAATAAAAATGCTCAATAAACTTTTTATCAAACTGCAACTTATGAAAGTTAAAAATTACAAAAACCCAAATGTGCAAAATAGAGAACTATCAAAATGAATATTAAACATTCATTAGAGTGAAATATATATTAATATATGCATGTCTATTTATTTCTGAAAAAAATATCAAAAGTTTCTATTTTGTAATAGAATTATTAGTTTATTTATATTTTTATTATATCAATTCTCATTTCCAGAATTTCTTAAATGACATATTCTTTTAAAAATTAGAAAAGTAATTTATTTTAGTTTAAATTGTACTTAAAATGTAAAGAAAGATAATAACATCAAGTGGTTACTAAAGTTCCTACTTTCTGTATGCATTCATGGCTCTCTGTGCCACAAGCTAAATTAACAGCTCACTTCTGTACATCAACATAATAAGTTATTAGCAATTTTACATTGATCAGTGCTTGAATGTGACATTGGAAATTCTCACTTATTTTAATCTTACAGATCTGTTCCAAAGATTTGTTAGCATTTTCTTATGTAATCTAGCCAAACTGTTGTGTCTTTCTACAAAGAAAATGAAACCTTTCCCTCCTTCTATTCTTGTCTGAAACAACATCGTCAATCTAGTTAATGGTGAATAAGAATATTAGAGACATGTGTGACAGTTGATGTGGAAAAATTAGGTTCCTGCTGGCAATTACCCATCAAGAACAGGTTGACTGATTGCCAGAGTTAAAACACATGCAAACTGTCAGCCATCATAATAGGGCAAATATCCGAGAACCTTGGTGCAGCGTCAGATAGAAATTCAGTTTGCGCTGCTGGGAACCTGCCCTCGGTGCCACACATTCATAATCTTCTCCCATCAAGCCAGGTCTACACATTCAGAGACGTCCATCATTCCAGCAGTCAAATATATGTCCTGTCAGATACATTCAATGGCTCTCGTGATAAGTTGTACGAGAAGTGACATGCTACCCATGATTGAATAGAAGGGCATACCATATACAATTCCTGCTGTCATACTTTGTCATTCTATTTCTATATCTAGGTGAGTAACTTACCCTTGACATTTCCTAAGTTCAAATATTATGGCCAATTAATTGACAAGACAAAGGTAGAAAATAGTTTAATAAGTTACATATAAAACAACTGTGATGATAAAGTAGGTAGATAAAATAATTATTAGTTTGATTTTGAATTTTGAAACAAGTATATCAAGATTCAATAAGAAAATCAAAATGGGAAGCATGGCAACATTTAACTTCAAATGTTGCCTGAATTGCCAAAGGCATCCTAAGGATTGAGCACTGTGCTGATGTCTTTTAGTATGAAGATATGTTTTTCGTTACACAAATGAAATCTCTATAAATGAACATGATATTAAAAATGCATTTATTGAAATCTTACTTTGAGCCAAATCCTGGGATAAGGAAAATGCTGGACTTGTTTGTGGCAGATAATGCATTCTAAAATTAACCAAGCACTGCCAGTGAGGGACAGGTGGGCAGACACTTTTTTCACCTCAGGTTTTTCCTAATGTTTCTACTAATGGAATTTGATTGGAATGGTCTCACTAAATTCTCCAACTAAACTTCTGTCCCTTTCTAGCTCAGGAACATGAAGAAGGAGAGAGCATACTGTTGACCTCTCTGTGTAATTTATCTGAAATTTTTTTAATCTATAAAACAAACAAAAAAAACCCTGGCCAGTGTGGTTCAGTTGGTTGGAGAGTTGTCCCGGTCCCATACACTGAAAGACATGGGTTCGATCCCTGGTCAGTGCACATACCTAGGTTGTGGGTTTGGTCCCCAGTTGGAGCGTGAATAGAAGGCAAATGATCGATATTTTTTTCTCTCTCTCTCTATATATATATATATATTTCACTCTCTCCCTTCCTCTCTCTCTGGAATCAGTAAGTCGTCAGATGAAGATTAAAAATAAATAAAAAAGAGAAAAAAGGAAGATAAAGAATATAACTTCTCCCCCTTAAACATCATTTAGTTTTTATCCTGGCAGCTGTTAGCTATAAAATTCTATATTTAAGATCCTTCTTGAGATCGTATCTGAGACTTAAACACATACGATTGTGGCCCATCCAACCCATGGGCCTCAAAGATCCTTTACTCATTCCACAGAAACTCTTACCCTCTCCTCACTGCCGCACCCACACCTGTAGCAACAGCACACATTTTTGTCTTCTTTTGGTTTTCTCTGCTTTCCAAAAAATCTTTTATTTAAACATGTAATTCTGACTCCTGTTACTATCTTACCAGATTTCTAACATGCTTATTCTCTCCAGTCTCACCCTTTGTGACTCACAGTGAGCACCACTTATTTTTGGTTTCTTTTTGCTCATTTTATTGTTTTTATAAACTGGGATCATTCTAATTACTCATTTGAATTTTTCCCATTATCTCATACCCCTACTTGCCATTTTTAAAAAATTGACTCAGTTTTCTTTAAATAAATTTGAGAGAGACAATAGTGAACTGGGAAAAAACATGCAAAAGCACAGAAAAAGCGGTGTTTGATACCCAAAGCTGAACAACCTGATTTAGAGAGCAGAGCTTGAAAGTGCCTTGTAGTACTGAGGGCTGGGGCTAGTGGTCTAGATGAGAGAGTGAGCACAAAAGGAAAATGACAAAGGACAACTAGACTTGGAAAAAAAGAAACTTCAGCTTTTGCATATTCATTCATTCAATAAGTGTTCATTGAATACCTAGTAGGATGCAAAATAAATCTAGGCAACTTGGAAATATTAGTAAACAAATCAAGAGCTGTATGTTTTGCACTTTCTGTTCTAGTACAAAGAGACAAAAAACAGTAGATAACACATAGTAAGAAAATGAGATAATATGTTAAAAGAAAAAAAATCTGTGAAAATAAACAAAGAAATATAGAAAAGAGTAAGGGGCTATGGAGCAACAAATAAATTCATCCTGGGTTGCCTAGACAACAGGGAAGCTTGGAATAGACTCTTCCAAGTCTCCCTGCAAGAAGGAATGTAACCGAATCCACCTCCTCAAGAGTTCTTCCTTCCCTGGATAGAAAGCTCTATAGTTCCCAAGGCTCCCAAAGTCACCAGGTGCTGGGAAACTGATTTTCTCAGAAAACTCCTGTAAAGTAGGCTTCTAGACATGTCTGCCTGGCAGCCTTGTAATCTGCATATCCCTCACTGACTCAGTTGTTTTCATGCTTGTCCTAAAAAGGGGATTGAAAAAGGGGTGCAGGAATATGTCCTGGATTTCAAACCCATAATACTACACATCCAACAGAACGCCCTAGCCCTGGCTTGCTTCCCTCTGTAGAAGATGGGGGCTTTGTGGAATTATTACCTAATCTTCTTGACCCTAGATTCCTAAGATTTCTGAACAAAACTTGCCTTTTAACTCATACAATATGATTTGTGGAAATTGTTCCAAGCCCTAGTGCATGAGAAGCAGCAATTACAAAAAGACATTTTTTAAATGTGTTTTTTTTTTAAATCCTCATCTGAGGATATGTTCATTGATTTTAGAGAGAAAGAGAGAGAGAGAGATGATTGGTTGCCTCTCACACACACCCTGACCTGGAATGGAGAAGGCAACCTAGGTGTGTGCCCTGACCACAGGAGATCAAACCCATGACCTTTCAGTGTGCTGGACAACACTCCAACTGAGCCACCTGTCCAGGGCAAAGGACATTGATATTATTTAACTTTCAATATAAAATTATTATCAATTGCTTTATAAACATAAAAAAGGGTTTAAAAAGTATGTCCATGAAAAAAAGAAACCTTACCGAGTATTTTAATGGGTAATATAAGGAATCAGTAAAGCAGTAAAGATTTTGAAGAATTTTTTAAAAAAAGGATAGGGAAGATAGTGAATTAGCAGAGCTAACAATTATAGGATGTATTTACCACCCGTAAGGCTGGGGAACAAAAGGAAGGTATTGGGTTTATCAAATACTAGAAATTTAGAGAAATTATTCCATGGAATTAGGAGTCTGTTTCCTTGGGAGGGTCATTGTGAGTCAAGGGCAGACACCTCAACATCCTGGCGGGGAGTCCACACAGAGCTACCAGACCTTTATGGGAAACACAGTTACATTTTCTCAGTTTTTTTTTAAATGTTATTTATCACCCTGGCTGGTGTGGCTCAATGGATTGAGCGTCAGGCTGCGAAAAAAAGGGTCATCAGTTCAATTCCCAGTCAGGGCACATGCATGGGTTGAAGGTCAGGTCCCCAGTAGGGGGCATGTGAGAGGCAACCATATGTTGATGTTTCTCTTCCTCTCTTTCTCCTTTCCTTCCTCTCTCTCTAAAAACGAATAAATAAAATCTTTTTTTAAAAAATAATTCCACTTTTAAAAAATGTTATTTGTTCATGGATATATATTTGTGTTAGTAGTTTCTTTTGTTTTTAGATTTTAAAACAGCCCACCTCATTCAAGCTCATACAAATATTCTATTCATAAACTTTGCTGCTAACATTTTTACAGGTTTATATTTTATCACCTTTCACTCTTTAATATATCTAGAATTTATTGTGGAATGAGATCAAATTAGAGATATTACTTTATTTTTACAAATGGGGAGTCAATTTTTTCACTACCATGTGATAAGTAACCTTTTCTTGGTAATAGAGTGAATACTGGACTTCAACCTCAGAGTTTTTGATCCATTGAGTATGAAATATGGCCTGAAAATGTGCATTTCTAACAAGTTCCAGGTAATTCCAATAATGCTGGTCTGGGAATCACACTATTCTTCCAAATAAGATTTATAATCATCTTCACCATATTTCAATCATATTTCATACTATATATAGTTTGAAGGACATTAATTCTCTTTAAATTTTCTGAAGACATTGCTTTCACAAACTTTTCTTCTGAACTCTACATATAAAATCACTATCTGCTTCTTTGTCTCATTAACTGGATTTATAAAAGAGAATCCACAATTCTGTGCTCAAATTCTAGTTTCTAATACATTCAGAGCTCACTATATTTACTCACTGTACATGAGCAAATGTACTTTCTATACACTACTTTACCATCAAATATCCTAAACAAATTTATATGTTAACAGTTGTAATACTATGATGCATTGCTAAAGCAGATGCTTTTATTTCTACCCAGTCTGCTCTTGCAGACCCAACATTGTTAGTGATACAAATAGTCTCATCTTCCTAAAACCCAGTTCCCACCTTCACCCTTGCCATGTCCTTCTCCATGCTTTCTGAAATTGATTGTTCCTGCCGGTTAATAGGTAGATAAGAGAAAGCAGGATTAAGGCCCTGTGTGTAGAAATAATATTCTGATCCCTTCATCAGAAAGCATCTGGGGAAATGTTAAAAACAAAACAAAACAGAGAGACAGCTGCCTGGATTTTTTGGATGACAGAGACCCTGTATCTCTGAGACTGACAGCAGATGGTGGCAAGATGACAAATGTCTGCTTCCTTATTTCATGAAAAATTCAGTAAATGTCATTCTGGTAAGTATAATCCCCATACAAATTCATCAGTTTGATAATTACTGCTACTTTCTTCTCAGAAATAGAAATCAAGATGTGTGCTACTCTTTGTCCTTAATGTTGTTGCTGACCCTTTTCCTATTTCCATGGGTAATTTAATGAGAAGTTAGGAATGTGGGCAGGAAGAGTCCTGGTTAGATATCATTTTAAACCAGAAGGCTCATTCCATGTCTGATCCTTTTATACCAAAAGGTATAATTCTAACCTTGTCAACAATTATTAGAAACAACCAAAAACTTTATAAAAAGATGTGTTAGTCTTATTTAATTATTTATGCAAATAATAAACCCCTTATAGACAGAGACATAGTTTATTCTTATTTCAGTGGTTTTGACTTATGGTACTTAATCTTTTTTCAATATTCCTATTAATTTCTTTCAGTTCTTAAAAACAAGACACAGTGCAAAGTCTTTTTAGTACAAGAAGAAACTTAAAGAACACAGAGATCAGATCTGTTTTGCCCATTGGGATAGCAGTACATAAGTTTTTCAAAACAAACCAATAAATAAGCAGCTCCCATGTTTAATGTTAATCATAAAATGCTTAGTCATTTAGATAAAATGTTATTTATTCAATGAAATATTTCATTAAAATCATGTATTTCTTTTTTCTTGATCAAGAACTGCAAAATTGGGGAAAGGAGGAATAAATGTTTAGTATAGCATGATATGGTATAGTATAATGTAGTATATAGTATAGTATAGATTAATAGACTAGAGTATAGACATTTCATCCTGAACATAAGAAAATGCTTTTTCTTTAGGCTTTTCTAGTAAATGAATCATAATCTCATGAATTGTGACAAGAGTAAAATTACTGGAAATTTACTTTTGAAATAAGTGTACTTGTTTTGCTTCTATTTTTAAGTATAAAATATTGTTTTAATATATCTACATCTTTACTACTCATGTATTCCAACAGAAGTTCTCATCAAGTTTTCTAGACGTTTTGTCAAAGAACCAGGACTCAGAGAAAGCTCAGACAGAGAGAGGTCAGAGTATGTTTGGGAGCTGGAGGCTGTTTTCTATCATTTTATAGTTAGATTTTTCTCTTTTGTTTTTCTAGTAAACATGGGACCCAAGAACAGGCAATTGAGGGATCAGCTGGTCTCTGCAAGACGTGATAGTGGCATTGATGTCTTTTTATGTTTAGAAGGTAGGAGTATCTCCTAATAACCTAGCATTTCCTCCCTAAAACTCATTATTTCATATTTAATTTTTCTAAAGTTTTATTTGTGTTTCAAACTAAAGATTTAAACTTTGTTTCTGGTGCAATTTGACAGTTTATTTAGCACATACTAATTATACTGTACTAAATAAAGTGGAAAATATTAACTCTAAGATCAAGTGAAAGCATTTCTCACCATTCTATCAAGATGGTACTAAAATTTCTAGATAGTACAATAGGACAAGAAAAGGAAATGAAAAGTATACATATGTGGAAAAAGTACTTTAACTGTCTTTATGCATATAAGATCTGGTTGCTATATAAAAGATCTCAAAGAATCAACAAATAACTTCCAGAACTAATAAACCAGCACAGCAAGGTTTTAGGGTATGAAGTTAATGTATAAAAGTCAATTGCTTTATTATATGCCAAAAATGAACAATTGGAATTTGAGATTAAAAACAATATAATTTACATTAGCATATACAAACACATGCAAATGATATACATATAGGTTTAAATTTAACAAAATATGTACATGATCTATCTGTGGAAAATTATAAAATACTGCTGAAAGAATTCAAAGAGAATCTGAATAAAAAAGAGAGATCTTATTAAGATGTCAATTATACCCAACCAAATCTATAAATTTCATACAATTCAATCAAAGTCTTAATGAATTATTTTGTAGACACTGACAAATGGATTCTAAAGTTTATTTATATCAAACTAGAAGAGCCAGCACAATATGAATTAGAACAAAGTTGGAGGACACATGCTACCCAATTGTAAGACTTACTAGAAAGCTACAAAAGACAGGGTAGGACTGGCAAATGACACACAAATAAGCCAGAATTATAGGACAAAAGAGGGAACCCAGAAACAGACCCCTATAAATATAATCAATTGATCTTTGACAAATAGCTAAAAGCAAATCATTAAGAAAAGGATTATTTTTCTCAGAAATGGTGCTGGAAAAATTCAAAGTTTGTATGGAAAACTAACACACCTAAAAGTCAATCTTACACCTTTTACATAACTAAAATTTATCACAGACCTAAAGGTAGTATGCAAAACTATAAAAATTCTAGAAGAAATTATACAGGGAAGTCTGAGTGAACTTCAGTTTTACAACTTTTAGGTAAAATACCATACATATCCATAAAAAATGATTAACTGATTTCATTAAAATTAAAAACTTCTGCAAAAAAATATTTAGGAGGATGAAGAAAAAAGTAACACAGTGTGAGAAAATATTTTTATGACACACATTTGATAAACAACAGTATCAAAAATATCCAAAAACTCTTAGAACTGAACAATAAAAAATTAACAATCTAACTAAAACATAGACTAATGATCTTCATAGAGCTCTATCAAATAACATATACTGATGGCAAATAAGCATATGAAAGCATGCTTAAAATTGTATATATCAAGGAATTGAAAATTAAAACAAGAGTGAGATACCATAACATACTTATTAAAATAGCCAAAACACAAAAACATGATTATAACAATTTTGGCAATGATACAGATGAACTGTTACTAATTGCTGGTAGGAATGCAAAATGGTATAGGCACTTTGCAAGACAATTTCACAGTTTCTAACAAAGCCAAACATTGTCTTATTATGCAATCCAGAAAATGTGCTTCTAGGTTCTTGTCCAGCTGATCTGAAAATGTAACCTGCATGAGAATGTTTATAGCAACTTTATTTATAATCACCCAAAATTGAAATCAACAAAGTTGTCCTCTAATAGGTAAATGTGCAAACTGTGTTGCTTCTCTCCAATGAAATATTATTTAGCAATAAAATAAGTGATCCAGCTAAGAACAAACATGATAAATCTTAAATGCATATTTTAAAGTAAAAGAATCCATTCTGAACAAACAACATACTGTATAAATTCTGAAAAAGGAGGTTTGAGAGGACCAGAGGATACCAAAATAAAATGAAGAATGTAAAACCTCACTGAAGGGGGTGGGGGAAGGTACTGACCTAAGTAATTTTGTAAATGAGTGGAGTTAGTAAGAATAAGGCAAAAGAAACACAACATAAGCACTGTACTTAGTTGATAGAGTTGTTTCCTGCAAGGATGTGGATATCAATTCTAATACTGCTCTACATATATTCTGAATCAAACAATTAATTAAACTAATGATTATTGTGAGAGCCAAGTTTCTCACTGTTGAAGTGGGAGTTGACAGATAAGCAAGCAGAAGAAACTAAAATGATCCATGTAGTAATGGTTTGGATTTGGAGCCAACAGTATAAATTCATGCTTAATATAGATGCAGATGGTTACATAGAATTTTTATAGCTATGTATATACAAGGTCTGTCCAGAAGGTATCTAACCATGTAATATGAAAAACAGACATTTACTGAAGATGATACGAGATACAAGAAACATTGTACATAGGACAATGACACTTCAGTCTCCTTCAAAGTAGGCACCTTGGGACCTTCCACAGTTCTCCCAGTTGCCATCAGTTGCCCTGTTGTATTTTCCTGAATCTCATCAACAGCCTGAAATCTCTTCCCTTTCAAAGGTGATTTTAGTTCTGGGAAAAGACAGAAGTTGCGGGGCACTGAATCTGGTCTGTAGGAGGGCTGAGTCAGCAGGGTGATTTGATGTTTCACCAAAACACTCTGCATGAGACGTGATGCAGAAGCAGGTGAGTTCTGGGAATGAAGCTGCTAATCAACAGTTGCCCATGGCTGTGACCTACTGAATAATCCAAATAGTTTCTGTGGAGGAATGTTCAAACTTAACACAAAATTTGATGCAGATTTGTTGTTCTACTTGTTCAGTCATTTTGAATGTGAGGGACACACAGTACACATGCTCACTCAATGGCATCTATCATCACCCACTGACCGGTACAGTGAAGTCATCATTGTTCACACATGCATATTTCAGTCCACTCTCTTTGGCTGCCAGTTACATCAATGTCACGCAAACCATCCTCATTATATTAACAATGGCTGGACTTTTTCCAGACAGACCTCGTGGCGTACACAGGTTAGTATATACACATATATGTTCTTGTTCTGTCATCTGATAGGGCCTAGAAATGCCATCTTAGTTGCAATAAGAACACCAAGCTACCAGATCTTGATTTTTTAAATACCATTTTCTCATTAAAACAAAACTGGGGCTTTTGGGAGAAGTGGATTACTTCAGGACTGGGACAGGGAATATACAGAATAAGCCTGAGCATCTTAGAGTATCAGAAAACAAGAACGTGTGCACACACACCAGTGAGAGAGCATGAAGGTGCACAGAACCTGCTGAAGAGCTCCCTGTGGCCAAGGCTGAAAAATGTCAGCAAACAAGTATCACAGTTGTGTTGTGCTGTGCTAATAGAAGTAGAGCTTAAATCATTTAAACTGTTTAATACAAGTCCAATTTATCATAAAATACACATACAGAGAACTGAATGGCACAAAGACTCATCACAAGCAGCTTTACTATGATATACCTTTCTGTGGATTTCTTCCAAGCACTTTATATGTTACAGGTAAAACCAAAAGTCCTCAATGAGTTTTTAATTGTGCTTACTTTATTTTGTCAGTTGTGTAATTTTTATTTTTATTTTTTAAATACTTTTAAATTTTATTGTTGTTCAAGTACAGTTTTCTGCCTTTTCCCCCATCTCTCCCCCCACCCCAGCCATCCCTCATCTGATTCTTTGATTTTATCCATGTGTCCTTTACTGTTCCTGCAAACCCTTCACCCTTTTCTCCCCATTATCCCCTCCCATTTCTCCTCTGGTTACTGTTCGTTTGTTCTTAATTTCAATGTCTCCGATTACATTTTGCTTGCTTGTTTGCTTTGTTGATTAGGTTCCACTTACAGGTGAGATCGTATGGTATTTGTCTTTCACCACCTGCCTTGTTTCATTTGGCATAATGCTCTCCAGCTCCATCCATGCTGTTGCAAAGGGTAAGAGTTCCTTCTTTCTTTCTTCTATGTAGTATTCCATTTTGCAAATGTACCACAGGTTTTTGATCCATTCATTTACTGATAGGCACTTAGGCTGCTTCTAGGGCTTGGCTACTATAAATTGTGCTGCTATGAACTTTGAGGTGCATAGAATCCTTTGTATTGGTGTTTCAGGGTTCTTAGAATATAATCCTAACAGTGGAATTGCCAGGTCAGGAGGCAGAACCATTTTTAGTTTTCTGAGGAAATTCCATTGTGTTTTCCATAGTTGCTGCACTAGTCTGCAATCCCACCAACAGTGCACTAGGGTTCCCTTTTCTCCACATCCTCTCCAATTTTTTAAAGTTATTTCCAATTCTTTTCCTCAAATACAGTTATAATAATTTTAAAGTCTATATTTTTGTTACTCCAATGACTGGAGCACATCATGGTTTTCATTATTTGATTTTTTTTTGGGGGGGGGGTGTTCTAATTGTTTTCTGTATGTTTGTTTTATTGAGCTTTGTTATTTCTTATTGTGTGCAGGACATTTTAATTACCAATTTGTTAACATAATTTTATGCCAATAATATTATCTTCCTCATGGAAGGATGTGTTTCTTTCTTCCAATTACCTGGGGGAATTACCACTATGTGATCACCTTAATTCAATTTTGTACATTGATATTAAGAGGATTTTGAACCATAATATGATACAATAATGTTAATTTCCAGGTCACTCTTATTCCCAGTGTGAGCCCCACAGTCCCAACTTCAATGAAGGGGAATTCCCCAGGCTACCTCCTCACTTAGGTGTGCTCTAAATTCTCTCTTTCCCTCGCCTGAGGTTCTCAAAGGTGATTACAAAGTTGCCAACTCTCTCAATCATCTCACGTGATTATTAGCAAATGTCTCCAAAGGGAAAAGCTAACCTAATGGTACCAATTTCCTAAGCTTCTCTCTACCACTTCTGGATCTGGCTCACAGATAATTTAACAACTTGTTAGTTTTATGATAGCCCTCATGTAGGTTTTTAAAATGTTTTGTATAACCTTTATAGTATCCTCATAAAAATTTTGGTATGAATTACCTATTCTTAATTTCTCCATTTTCTCCATTATTTCTCTCTTATTTTCTCCATTTTTAGATGAAGAAACTGAGTGGCAGTTTTTTACTTAATAAGAAAAAAGTCACATGCAGATGTTGCTAAGATTTATGATAAGAACAAACATTTTGCCTGTAAAATTGTGAAGAAATTAAAAGAAATTTGAGCTAGTTTTGCTGTTGTGCCTTAAATTGCAAAAGTTGTGGCCACAGTACACGCTACATGATTGGCTAAGATGGAAAAGGCACGCAGGGTTTGGGTGGAAGATGTGAACAGAAAGCACGTTTCCAGCAACAGCAACATGTTGCGTCAAAAAGCTTGACACCTGTATGAAAACTTCAGCAAAGGGTCCCCTGAAACAAGTTACCATATTCACATTGCTTTTATTATGGTATATTGTTATAATTGTTCTATTTCATTAATTGTTATTATTGTTAACCTCTTATTGTGCCCAATTTATAAATTAAACTTTATCATAGCAATGTCTATATAGGAAAAACATGGTAGATATAGGGTTTAATACTGTCCACTGCTTCAGGTGTCCACTGGGGTCTTGGGACATGTCCTCTGTGGATAAGAAGGGACTACTGTGTAGCAGCATAGGCCACACACAGGAGGGGTAGAGAGTTTTGTTTTCTATTTCAGCTACCTGTAGTAGAATATCATCTCTCATACTGCATGGATAAACACAGAAGTAGTCTATTAAAATATCTCTAAAATAACTTCTTCAAATATAATTTTATTCTTATAAATACTATTCAGTGAGTAAAATTTTTAGTTAATTCAGATTGACTATCACCACTTTCTATCTACTTCTGTGAAGAAAGAGGGAAGGAAGAAGGAATCAAGTTTTTTGTTTGGGGATGTGCGTATGTGTTGGTGTTTGCATGTGCATATTTTGTCACTGATTTTGTTAGTGTGTTTGTGTATGTCTTTCAAAGATCAAAGCCAGGCCATGTTCTGTGTAGCTCAGTTGGTTGGGTGTCAAACTGTAAACCTAGAAGTTGCTAGTTCAGTTCTCAGTCAGGCCCCATGCTTGGATTGCAGGTTCAGGTCCATGTATATTGAAGGCAGTCAATTGATGTTTCTCTTCCTCTCTTTTTTCTTCCACTCCCCTCTCTCTCTTAAAAAAATGAAAACAAGAAAAGTAAAATTAGAATCAACACTATGACTCAAAAGATGCAGCAGTACTGAAATAAGAGTGACCAAACAGTAAATTCAAGAGACTGAAAGAAAAACAAAGATGAAGAGAACAATATAAAACAAGGGAGGAAAGAAAGGTAATTGAGGGGAAGAAAAAGGGAGAAAGTAGCAAAAGTAGGAGTAGAGAGACAGAAAGAGTTAAAAACAATTAAGTGTTAATGGAGTACATAGAGTAAAAATAATAGTGGATAGATTTAAGTGGGCAGAAAAAAAGGGATAATATGTGTCTTATTTGTCCAAATTAAATATCACAAATTAAGATTACAAAAAAAAAAGTATATGAAGTAAGGAGATATAAATACACCTTTTCAAGGCTTTGTTGTACAGAAGAAGCCCCAAAATACAAGTGGTCAGCAATATTTGATTAGACTTTGTATGTAAAATGATAATGCTTTTCCAAGATTGTTTGTAATATGAATCATAAAATTGGGTGTAGAATAATGTTAACCATTGAAATGGATTTGCTTAAGGTAATAATTTGTGTCTTGATATAATAAACTATGGAAAAGTACTTAAAAAAGAAACTTGAAGAGGATACTTTAATGATTTAGAGTAAGTCTTAGAATGTATTAGAAGACTGGATGCAGAGATTGTACTGGATGGTCCTTAAAGATTTTGTTTTCAATTCTAAGGTTTTTGATTTTTGTGACTATTGCTATACTACTCCTTATTCTTTTAAATATTAACTTGGTAGGGTCAAACACGCAATTAAATAGCCTTTATCAAAATACAGTGAAATTTAGGTTGCCTGAGTTTGTTCACACAGTCATCCCAGAAGAAGTTTAAAGTAATAAGGCTGGTAGTCTGAATCCAATGCTGCCTAACTGCTACATTAAAATAATGCTGAAAACTGTATTATCTTAATTAAAAGGTAAGTACTGGCCTATAATATACTCCATTCTCCACTATACCGATGTTAGCAAATAATGTTTAACTGTCGCGTCTCAGCCCATTAGCTTCTCCATCTGGTTATTTTATTATAGTGGCTCAGTAAATTAGTCAGTGTTCTTATAACCTCCAGGAAACCCAGAACAGGTCATGTCTTTTGCTAGATTGACTGGAAATTGCTATCATTAGGTGGCATGTCTGTGTTCTCTCCAAGAGTTAATGGGCATAACTGTAGAATGTGTCTGGGCCTGCGGTCTGGTTGTTTTTTCCTTCTTTATTTCTCCCCCCCTGCCCCGCCCCTGTGTAGAGCCTGGAGCAATGCAAGATGGATGACCAAGGCTTTTTTGGAGGCTAATTCTTGAAAATACTCCATTAGCCTCAACAGTTCTAATTTTATCTTAACACTGAATTGCACTTGTCCATTAATATAAAACCAGGACTACCTTGGTTCCAAGATGTTGTGTGACATAAAAACACCAAGCAGAGAGCTTTTAAAAGTCTTACCATTAGGAGCTGCCGTGTGGCTGTAGGTGATGTCATTTGGGACCATAGTACTAATAGCCTCAAATTATTCTCCTTCATTTATGAATGGGCATCTATTATATTAAATGTGTGCCAATAGCTGCAATAACTGTGATTTTTTTGTAATATTTTTTTATTTTACTTTAAGTATCCCCACCTTGTGTGCTAACTCCGTAAAAGTTCAAAATCTAAAATTGCCAGGGTATCTTACAAATTGTGAATGATATGAGAGACACACTATAGTACATACAAAAATTTGGACAAATGTGAGTTGAAATTAAGAAATAAAGTGTGACTTGTAAGACTTTGTACTAGGATAACTAGGAAAATACCCAACTCCATGGTTGAACTATGCAGAGGAGAGACAAGATGACAAAGAGACAGGGAAGAGCTGTGGAAAGAGGGGCAGGCGCGGCTGGATGAGACTTGAACAGGTGGTAGAAACGACCTCTGCCTAGTGAGTTTAGAACTATTACTTTAATTTTGGTTATAACGAGATCAAATCAGTGCCCTGGGAAGAGTGAGCTGGCAATCTAGAGGGATAAAGCCCATCGTTTTGCTACTTGGAAATTGAGGAACATCAAATTACATTTCTTACACAGAACAGTGGAAGATAAAATTATGTAAGCTTAAAATATGATTCAGATTGAAAACAAATTATAAAAGTACTGAGGGTAGTGTCATTACATAAATATCAGTCACATTTAAAATTACAATGCACCTTTTGTTTCTCAAATCAAGGTTTACTTGCAGAACAAAAACCTCTTAGAATGGAAAGACAATAGAGTGTCCACACTCCCTTCTGATGCACCTTTCCCTCCATAATAGCTTCATCTTTCTTTACCTTGGGGGATGCAAAGCTTATCATTTAACAAAGCTCATCTATTTGGGAAAAGAAAAAAATAATCGTACTTATGTTTGAAATGTTAAACACCCACCTCCTATTTCTATTTCTTTCTTTGCAACAGAACTTGAGAACTTGCATCTATTTTAACTGTGTTCTGCAACAAGGATGTTTTCCTGTATTTGAATGGATATAAATGTATATTTTTATTAATGAGTACATGTAAATGTTTATGAGAGATACATGCATAGATCTTTTCCAATAGAGACAGAAAGTATAGAAAAGGGAACACAGAACAGACCAGCCTGTTTAAAACTGGCTGGTTTCACATCCTGAAACATTGAGAAAGGGAAGAGTTTGCTTTGTCTTATCAAATTGTGTCAAGCAGTTTTACTTCTCAAAGGCTGCATGCTACCTCTGGTGTGCCGGAGACAGTAGCAGCAGGCTAATGCTCCAAAACAGCATGGCATAAGCGCAGGGTCAGCCAAACCCAATAACAACGCCAGCAGGGAAAAAAATCACCAACTCAAGGAGAATTCATTTGGCTGTAGTTATAGATGTGCTTTAGGTAGTAATTTTTGATTCTGTTGCATTGAGGCATTTCCTTTGACTTTTACTTTTTTTTGTTTGTTTATGTGTTTAGTTTTTATCTGCAAAACTAATTAGTTCTGTTGCCTTTATCCACACCATCTCATTCAGCTTACCTGCGACTGTGCCTCAGAGTACCCGAGGAAAGCCTGGTGGAGAGGACTCCAGAGAGAAGCTGAACACACACTTCCATAAGTCCACTCTGATGAGTGTAGAGTGAAAGACAGGTTTGTGAGGACAAACTGGGGTGCTCTTCAGTGTGATGGAGTTCTACATTCCCTGTGGGGTTTTGAACCTTGCAGTTATAGTCTTGATGCTCTCCAGTTTTTTCTGCTTTGATGATTTATGCATTCAGCCCAATACCATTCACAGAGCAGGGAGAGATGCCAGTGACTGTGACCTCCAGCAGTCTTAGATAGAAGGCTCGCACCTCTGTTCATCTAAGAGAGTCCATGATTTCTCATTTGTGGTCAGAAATATACATAAATGTGGTAACAGTGTGGCTTTTTATATCATAATGATAAGTTGATTAGTTTTACCCTTATTTCACATAGCAAATAGTAACACTACTACTACTACTACTAATAGCTACCAATACTAAGTATCTCATAAGTGACAATGGTTATACTCAGATCTTTACATTCATTTATCATTTAACTTATAAAACGATGATAAGAGGTATATTTCATTACCTCTACATTACAGATGTAGGACTCAAAACCTCTTCCAATCTCATATAACAATTAAGAAGAGAAGGAAGTTGAACTGAATGCTTATTAAAAGGCCCTGAAACACTCTTAAGATCTAAATTTGAGTTTTATAGATCTATTTGTTCTTCATGGTGAGTTTCCATTTACAAGTTTTTCTTCTTTTATAAAAATATTTCATATATTTGGTTTTATATATTTATATTTAATATATATCATATTTATATTAGAAGAAATTTTGAATTTTTTTCTCCTTTCAGACTTTTCTCCAATTTTTTATTTCCTTTTTGACTGTTTTGGCTTTGAAATTTGAAGTTAGAGGTTTTCTTCATATGCTTGTTAATCCTTGGTTGTTATGTTTCTGTCTACAGAGCTCATGGAAGCACTGTAAATCTGGGCTGAAATATGGGTTTCTCTGAAAGATCATCCCCTTGGGCTGACTCGTTGAGGCCTTTCTGACATCAGCTTCCATCGGTCTTTGGGTCTAATCAGGTTCCTCGAGGAGGAAGGTGTCCACCTGATGAGAATCCTGTCACATGAGAGGGAGATGAGGGCTGGTTGTCTCTTCACTTCATACATAGCTCACTTAATTCCTTCAACTTAGGTACCTATGCTCGGTGTAAACTGTGCATTCTGTAATCCTGTTTTAGTTTACCCTCTTCTTCTTGCATAGTGAGGAGCAGCCATCAGCTGCACAAGTTGGGGTGGGAATCTTTCATCATTAGAGTAAACCATATTTACAATAACCAGCTTCTGTTACCTGACCTTGTATCTTGGGTTTTTCCTTTTTTCAATTTTATTCCAGATTGCGATCTTTGTCTTCAGCTCCATCTTTATTCTGACTCCCGATCCCCTGTGGCTGATCACTTCTGAAGCATTTTTGTGATTTCTAAGTGTTTCCCACTTTGGTTCTACATACTAAGTCAGATACCACCTATCCTTTTTATTTTGTTTCCAAAATGTTGCTGCTAATTCCTTCCATTTCCTCTCTGAGATTATATCTTTAAAAAATTTCTTTATTGCTATTAAATGGGGATTCAAGAGAAACTCAAAGTTTATATGACTGCTTCATCTATCATTTTTAAAAACAAGAATAAAAAACTCTTCATAATTCTACAAAATTTTTTCATAAACTCCTAATTTTATAATGAAATATTAATAGGATTAAAATGGAATAGACCATAATATTATCAGTAGTTGTATTTTTAGTTTTATTTGTAATACAATTATCCCCCCTACCAAATACAGTCTTGCAAGGTTTTGCAGATTGAGAATATAGGCAATGGATTTGGAACTAAGGGGAGTAAGCCCCACCTGAGCAATGCTAACAACACCCCAATATGCTGATATAGAATTTCCCTTGGGAAATGTTGTATATGCCTCCAAGAGGATCTTGCTTTGATGAAGAGGAGATATTTGCTTTGAGGTTGGAAAAGTTTCTGATAGATTTAAACTGCTATTGCAACTAACAGCATTTCTGGCAGATAGAATCTCACATGGAGTAGAAAAATTAGAAGATAGAATCTGGTCTAGGCAGGAGGAAAAATTAATTTTAGGATTTGAAGCAGACTTATATAGGGTCTCAAATTGCAAGGCAGCTGAACTCATTCCAACAATCATACATGCAGAATAGGCCTTGATGGAGGTAGGACTTTCTTTCCTGGAAAGAGAAGCATTCCCTGCAGAATTGCACTGCAAGGATGTGGCTTAGAGGGTTCAGACACCAGTGGGTAGCATTGTGTTCAGAATTGAAAGTTCTCGAAATAAACAAATGGGACTACATCAAAATCAAAAGTGTTTGCAGTGCAAAGGAAAACATCAACAAAATAAAAAGATAACTCACTGAATGGGAGAACATATTCACTGATACATCTGTTAAGGGGTTAATATCAAAAATTTACAAAGAACTTACAAAACTCAACACCAAAAAACAACCCAATTAAAAAATGGGCAAATGACATGAATAGACCCTTCTCCAAAGCAGACACACAGATGGCCAATAGCCATAAGAAAAAATGCTCAACATCACTAATCATCAGAGAAATGCAAATTAAAACCACAATGATATATCTTCTCACACCTGTCAGGATGGCTATCATCAATAAATCAACAAACAAGTGCTGGTGAGGATGTGAAGAAAGGGGAACTCTTTTGCACTGTTGGTGGGAATGCAGACTGGTGAAGCCACTGTGGAAAGCAGTATGGAGATATCTCAAAAAATTAAAAATGGATCTGCCTTTTGGCCCAGCGATCCCACTTCTGAAAATATACCTGAAGGAACCCAAAACACTAATTTGAAAGAACATAAGCACCTCGATCTTCATTGTAGCATTATTTATAATCACCAAGATATGGAAGCAGCCCAAGTGTCTATTATAGATGAGTGGACAAAACAACTATGGGACATTCACACAATGGATACTACTTGGCCATAAAAAAGAAAATTGTATCCTTTTCAATAATAGTATGGATGTACCTGGAGAGCATTATGCTAAGTGAAATAAGTCAGTTAAACAAATACCATATGATTTCACTTATATGTTGAATCTAATGAACAAATTGAAATAACAAGAAAAATAAAGACAGGCTCATAGACAGCAGGATGACAGCTAAGGGAGGGGGTATTGAACAAAAAGTAAAAAGGACTTATGGACAGAGACAACAGTGTGGTGATTGCAGCAGTGGAGGGAGGTATAAGGGGACTAAATGGTAATAGAAAAGATACAATAAAAAATGAAGAAAAAAAGAACTCAAATTTCTCTTTTCCTTTTAGGAAAAGAGTGACTGACATGACTGAATGAATGACTGACATGGTAACCCCCCCCAAAAAAATAGAGAGGTATGTTACAATAGAAAAAATGAAACATTAATACTATACTGTCCTGTTTTTGGAGCAGCAAATTTCCAAAGGAAGAAAAGGCATGGATTTTAGGAGAACACTTGATTAGAAGTCACAGTTTGAGGAAAAACCATCATAAACTGCCCTGGGATACAAAAGTCTTTAGCCTAATCCAGGCTAAAATATGTGGGCTGGGAGGTTGCCTATTCAATTATGGGGATCGCTGAGCCCACCCACCTCAATGCAGCACTGAAATGCTAGAAAGAAACAACCCAAGAGGAAATAAAAGGCTTTAAATAAGAGAGATGAACAGGATAATGAATGACAGATCCTCAAGAGAGCCCTTAAAAAGCTAATTTGAGATTTGATCATACTTTAGAATTCCTGTGAGTATAGGGCTGATGCTCTGATATTTGTATCTGTGTGTCTTGGTGACTCACTGGAACTTCAGCAGTGTGGGAGACAAATGATTTGGTAGTGGAGTGATCACTCATTACTGCAAGAGCAACGCTGGTGGCATTGGAGTGAACCCAAACAGGGCTGTGCGTGGGCTCTCTAAGTGGGAACTGATGGTAGAAAAAAAAATGAGGGCAGGGAGTAAATTTGGACACCTGTTATCCTTAATTTACCTTTGGAAACAAATGATTTACTTGATAAAGTCCAATTTGGGACATTCTCTAGGGTGTTTGTTATAATATTTGGGATTATCATGTCATTTGGCTCATATTAGTTGATGAGCCTAAATAATTTAGCCTCTTCTGAGATGGAAGAGGTATGATTTCTTGACTTTGAATTAATTTTGGATATAGCATTTTAAGTTATATCAATTGAAGTAAGAATAACATTTATGAGTAGCTACTCCAATTAGAAAAACCTGATCTTAAATCCCAGTTCTCAGGAAATCAAGTAATTTTAAATATCTCCACCTCAATTTTGTCATCTGTATGTGGGAATAATGAATGCATTTAATAGAGATAATATACTTTAAAATGTGAACTCATCTGTTCATATGCAAGATAGCCTTTCAAAGTTTGTGTGAAGAATTCTTTCTGGAGCTTTCTTTTGAAAATGTACATATAAATCCAATGGTTTTCCTGAGGCATTTATAAGGCCACACTGTCCCAGATCCTTGTCTGCTATTAATGAACAAGGTTTGAAGGGGATTTCATTAATCCCTTTTAGAGTTGTAAGAAGCAAATGTGCAATGGAAATTAACCCTCACATAAGGTTGCCATATTTAGCAAAAATAAGCAAATGAAAATTTTGGATGTCCAATTAACTTTGAATTTTTGATAAACAATACGTATGAATATGTTCTGTGTAATATTTGAATTAAATTTAGGACTATTCAAACCTATTTATTGTTTGGATGAAGTTAAAATTTACCTAAGAGTCCTATACTTTTATTAGACAATCCTACTCTCAGTGTATGAAAAGAGAAAAATGTCTGAGAAAGAGGGCCTGATGTGTTCAGTTGAGTAAGTGGGCTGTCACTGGCATTAGAATAAAAGTGGTTGCTGATTTTCTCTATTCAATCAATACCTTATAAGTCAAAGAGGTTTAATTAAAGCGTAGGAGGAATCCAGCATCCTTACTGGCCCCAACGCTAAACACAGCAACCCACAGTTACAGAGGTTTCCAGAAACCATCTCACCAAACGCCAGGTGGCGCTATACAAAAGAGCGCCCACGGGAGCAAGGCTTTGGTTTGTTGGTTAAGGTGTACATTTACCTCTGTGCACTCTTAGCCTACGTTTAACGCATGCCATGCCCAGCATGAACATTACATCCTTAGCTTTCTTTGATTCTTCAGTTTGAAAACTTTGCCCACTTTCTTTGTAAGTGGGGATAGTTTTCTGAGGGTAATTTTCTGCATTTTCGTACTGGAAAGCTTGTTCCTTCCTTCTGCTAGAGCAGTCAGCCCCCTGACCTTCAGCACTGTAACTGTGTGCCTGCTGCGAGAGTGATGACAAGGCTGGAGAACTAAAATATGTGTCCGGCACACTTTGTGCCAGGCACTATCAGAAGGATTTTACAAGCATTGTCTCATTTGAACTTACATTGACTAATAGATTAGTAAACTGAGGCTTACAGATTTTAAATAATTTCTCCCAGGGCACGCAGCCATTGGTTGTCAGTCTCAGTGCGTGATCTCAGTTTTGCCTAATTCTGGGAATATTCCGCTCTAGTGTATTGCCCTTCAGTGACAAGGAAGAGCTATTATATTTAGCTGCTGCTTTTTTCTCTAAGAATATTCCACACACATTTAGTGGACGTTTGTATTCTGGGCAGGGTATTAAGCTCTGTAACACAAGATAAGTAAGACTTGGTGGCTGGTACCTCTCCTCCAAGCCTAACACAAAGCTGGTATGTATTAGATGTCCATGAAATATTGGTAAAATGAATGAGTAAATGCAGTTCGATAATTTAACATTAATGGATTTGATATTACTTAAATAGTGTATCGGGTTTATAAAATGAACATAAATAATTATTTAAACCATAATTACTACAGATATTACTATAGTATAATTAACAGAGTTGCTCACTTAATGGAACGAGCTTTTCTTTTTCAGTGGTATTTGACCGTGTAATACCATTTTCAAAAGATGGGCTAGAAGCACCTAGGACTAAGAGTAGTAGTGGGATGAAAAGGACAGATACGAAAAACTATTCTGTTAGACATGCTGCTGGCTTAGAAGAAGCAAAAAAATCCAATATTAAAAAAGAACTATGCAGTAATCAAGCTATAAAGAAAGGCACCTGGAAGTGGAGAAACAAATTGGGGAAAAAAACAACAACAATGATGGGACACACTCTCTTAATAAAATACATCTGTGACCAGAGGGGGTATGGGGGTAGTTTCCACTGAAGTAGAAAGAGGGCTGTGAAGAGATTTTTCTTTGAAAATCTGAAGGGCAATAGCATGCGTACAGTTCCTATTTTGTAGCAGAATTGTAAAGAGACGAAGGAGAAAACACTTACAGGAACATCTGCTGTGCCAACCACTTCAAGAAAAATAAGCAGGCGGCAGAATGAGCACATCTGCCTGACATTGGGCACGTGCAGTGAGGTTGTGGGAAGGGAGCGACAGAAGAAAGAGCAGCATAATAAGAAAGGGCTGGAGAACATTTGCCTCCTGCAGATTTCCCCAGAGTTTCAGAGGAAGGAATTGAAGAAGAGTTACTCATCCAGAGGGTGCTTTAACATGGAAAAACCTTCTCTCAACCTGGCTGCCAAATGGGAAGGTGCCTGTGTAGGAAATGTAATCACAGCAGCTAAAACATGACAGCAGATGACAGTCAGTTGATCATATGAGCAGAAACCACTGCATCCAACAAGGGAGCTGGTGAAGCTCCCAGGCTTTTTTTTGCCTAAAGGAGTAAGTCTGTAAGAAAACTCAACCCCATTAGTGTCCACACAATGTGGCTGAAGTCTTATGTTGCATGGTGGAGCAAACGTTCACATGGGATTGTAAATAGCAGTATTTGTCATACTAAACACTGATTTTTAAATATCAATAAATTTAGGGGGCTTTGTCAAGGAGCAGGATTGCTTACAAAATGACTCTGGAATATTACTATAGGTTTCCTGAACAACGCGTTATCTGTGACTGAAGGCCCCCACCTTCCATTGGGGAGCTTGTAACAGTCCATAAAATCCAAGTTAAAACTGTCTCAGAAATCGACCTGAAATCCATTCATACTATGGCCTAATGACAGGTTAAGAGACATGTGTTTTTTCTTTTATGCTTATTTGCAGAATTTCATGCTTGTCAACATCATAATCCCTTAAACCTGTGTATATCTTACTTGGCATGACAAATGGACTATGCAGATGTGATTAATTCAAGGATCTTCAGGTGAAGGTGTTTTTCTTAATTATGCAGGTGTGCCCAGTTTAACCACTGCGATCCTTAAAACTGGAGAATCCTTCTTGGCTGTGCTCAGAGGAAAAGCTGTGATGATGAAAGAGGATCAGAAGGGGAATGGGGGCAGCTTCTAAAACTGAAGAAGACGAAGAAACAGATTCCTGCCTGGTGTCCCCAGGAATGAACCTAACCTTGACAATGCCTTGGTTTTAACCCAGTGAGACCCATGGTGGACTTCTGATATATAGAATCTTAAGATATTAAATTTGTGTTGTTTAAGCTTTCATGTTAGTTACTACATGTTACTGGGATAGTAACATGCAGGGATGGACAACTAATACAATGTTTGAACCATTAATTCAGGTAAAATACTTTTACGTGCATAATTGGGTTATTTAAGAGTGTTTTGTAACTATCTTATAAACTCATCTATATTTCCTACATGGAAGTTTTGCCCAATTTATATTAAAATGTCTATAGGATGGGAGGACTTTCCATCGAGATGGAGGCATAGGTAGACATGCTTTGTCTCCTCACATAACCACAAAAAGAATTACAATTAAATCTTAAAACAAATTACAGCCAGAATGGTCAGAAAAATTGAACTGTATGGAAGTCCAACAACCAAGGATTTAAAGAAGCCACATTCATCCAGACCAGTATGAGGGATGGATACGTTGAGATGGGTGTTGAGTCAAGGAGACATGGTGTGGTGCAGAGAGTCGATGGTGGAACAGGCACGGGCAGTTCCATATTCACATGTGGTGGATAAAAGTTGGGGGGGATACCTTGGGAGTAAGCAATCCTAGACCTAGGCCAGATGACACAGCCCAAGGTTCCAGCACTGGGAGGATAAATCCCCATGAATTCTGGCTATAAAAACTAGTGGGGGTTGGGGTGGCAGAAGAAATTCTCAAATTTTCAGGAAACTCCACTTAAAGGGCCCACAAGATCTTAGAACATGTGCAAACCCACCACTCTGGGATTCAACACCAGGTCAATAGCTGGCAGGGTGCCAGTTGCATACAGGGAGTAGGTGAAGTGACTGGAAATGGTGCATGTGCCCGACAAACCTCCAGAAGCCAGGCAGCTGCACAGTCATCTCTCTGAGCCCTCCCCCCACACAGAACCACAAAGTGGTGAAGCAGGTTGCCCCACCTTAGTGTTACCTAAGGCTCAGCCCAAACAATCTACAGATACATTTTCTATAATATGCCATACTAAGACAGGGAGTCAAAGCAGCTCTACCTAATACGCAGAAACTAACACAGGGAGGCTGCCAAATGAAAGAGACAAAGAAACATGGCCCAACTGAAAGAACAGAACAAAACCCTGGAAAAAGAAATAAATGAAACAGAGATAACCAACTTATCAGATACAGAGTTCAAAACACTGGTGATCAGGATGCTCAAAGAATTCACTGAGTACAGCGACAACATAAAGGAGGAAATGAAAGTTACAATAAGTGAAATAAAGACAAATCTACAGGGAACCAACAGTGAAGGGAAGGAAGGCAGAATTTAAATCAAGAATTTGTCTTGATTTAAGAAATAAGAATTCAAAAAAAGAAGGATAGTATAAGCAGACTCTGGGATATCTCTAAACGTGTTAGCATCGAAATCATGGGGATGCCAGAAAGAGAAGAGGAGACGTGAGAAATTAAAAACCTATTTGAAATTATAATGAAAGGAAACTCCCCTAATTTGGCACAGGAAATAGATATACAAGTCCAGGAAGCACAGAGAGTTGCAAACAAGTTGGACCCAAAGAGGACCACACCAAGACACATCATAATTAAAATGCCAAAGGTTAAAGATAAAGAGAGACTCTTAAAAGCAGCAAGAGAAAAGCAGAGAGTTGTCTATAAAGGAATCCCCATAAGATTATTAGCTGATTTTTCAAAAGAAACTTTTTAGGCAAGAAGGGACTGGCAAGAAGTGTTCAAAGTGATGAAAAGCATGGACCTACAACCTAGATTACTCTATCCAGCAAAGCTATCTTATAACCAGAGACATGGAAATAAAAAACAAACAAACAGTAACCAGAGGAGAGGGGGGAGAGGGATAACAGGGCAAGAAGGAGAAGGGTCTTCAAGGAACATGTATAAAGGACCCATGGGCAAAGACAACAAGGGGGTGAGGAGGATTGAATGTGGGAGGTGGGATGTAGGATGTGGGTAGGGCAAAAAAGAGTAATGGGGGACATGGGGACAACTGTAATTGAACAACAATCAAAAAAAGAAAAATATGTAACTATTTAATATGAAAAAATGAGAGGACAGATAAAAGTGTTTCCCAGACAAGCTAAAGGAGCTCATCATCAGCAAACCATTATTACAGGAAGTGTTAAAGGCACTTATTTAAGGAAAGTATCAAACTATGAACATTAAAAAGGCAACAAATTGCAACTATCAACGACTGAATCTAAAAGATAAACTAGTTAAGCAAACAACCAGAACAAGAAAAGAATCATAGGCATGGAGATCATTTAGTAAGTTATCAGCTAGGAGTGGGAAGGCAGATAGTGGGGAAAAACATGCAAGATTTAAGAAGCATAACTGGTAAGTACTAAATAGATGGGGATGTTAAAAATAGTATAGGAAATGGAGAAGCCAAAGAACTTACATGCATGACCCATGAACATGAACTACGGGGGGGGGATTGATGCAGGGAAGGGGCGTATGGGGTAGAGGGGGAAAGGGGGAAAAATTGGGACATTGTAATACCATAATCAATAAAATATACTTAGAAAAACTTCTACAGATTGGAGAAATAATCTAGTAACTAATACAGGAAAAAGACTGCTTACCTAGCTAATTTGTAAAATCTAATAAATTTTCTTCTACTTCATAAGATTGTAGAAGACATTTCTCCATAGATTAGTCAAAGGTAGCTTTTACAAATTTCTTGGAGACTTCTGGAAAAATTTAATTCTATTAATTCTCACATTAACCATTAAAATAGATGGGTACATAGATAAAATCCTGCTTTATCTGTGTATTTATCTATTAGTTCTATCTACACATTAAACACTAGAGATTTCTACCAATGCGGTATAGATGGGATAGGATATAAGGAGAACTCAGAGTGAACATGCAATGCACCATTCCAAAATGCATCACAATGTAGCAGGATCCAATAGAGAATAGTATATGGGGATTGATTTATCCCCAACTCCCCAGTTTAGAGGATCAAAGACTGAAGGCAACATGGTGACTCCTGGTAAGGGAGACCTGTAGTCAACATTTCCTTTGGAGGGCCTTTGTCCTCTTGCTGTGAGGAAGTTGAGGCAGCTGGAGCCTCACAAACCTTAGGCCTACAGCAAAAAATTGTGTGTAGGGGGAAAGCCCAGGGATGCTTGTTGAGAATGCCAGTCCACTGCAGCACCAGAAAAGAGTGCAGACACAAGGAGTATTGTAAATAAACTGAATTTCCCATGTATGAGGCTGTTCTGCTGAGATGATCTGCCCTCCACACATTCCCAAGGGGCTGATTGTTAGGAACCACCCTGCCTGGTATCAGAAGCTGTAAACCCTGCCAAGGCCAAGGCTAAGGCTGAGGGAACGACCTTGGAACCGTAAGCCAGCAAGGAGACAAAAGCTTATCTCCCTGGCAGGAGCACCGCTTCTGCTCCTTTTACTTCACCCTGCCTGGTCCCCAATGCTTGGTCAGTTAGCCAATGATGGGTAAGATTTCCCAAGGGGGGAATGACCTAAGAGAGGCATGATCACATGGAAGGCCCCCAAAGAAAAGCTTTGGGGGCTACAGCAAAAGGGGGTGATGGACCCTCACCCCTCGGCTTTGACAAAGCCTGAGTGCTCATGGTCTGCGAGAAAATCTCTTTATCTCTTGGTTGCCCTAGTTCCCTTGCTCCTCCTAAGCCTGAAACAATGACAGAATGGTGCAGCCCTGTACTGGAAAGGGTGGGTTCCCCAGGTGATCAGGCCTAAGAAAGAATATGTAAAATCCTATGAAACCTGCTTTGTTTAGAATGCTCTTGGTTGAATGAGGAGGGTCCAAGGAGGAAGTAAGTTTGTTCTTCAAAGTTTTACAACTCTTTGACCCTGACTCAAAATAGGCCCTCAGAGTTCCTTGTTATTTTATCCTTACTTCCTGGCAATGAGTAATGAGCTTTACCTGAATTCTTGTGCAAACGAACCCAATAAAAAGCCTCTCCGGCAGGGGAACGGGACACTCTCCCCTAAGGGCTCTCTCCCCTAGGGAGGGTGGCCAAGATGCTCCCCACTAGAGGGAGTGGCCAAATTCTGTCCCTACTTCCCCACAGAACTCGGTTGTTTCTGTGTATGTTTTTCTCGTGGGTTGACAAGCAATCCACAGTATTCCACGGTCACTGCCTGCCTGCCAGTTGGTGGCCGAGACAGCTGACAGATTTGGCAACTAAACACCAGCCCAATCTTCACTTCCCTTCCTCTCAGTGAGGCGCTGAAGAGACATTCTAAAGGCCAAGCTTTTATTTTGCTCGGTAAGAAAAATCCTGAAGTATGCACACCATCAGGATGTTTTCCACTATGTAACCTTCTGACTAGTATTTGAAGAAGCATAATAGCTCTAAACTCAACATCACTGTAAGAGAAGATCTGGGACCCCAAGGACAGAGAAATGATATTCTAACTAAAATTAAGGTGAGATTTAGATCTCTTTACACTAGGATAAATATTATATATGTTTATTAAATATGTGTATATATACAGTATATAACTAATCAAGTTTTTATTTATTGAGTCACAGTATATCACACAAATAAGAAATGTATTTTCTATTTTATTTTATCACAAGATCTTAAAAAAGTAATTAGATTCCTTAATTTAATAATTCAACTTGATTGAATTTTAGTTATACATCCACAACATAAAATGAAGTACAACTCCCATGGGCTTCATTACTCTATTTCAATACAATTCCTTTATTTTATTTAAAAATATATCATATTTTCTATTGTATTAAATTTATTGGGGTGACATTGGTTAATAAGATTGCACGGATTTCACGGGTACATTTCTATCACACATCATCTGTATATTGCACTGTGTGCCCACCACCCAAAGACAAATCAACGTCTGCACCTTGTCTTTGGCCCCTTTACCCTTTACTACTCCCCACCTGCCCTCCCTATGGTAACTACCATACTGTTGAAAGTTTGTGTTTTTGTTGCTGTTTTTATTGTTTTTACATTTGTTCCTTTCAGTTTTATATCACACATATAAGTAAAATCATATGGTTCTTAAATTTTTCTGTCTGACTTACTTTGTTTAGCATGATATTTTCAAGGTCTGGCCATGTTGTCACATGTGGCAGTATTTCTTATGACTGAGAAGTATTCCATTATAAAAATGTTTAAAATCCAAATGTCTAATGTCTTTATTATGGAAGAAATGTGTATACATAGTATAAAAAGCGAAATCGTTGAGGAAGTTGTAAGGCACAGCATTTTGTACCCTCTCTCCCAATGCCTTTGCTCAGAGGCAAACACTTAACGATTTGTGTCTTTCAGCTTTCAAGTCTCCATCATGATCTTAAATGACATCATTATTTTATTACACGTATTAATGTTTTAATTTATTTTTGTTTGTTTTATATGCATTTTTATCAAAGTAATTCATTTACATACTTTAAGTTAAATTATAATGAAAAGCACCAGTATGTTGTTCTTGTTGTCTCCAGAGGAACTCACTTCCATAACTCTAAAATATTTCATCTGCTTTTACTATTAATTATGAATAAAAACTCTATTAGGTAATGTCATTCTGTGCTGTTAAACCTTAATGTCCTAACCTTATTTACAACCCATCTATGGACTTCCTGCTGTACAAATGAGGACTTTGTTTCTCATAGCTTCCAAGCTGCTACTGTCTTGTTCCTCCTTCCTTTTTCATTTGTTCTTCCTACTTGAATGTGCCAGCTTTTTTCTACACATCTCAGATCATGTTTAAAAAAAAACAAAAAACACTGTATGCGGTCATTTTAAATGTAACTGAGTAAGGTTAAATATCAAACAATGAAAAACTGTACCAAATACAAAATTTTTGGAGATGATGTGTATGTTTGGGGTATAGCTTGTAGTAGTAGTGGTTTCATGAATGTATACTTATCTGCAAACTCATCAAGTTGTATACTTTGAGTATATACAGCTTTTTGTTAGTCAATCATATCTCGATAGCATGATTCAAAAACTAAAACTTAAGAAATATGAAAGGCATGAGTACAATATTAAAATTGAATTGAAATTTAAAATCAATATTTGGAACAAAAAAACCCTCAAAAACTCTTATGAGATTGGCAATATGCATATGACAGAAGTCATTAAGTTTAATTAAGGAAAAAAAATGCTAAAATATAAAAGCAAAGTATTCAAGAACCATGTTAAAAAAAATAAAGTAGAAGATCTAAGTATAGATCTCTAGATCCTTGACAAAACATAAAATAAAAACAGATATGTAAAAATTGAAAACCTTTTTCTATTTCTAGGATGACTATTTACTAAAACAAATGGATAAATATTCTATCATAAATAATAACAAAAAGATCCCTGGCTGATGTAGCTCAGTGGATTGAGCGCGGGCTGTGAACCAAAGCATTGCAGGTTCAATTCCCAGTCAGGGCACATGCCTGGATTGCGGGCCATGGTCCCCAACAACCACACATTGATGTTTCTCTCTCTCTCTTTCTCCCTCCCTTCCCTCTCTAAAAATAAGTAAATAAAATTTAAAAATTGCGGATAAAAAAATAATAACAAAAAGTGATTTATTCTGTTAAAGCTAACAAAAAGGAAAAAAGCTTTTTACTGATGTGAAGAAAAATACAAATTTAACCACTAAATTACACAAAAAAATGAAACATAAATAAAACTGAATAGATATCTACTCATCTTAAATAATAAGATCCAGTATCATTTGTGTTAGTTCTTCTATTTAATATATAAATTTAATGCAATAGCACTTAAAATTCTCAAATAAATGGACAAGGTGGTTCTTGAATTCATCCTCAGCAACACTGTAGTAAACTTTGAAAGAGAGTGACTGAAATTGTTTTATATTACCTACCAGCTATTCTGATGTAATCTACAGCAACAGCAATTTAAACCAAGAAGCACTAGTACCAGACAGATGGGCAAGCAATGAAGCTGACAGCAAGTCTTAAAATATCAAAAAGGATTACATTCAAGTTAGGCTTTAAAGAATTAATTATTCAATAGCCCATGCTCATATATTTATCTTCATATATTGAGAAAATATTAAATTGAATCTTTACCACACTGCATATGACAATCAAATCTCAACGCATAGTCAAATGTACATAATAAAACTCTGAAAAGACTAAAGTAGAATATAGAAAATGTTTTTGTTACTAATCTTTCTGGGGAAAGCAGTTCTAAGTGTAGTATCAGAGAGAAACTATAAGAAGTCAGATTTTTAAAAATGCACACTGAATGTCAAAAATCATCATATGCAGTATTAAGAAGAAAACGGCAAGCTAAGAATTATGGGGAGGAGTTGGCAGGAGTGGGGGGTGGAATTCATTATAGAAATTGAACAAAGGTCCTGTGGTGAAAATAGCACATTGGCTGGCCACTCAAATCTTCCAAAGCCTTGCAGTTAGCCCTGAAGGTGAATAAGGGCTGGAAAGTTGGAGACCACCTTTATCAGACAAAGTTGGAGACCACCTTTATCAGACTCTCTTAGTGCTTGGGGTCCAAGCTTCCATGAAAAAGATAGAATAGTACAAAAATTAAAATAGAATAGTGAGGTAGAGAACATGTTTTTGCTGTTCTTCCTGCTTCTTCAGAAAAGTTCAAAAATGAAGGTGACTGGTTTTGTGGCTGCAGTGGTAGTGATGGTCCCTGTGGGCACTCCATAGCTTTATAAACATTAAGATCCTATGCCCAGGGTAGCTGTCAGGTGTATATGTGTTGAAATTTGAGCAACACTGGGAAGCAGCCTCCCTGACTCCCAAGTTAACAGACTCATCCACCAGCCTCCGTGGAGGGCTAGTCCTGCTGTGGTATTGTTCTTGCAGTCATTGTGTTCAGTTAGGATGCCTAGAAGCAGAGCTGAGATGGAATTTTTGTGTGAGTGATTTATTGATGGAGTGCTCTTAGGTAAAAGGGAGTTAAGGAAGCAGGATAAAGTGGAGAGAGACTAAACAAGGCAGTAGCCTGTGTTTAGCTTTGGAGGAAACTGGGCATCAAATGCACTACCTTGAGGCAAGGAATCTGGGTTTTTGTACCTCATGGCAGTTTGTTATTGGCTACCAGCCTCCTCTGGAGATGGGGGTGGACTAATTTCCAGGATGAGATGTTTCCATTCAGCCAAAGAAAATTCTAGGGAGAAATGCGCATCTGTGAACTAACTCTCAAGAGTAGCTAAGCCATGGCGCCATGGCTGGTAAGAGAAATCTGCCGTGTCAGCAATAGCATCTTTACTGTACATGTTCAGGCTCCAGTCTGTGTTTCCATACCTTCCAACGATTTTATAAGTATATAATGCTCTGTATTTATTATATTTTGATTGCTTGAAATGGTTTCTGTGAGCTGTAGTGGTTTCTGTTATATGCAACTAAATCTTGACTAAGAAAGTCATGAACAAGGATTCATGAAATAAGAAGAGGAACTTGTCAACAAAATTATTAATAATTGTATGACTAATGGTAATCAAATAGTATAAATTAAAGGACAAACTGATGAATGACATTTTCCTGTATAGGAAAGTTTAGGGAAAATAACTCAGGTTTGACAAGGTACAGAGAATTGAGCATTCTAATAATTTGTAGGAGTAGTTTAAATTGGTGGAGCTTTTCTGGAGGAAAGCTTGATAAGATATATCAAAATCTTTAAAAAGGTATATCTATATTATCTTTAACAAAGCAATTCTAAGAATTCTAAGGAGACATGGCTTGTGTGGCTAAGTGGGTTGAGTGCCAGCCTGCCAACCAAAGGGTCACCGGTTCAATTCCTTGTCATGGCACATGGCTGGGTTGTGGCCCAGGTTCCCATTTGGCCATGTGTGAGAGACAACCACACACTGATGTTTCTCTCCCTCTTTCCTCCTTTCCCCTCTCTCTAAGAATAAATTTAAAATATTTTTTAAAGAATTCTAAGGAAATAATTTCAGCAGTTCAGAATTTTTTTAAAAAATTGTATATACCATAAAATTAATCATAACAGTGCTTATGTCAAAATATTAAAAATAACTCAAGTGAAATACCTGATACTGTGTGAAATGTAGTAAAAATGTGTCATATGTATATCATGTAGGAATTATCTGTACCTATACCTGTTTATATAATATGTATGTATATAAGTAATAAACAGTCATTAAAACTAGGAATCTAATAATACTGCAGGTTGTCAACAAATGGAACATAGCATGCAAAAAAAATAAGTTAAAAAATGTTATTTTTGCAAATATTTATGTGTGCCTAAAAAATCCCAAGGATTTTTTTGATCCCTAGCATCAAATATTTATAGTACTGAGCTCTAGGAAGTGGAATTATGGATAATTTCAAATTTTATTTTGCTTACCTTTATTTTTTTATTTATTCTACAATAAACGTGTACTATTTTTATAATTAAAAATACATTATATTTGAAAATTGAGGATCATTTGCTTATTAAACCAGTTCTGTTGTAACAGAGAGGTCTGGCCAGATTGCTGAGCAGAGGGAAAGGATGCTTAATAGGGGTCAGAAAGTGCCCAAGGTGGCAGATTGGCACATGCCCCCACACCCCTGGGGAAGGGTAAACAACTAACATCACTATGACATAGTCTACACAGAGAAAGTGTGAGCTGAAAAGGTCACAACGCATGTGCACTGGGAAGGTGAACATAGTGATGCCCCACCCCAGCAGGGACACTGTGCTCTGTATGCTGCTAGAAACCCTCCTACCTGCTTCCAGATCATGGTTGCAGGAGGAGGGACAGAGACGCGGTGCAGCCTGATGCACATGGTGGATGTTAGCCTGAGTTGGCTGGGATTTTGTATACTCCCCACATTGTGTAAGGTTTTTGGGGAAAGATTTAAACAACAAAGAATCTTACCTCTTTTTTGTGTTTCTCTCCTCTGAGCCAGTCAAGACTGGAGCATTCGCAGGACCAGTGAACACCAAGCCGTTCCTGGCTCCTGGCTCCTGCCTTGTCCTTGCTAGCATAGTCAGGAACAGCCTTGTGTGGGGTGCACATCAGGCTACTAGTGGGTTCACAGGATGCTATGGTCCCATGCCTCATGACATTGGTCCCAGACTGCTCCCATTTTCTTGTTCTGAGATTAGTGCACAGATGCACGGGCCAGCCTCAGGGGCGTAAGCAGCTTTGGGGGCTGAGGCCCTGTGAACAGAACTTGCACAATTGAATACAGTCATCTGGTAGTGTCTCCTGCCCCAGGAGAGGGAGGTAGCTGCAGTGGGCCAAGGGAGACACTTGCCCCACAAGTGAGCACTACAGAGAGAAAGACCCCTTCACATAATAGACTTTGACTCCAAAAGAACAAATAAGAATGGAGAGGGGTCTCTAGACATGGATTTGGATTTCAGTCTTTCTGGGAGCAAGGGGATTTCTGTGTTTTGCAAAAGAAAATGGCTTGGAGAATGGGAGCTTTCAGCTATCCCAAATTGGGCAACCTTTTCATAAAAACCTTTTCCCTCCCCCACCAATCATTGTGTATGCTTGTGTATGGTGGCAGGCAGCTGAATCCCACTTTGTTTAGTGACATTAGTGGCTTCAGGACCCATGTGGCTGTATTGCTAAATCAAGCAAAATATGATGTGAGCTTTGAAATGTTTTTGGCTTTTGTTTTTGGGTTTTTTGTTTGTTTTGGTTTATTATTTTGAGGGGTGGGGGGTTGTTCCTATTTTCTTTTTCTCTCTTCCTTGGTTGTCTGAATCTGACACAAAAGACAGAAGGAACAAATGACTTGCCAATATTCTTTTTAATGCTTCTCCAGATAACCTGTTCACACCTAACCCACAATGTTTATCTATCCAGTGGACCCGAAGAAACACTGTCAGGAAGGCACAGCATTCAGAAAGGAAGCGATGATTCAGAGAATGGAAATCTTTACCATTTATCAATAGCCCAGCAGTTCAGAGAGCCAGGTCGCTTTCAGGTTATGAGGGGAATTTGAGCTGTGAGTCTCCTTCCTGTGTGATGTTTTACTTGCTTTTTTTGAATAGATGGAACAAAAGCTGGGACTTAACCACCCCTCCCTTAAACCCTGCTTTCTACTGTAATTTTAACCTTGTTCACTGCATCTGTTATTTCCTGTGGTTGATTTAAAGCAGAAACAAACTGTGGATTCATACTACATAAATTCATAGGCTGCAAACTTATGTAGCTATTCTGGAACATTCTACAGGGTTGTCTTTTGTTATGACCTGCTGTAAAACCTGATGGTGTGTATACTGTAAACATAGAAAGGTCTAGCTAACAAATGGGTCTCCAGTCATTTCAAAAACCCATTACTACTTTAAGATATTTTACTTGTGTTTTGGAGCATGCACTTTATTTAGAAGTCTCTTTATTATTATTTTTAGGGTTTTAAAATTATTTTCTTCTCAAATGTCACAGAATGTCTTACCACCCATCTGCTCCCAAGGCATAATTTTGAATCTGACAGTCTTTTTTGACACCTCCCTGAAGTGGGAGGAATGAACACATTTTCATTCAGTTTGGGAACTTAAATTTTGGCTTTCTTTTTTACCCTGTAGAATGAGCCTTTTGAAAAGGGTCGACATTATGTAAGTGTTTGCATGATGTGTAAGACATCAAGGACTTTTTAAAAATAAGATAACCCTCTTGACACACTCAACTATTCGGGCCACTAATGTGAACCGGTATGTCATCATTTCAGCCAACAGCTGGCTAATTCCAGCCAAACCTCTCAGCAACTTTTACACACCAGGGTTGCCTGCAGGTGTTGTGACTCTTCAAAGCAATGCAGAAAACATGACACTGTAATATTTTATGAAATTATAGCAGTAAATAATAATATTTATGAAACTAAACACACTAAACATAATGAGAAATGATATTTGCTTAAAAATATTGAAACATCAGTGGTTCTAGTTTATTTTTAGAGAACAATACAAAATTTCCTCTATCGGAAACATTGTGTTTCCAAGGATTTTCATCTCACTTACTTTTTAAACGATTTTCATTATGACACTAGAGATGTGTTAACCACTTAAAAGATCACTTTGGGATACTCTGACATCAGCATGATGGACTGGTTCCATTCAGTATGGCTTTTGCTCACCTCTGACAGGTGATACATTTGGGTGGTGTTTTAGTGCCAGTAAATCAAAATTTTTGAGACTGAATGCAATTTTCAAAACAGCTATTTTTGTAAGACTGGACAGATTTCAACTCTGGTAGCAAAGGGTCAGAGTAACAAGTTATCTATTTGTTTTTTTTTTTTAAAGTCATATTTTAAGAGCATACCAAAAGTAAAATAAATAAGACAGAGGGACATATATATGGGTAACAAGATTACTTTGGAATGTAAAAATATTACAGTGATTCAAGAATATAGTTTAGCCTAAAACTCTAGACATTAGGTTAGATCAATACAAACTTTTTAAGGTACCTGTGTGTGATAAGCAGCAAGGAATGAAGAATAAGCCCTAAGGCTCTGGCATAAAATCATAGGCCAAGCTTATCATATAATTAGACATAAAAATGTGAAAACTCAGGAATTGCATACAGTTAAAGAGTATCCACATTTGATAGAGGAAGAGGTTGCCAATGGTCGTCTTATCAGTAAAGCTTTAAAACTGCTTTGATGGCACCATTGGATAAGTTTATGGAGAAAAATTTATGGTTACATGCATTTCTAAAAGACACGTTGGTGTTCCCACCTAATGGCCTCTTAGATGGTGATCTCTCAATCTAAATATTTTCTTTCTCAGCCAGAAACATGTCATTACAATACAAGGGTATGAAATGACCATTGCTGGCCTGAGAATGATGACATCAGGCAGGAAGCAACAACCGTTGAACACCTACTACTCCAGTCACCCCTAGTGAATGAATATTCTCATTTGAGTGTCTTCCAGCATTATAGAGTAGACACTGCTATGCACATTTTTAGATGAGGAAACTAAAGTCAGGGAGGAAATGTCGCTCACAGAGATCTAGAATGTGGTAGAGTAGGAGCAGTTTGGTCCCACTGTATCATGATTCCCTTGATTAAGTATAGCTGTGATAGATTAATAAGACATAGCGTCAGCTTAGATATTAGGGATAATTTAAAATAGAATAGCAAATAACCATAAATAGAGTGAAAGTAATATTTTCAATGTCAGTTTTGTCTTTAGCAAATTTTGGTGTCAGTTTTGTCTTTAGCAAATTTTGGATTTAGGTTTGGGGGAGAGGACTGGCTTATAGTAGAGCATTAAAACAGATGTATTTATTGGGCAAATAAAATGTGGGTATGTGTGTATGAAAGTAAATCTTGCATGCTCTTAACATAGTTCTTTATATTGATACAAACCTGAAAAAATATTTCTAGAATTATCTGCTCTGATGCCAAAAGTTTTACAATAAACCATCTTCTTGGACTACCATGATATTTGAATTTCAAAATAATTCCTCATGTTATCATCTGTATGTGAGCAAGAGGGATATAAAAGAATTTGTGGTATAGCTTTAGTAATTTCATAAATTTAGTTTGATATCACGGACATAGTAATCTCATTATAGTCAAAATACAGTACAAATGAAAACTAATTCTTTTGAACATAAAGGCATTTATTCTTGGGAAATGGAAGTTCACACGAATTGCTGAAAGGGCTAGAAGAACAGCGTCTAGCCCAAGATTCATACAAAGATACCACATAGAAATTCCACAGAACTGGTCAATCAAAACAAATGTCAATTCTGCCACAATCTAGAATCTGGAAATATGTGGTAGCTGCTTACTCAGCTACTTGAACCCTCTCCGGGTCTAGGGAGCTGTGGTCAGAACTGTCAGCCCCAGAGCCCTGTAATGGCCGCTTGATGTGCAACAGTGAAATGGATGTTTCAAGGGCTATTGCCTGTCTCCCAACTTAATTACAGATTCAACACTCACACAAGTGTATTTTAATGGTGGGTCTTAAATTACATCTGAAACTCCAAGTGCAAGGGAGTCTGGGAAATGTAATATTTTGTTGTCCAGCCTCTTCAATATAAAAGGGTGCATTATAGGAGTTACAAACAGATGGCGAATAACACAATAGAGCATATACATAGCAACAGGCAAGTGTAATATACCAGAGAAGTTCCTTAATGCATGTTACTGGAGTAAAATGAGAAAATGGTAGGCAATTGACAACCAGTTTCATAGAGGCAATTATTGAGGAAAGCAATGATTGCTGAGCATTGAGCAGCCTTGAAAACCATTAGCATAATGAGAAAGATATAGAGATTGGGAAATTTTATAAAACCTGTAGTGTAAACTTGGAGCCTTCACCTCCACCCTTTCCAAGATTCCCTTTAGTGAGTTGATATAGTGCCAGAAGTAAGACTGCCTCAGTCCAAGGCCAGGGCTTTTCTGGACCATAGCCTTTCTCTTTGTTTAAGTAAAGAAGGTGAAGAACTCCATTAAAGAAATTAAGTGGATTGATTCTAGAACCACAATTATGACGTTTATTTCAACTGATCCTTCCCAAATTGAATTGTGCTGTATGTTCTCGATGCACTTGGAAAATGATTGTTCCATATGATAAATTCATACTGCAAACCCTGTAATGTGCCAAATGAGCTTTTATGTGACACAGTAACTTTTAAAGCTTGCCAAAACTTTGAAATGTTGGAAAAGGTGTTGTTAGCTTTCAAAATGTGCTAATTGGGTTTGCCTACCCAGATGGCATAAAAGAAGGGGAGGGGGAGAAAAAGGAAAAAAAAAAAAACATGTCAGCTTATAGTTTCATCAAGAAAATTATAGGAATAACCCACAGAAGAACAAATCATATTGGAGGATATAATAGGGTGATTTTAATCTTCTTTATCACGCTTTAAGGAATTTGTGTATAGAGTTACTATTTAGGAAAAAATATAATCAAAACAGCATAAAATAAACAATTGAGGTCCTATAGATTCTGAGCAGTTTTCAGAATCTCTAACTTAAAATGAACCATTCATATTTTACAATTATATAAATGGATCTAATGTGGCTGCTTACATGGAGTTGTTTCTATGTGTGAAAATTGGTAAGATTACTTGTTTCTCTGTATAATCACATCTTCCTTTTTTTTAACCAAACTGAGATACAGCTACTTAGTCACATGTAAGTGGCTAACAATCAGTTATCTGAAGAGAACATGCCATTTTCTGTTTTAAAGATCTGTGATTCTTGACGTTCTTACTGACCTTGTGTGGTGTGTTGCACCATTTTGTGTGAACGCTTTATATACTACCAGCCATTTAAAATAAAGTATAGCATCCAGACACTTAAAAAAACTTTTCTGCAAAATCGGTCACTAAACCAATTAAGCTACTTCAATTTCATTGGTTCTTCTTTCTAACATTATCTGAAATGTATTCTGTTAGAAGCCCTACTCAGCTGACTAAGAACTGAGAGCTAAGAGGTTTGACATTCTTGGGAACGTAGTGAATGACTAATATGGAAAACAAATTAGACACTACACTGAAACTGGTGGCATCTAGGGTAAAATTTTAACTGAACATTAAGTGAAAGATATGTGAAATTGTTATTTTAGATAGGCTCGAGACACAGTAAAAACAAACCAAAGGAATACCAAAAGCTGACTCACAAGTTTTCCTCCGTGAAAGAAATGAGGCATGCGGGAGCGAGTAGAGATCATTTCAAAGCCACATTGATGCTCTGTGATTTGAGAAGTCAAGAACTGGAGACTTCCTGTGGAATGAATGCTTGCATCCCCCTTAAAATTCTATGTTAAGACTGTACTCCTCAATATGATGTTATTTAGAGATGGGGCCTCTGAGAACTAGTTAGTTTGAGATGAGGACCCGAGCGCGAAGTCCCCAGGATGGGATTAGTACCCTCATGGAAAGAGGAAGAGACGCCAGAGCTTCTCTCTCTCCTTGTGTGCTCAGTGAAGATACAAAGTGAAGGTAGCTGCCATCAAACCTACAAGAGGATTCTCAACACGTATTAGATGTTCTGGAAACTTATTCTTGAACTTTCTATCCTCCAGAACTGTGGAAAATAGTTGTTTAAGCCACCCAGTCTATGGCAATTTTGTTATAGCAGCCTAAACTGACTAAGACAAGGCCATACCATGTTCTGGGACAGGAATGAGTTTTGTTAATATGGGTTGAAGTTTGGGATGGCAGTTGTGTGCTGGAGCGTGGAGCAAATGCTGTGCCAGAGAAAAGGTCTTCCCTGTGACACCACTTTTTTCTGATATAATGGTCAGAATAACCAACATGAGTTTTAGTTCAAAAATATTTTTCAGATGAATGAAAGAGGTAAACGTAAAGTAAAAGAAAAAACATGAATTTAGGAAAGAAAAGAAAGCATAAGACAGAAAAAATATAGATAATCATTTATTTTAATCCCTGAAGGTGAAGTTTTTTATTTGTTTTTTTAATCACACAATGTGAGGCAGAGTTATGTAAAATCAAATAATAGAGCTCTAGGTATGTATATAAATAAGTTGGTAAGTACACCAATAGGTAGAACTATATTAGTTCCTATTGGTTAAAATGTCCAAAAACTAATTAAAAAGGAAAGTACATATCAGATAGAAATATAGATTAATATACTCAACATTTTTAAAAAACCTAAAAACAATTTGAAAATGCTCATGATTATAATCTTTTTAAAGTTTTATATTTTCTGAGATTTTATTTTCTTCATTTTAGAAGAGGGTAGTAAAAATATTTTTTCTGTAGGTATAAGATCAGTTAAGGTGTATAAATTTTGTTTCAAGATTTCCTGAACACAGTAACTATCCAACAATAGTTATTTTAAAAGATTTCTTTATATTCTGATCAACTATAACATCTTTAGCAAGGTCTATATAGTGCTGTACAATCCAGCCTTACTTGCCCAGTAAGGCTCCACCCCTGGGAACACCGAGTGAGCTGTCTTTGTTTTCCTCCTAGTGTTTTTCACAGTGTGGTGGGTTGAACTGTGCACCCCCCAAACCCACATAGAAAAAGAAATGTTCAACTCCTAAGCCCCAGCACCTGTGAATATAACCTTGTTTGGAAATAAGATCTTTGCAGATGGAATCAAGTATCCAGATGAGGTCATACTGGTTAGATGGGCTCCAAATCCGATGGCTGATGTCTTTACAAAAGAAAGGAAATAAATATTTGGACATGGAAACATAGAGCATACACACAGAGAGAAGTTGAAGGCAGAGATTGAGTCACCACTCCAATGGCCACAAGACAAGAAATGCCTGGGTTCACCAGAACTGGAAGAAACAAGGAAGATTATTCCCCAAGAGCCTGTTGATGCCTGGATTTCAAACTTTTAGCCTTCAGACCGGTGACAGAATAAGTATCTGTTGTTTGAGGCCCCAGTTTAGAATGATTTGTTGTAGGAGATCTACAAAGCTGATACAGATGGTCTGAAATTAACTTCTTTATTTTTGATGTTTTCCTTATTGTCTGTCTCCCTCTAGGAACACGGGTACCACATGAAAGCAGAAGTTTGTCTCCTTCACCACTGTATTCCCAGTGACCGCAGGGGCACTGCCTACAATATAGTAGGTACTTAATAAATGGAGGAATAAATAAATGAAGGCTGATTGAATAAATAAAGTAAAACAGCAAATTATAATTTATTACAAATAACCAATGACTACATTGAAATTGTTTTCACTTATGAAATAATCAAATACCTTCAGTTAAATAAAAATGAGATAAAATATTTAATCTATTAAATAGGTAAGTATTTAGAAAACTTCATAATAGCCACTGTCAGCAAAGATAGAGACATAAACAATTTTATCTTACTGCTGGTAAGTACTAAACTGGTATAATATTTTAGGACAAAGAATTTAATAATACATATTCTCTGACTATTTCTATAATTTATTCTTAGGAAACAATTATAGAAGTTGATTTTTTTCAATAAGTATATTTCTGCTGAGATTATTTAAAAACTTGAAACATAACAAATGTTAATAGAGTATTGATTAAATAACTATTGATACATTATGAATTTTATATTCATGTATATAACTTTATACAAAATATTTTAATACAGAGAGATGTACTCCTGGTTTATTGTAAGTGAAAAAAATTAAGGTATAAACAAATAGAATACTACTGTCCTAATTTGGGGGACATATAAATATATTTGCATATTTATATATGTTTAAAGAATAGACATGTTTATAGTAGTTATCCCTGGGTTGTGGGATTCAAACAATTTTTGTTTTTTGTGGCTTTTAAATATTTTCTAATAGTTTCCACAGTGAATATTTATTATGTTTGTAGTCAGAAAATAATTATTAAATGAGAAGAACTGAAGAAGTCTTTGTTTTATGGTTCAACTATAACATTTCCTTGAATAATGCTATTTTGCTCTTAGAAACCATAGGCTTGGATTTTCTTGTCAATATTACATTGAAATCTAAAGGCTTTATATAACTAATGATGTAGCACAAAAATATTAGCCAATTTACAAGTCAGGACTTATTTATACTTCTCTTGGGAAGCCAAATAATGTATTACCTTAAACTGTGCCTTGATTATACCATAGTTTGATAAAATGTGAAGTAGGGGACAATCCAGCTATAAACACAACAGTGAAAATCTCAAACATATTTTCTATTCTATGGAATGGCAATGACGTTATTGAAGGCTGAACAGCTGATCTAAAATTATTTTCCCAGGGAAGAAAAATGCTCTAAATAACAAATTTGGTAATACTTTTTCTCCAATGGCCATTTTTAAAAAAAATATGTAAAAAGGAGGGAAAAAACATCATGGATTTAAAACTCAGGGTTTCACGTTGAAATCTGATATTCCTGATCCCATATAAAGATACCATGGATGCTTTGTGAGAATGGAAACGATAAATGTAGTTAGCAAAGTCTGCACTTTAAAATGACTGAAAATGATGTTTTTGTCATTTACCCTCAATGATAAAAAGGAACCACAGGTTCAGGGGAGTCTGGGATGGGGTGGGGGTGGTGCAGCTGACTACAGGAGAGACCAGCCTGCTGCCTGCCAGTCCTGCCCTGGCTGGGTGCTGGCTCTGCCTTCTTGGGTTATTTACCTAACTTCCACAAACACTTTCCCCATTCTCAAAACAGCATAACGATATTATCAGAAAACATCTTTAGTGCCTAATGTGCTTTGTAGTGATTGTCTTTGCCCAGGAGAAAAGAAGGTTTATTCTTATTGGACGCCACCAAGCTCTTTCATTGTTCTTGTTTCAAAACATGTCCATCACTCATGGAGCAGTTACTTCACTTAACTCTGACCAGTCTCCTTGGCGGTCTCTTCCTGTTGCCCTAAGCTGGCAGAAAGCCTGACTTCTCTGTTGCTGTGTTCATAAGGATGAAGCTGTATCACAGTGACTTACTTCTGCCATAATTACCAACCAAGAAACCTAGGCATGCCAAGTTATGATATATAAAGTTAAAGAAAAGCCAAAGACAAAGACTTTTTTTCCTATCATCTGTTAGCAGATGTCATTCTCTGTGCCAGTGCAGAATTATTTCTCCTCTGCGTTTTAGCTGTCCCTTGAGTTTGAGCCACTAGTTGGCTGAACCGTTGAGATCAATGATTCTCAAACTATTTGGCTTGAAACATTGGCACTTAGTTAGTGTGAGATGGTCCTACATTAACACAAAATTACAAAACAAAGTGTTGCTTAGTTAAATTATAAGTTATTTTTTCTGGTGCACAATCTTACATCTTATTTGCAATAAATCATGTTATCCATGTATTCAGTAGAGCAGTTGACATGCTGTTTTTCAAATTACATCATGGTTCACTGAAAAAAAATTGAGATCTTTCAGTTTCATTGAACTGTAAGTCTTATCTTTCCATCTCTTTTCTTTGATGTATTTTTTGGCAAGTAAAAAATTAATTATAACTAATAAGCCTTCCATTATTATTATGGTTCAAGGATGAGATCCAGGGTTTATAAAATATGTAAAGATAGTCCACCCCCAAACATATATCTAGATATGCAGCACATACTTCTTACTCAATTACTATTTATAAGTTGAACAAATAAATGAATGAAATATTAAGGATCTGTGACAATCATGTTTTTAACTTTGCAGCAGTAATAGGACAATTTCAATAGTGTTAGAATGATTATGGAAGAACAACTGGAATTTTACTAATTCAGGATATCTTTGCAGTTGCTAAGAAAAAAGCACAGAACTCTTGGAGGAGGGGCTCCAGTGAGGTGAGAGCTGACTGGAAATCACAGATAGCAATCCACCAGGACAGTGCTCTGGTGCCAAAGGGCATTCAGAAAATGTTCTTACTCATTGTTTCTAACCTGTGCTTTGCTTTCGCTCTCTTAGGCATATCAAAATGAACAAGAAGAAACAAGCCTTACACATATTCTCTTCATTTTCCAGTAAATTTTGTAGCTTTGCCTTTTACCCAGACCTTTTTCCTGCAAATCATTTTACACATCACCGTTAACCATATACGTCTCAAGGGTTGCTTAAAGGTGAATAACTTTCAGTTCGGGGACAGTGTTTTTATAAGGATGATAGTAAGCAAATTTAAAAAGCTACACTAAATTAATTGTTATTATAAGACCCTGGAGGCACCATAAAACAGACAAAAAGGAACCTAGAATAATTTTTGTTTGCTTTTGTTGAATAATAACAATTTCTAAAAAGCATTTTGTTTTATTTCAAGCTGAAGAAGTTTTGCCTTCTCTTGGAAGTTTGTTGCATATTTTACATAAATCCAATATGCAATGATTCTAGGATCTGTAGTTTGAGATATCTCTTATCTGAATCAGTACTTACTGAGTTAAATCTGGACAAGGTGACCCCAGTTATTATGGAAGTATTGAGAAAATATTTTGTGACATTGCCAATTTCAGTGTCATGAGAGTAGTATTTGAACAGTGTTTTAAATATCTGCACCGTGCATAGTGCTGTTTTAGGAAAATTCAGCGATGCATCACACCCACTGAAGAATATATTGATACTACTTGTCCTATATATTGAACTTGAATCACTTTTAAGGCCTAGAACTTCTTTCCTTCAGATATTTGCAGTTAAGCATCTGAGTTAGTCTGGGTTTAGAATCAAAAGACGAAAAGATTAGTAGCATTTTGAACTGTTAGATATTGTTGTTATTTTAATCCTCACTGTTAATAAGAACATTAATTGGCTCTTTTACCAATAAAAGTGAAATTTTGAAATAATTGCTATTCTTTGAATTAAGTGGACAAGTGAGAGGTGGAGGAGAATGCTCGTATGTGCATGTGCACAAAACACATTACATGATTGCAACATTCTTTCACGTAAAAACATTTCATTTGCACTCCATGCACACAGAAACACTTAACAATATCGCAGAGTGTTAGTATAAAGGCTATTAAAAGATCAACTTGGTATTTTCTTGCTGAAAACTCACTGCAGTGTTGGCCTTGACATGACCTATAGAATTTCATGTTGGCAGAAAACCAACTTTGAAATTTGTTCTGTAGCAAATCATTGTAGCAATATACTTCCAGGAATTAAATCCTTTACATCACATGGCAGTGTTGCCAGAGAGCGAGTAGGGTCTCTTCTGATAGGAACCATGAGAGAGACTTTGGCCAGAAATTCAAAGCCATATGTTAGTCCTGTCAAAAATGATATGGATCTGCTTACAAAAACCTTGCACAGTGGCTTTGCCAGGAACCCCGTGGCTGTGTCCTGCCGGAAAGCTATTGCACATGTTATCACTGCCAGAAATTGATGCTGCTCTGGGATCATCCAGCAGCACTAAAAACTCAACCTCTGGGTTTCTACTGCCAGACTTTAACTATTAACAGAGCTTGGGAGTGTATTACAGGGAAATGAGGCCTATTTGCCCTCTCTAGGGTAAGGGTGGGCAATTCCACTGGCTTCAGATTCTTGGAGTTAATTAGTTCTTTGGAAAGGATTTCTGGCTAGGACTATATTAGTTATTTGTTTTCTGATGCACATGAATTCTAACATCTTCCCAAGAATGGACTTAAATTATTTTTATTTATAAAAATGTGTTTTTATAAATTATAAATATTTATTTCCATAAATTACAAAAATTTTATTTATTTTATTTATAGAATGGGAATGGTCAGATAAAAGTACTGTAATTTCAAGATATTTTGTCATCAGAAGATTAGTTAGCCCTGGCTGATTGAGAGCCGGGCTGTGAAGCAAGGGGTCGCTGGTTCAATTCCCAGTCAGGGCACATACCTGGGTTGCAGGCCAGGTCCCTGGTAAGGGGTGCGTAAGAGGTAATCACACATTGATGTTTCTCTCCTTCTCTTTCTCCCCCCTTCCCCTCTAAAAATAAATAAATAAAACCTTTTAAATAAATAAATAAAATCTTTTAAGAAGTAGTAGTTAGTATGTTATAAAGTGTACTAAATAATCAACTTAGTGTTGCTGTATAAAACCTAAAATAACCACAAAGTTTCCAATTTGATATTTGTCGCACAAAACCATTGCTGACAAATAACTCTCATATTCTGTAGTGTAGTCAATATGACATGAATACATTTTACTTTGAAAAGAATATTTAGCATATTTGAGACTTGAATTTTTATAAAGGCTTTTCAGTTTTGAATTAATGAGCCTGTTGACCAAAGTTGTGCAAAACTGTGCTACACAAAGTATGGCCCACGGGATGATGCCAGTTTCTGAACCGCTGCAATGAGTCTACTGAAGACAAGCATAGAAAATTAGGTGACGTGCTCAGAAAATGTACGACAATTTGATATTGCTGCAATTTTTATTGTATTTTATAAAATATCAGTTTAAAATAGATTGAAAATTAAGCATTTCCAGTCACCATTTCCTTATCATGATTAGACATTGCCAAACAATCACAGACTTGATTTAACTATTTTTTATCACTGTAATGTAGGCTTTGCCCATCATTTTTTTCTAGTACAATATTAATAACTCTGTTCTACAATACTTGTACATTAATGTTTGGGTGAATTGGAGTTTCTCCAAAAAAATGATATTTGGGTCAGCCAATGACTCCAATCTCACCCCCTTCTCTTTCTTAACCAGTTCCATTTTAGGGAACTCTAAAAATGATATTATTTTGTCAAAAATATGGAGTTGTTATGTATAAGTTTTCTCATCTACATAGCTGACCCTGGTTGAAAAACCAGTATGCAATTTCCCTTATTAGTAATAATCATTGACAAAACTTAGGTGGCTCTTAGTTTCATGAAGAGTATAATGATGTTGGGTTTGTGGTCACATGTTTTAATGAAAACCAGTTTCCACTCAGGTAAAAAATCTAGGCTCTGTATCCTGCTAAAAGCCCTGCAGGCTATATATAGTCTCCATTTTGTTTTCAAAATCAGGTATCCTTAAGCATTTAGTCCACCTCCAGCTTTTACCCAAGAACTACTTATAGAGAATATAGAATTACCTGGGTTCTAAGCTGAGCAGTAAGTGGGATGGGATTTCAGCAGAAAAAGTGGCAGAGACCATTTCTGCTGGAAGGGCACTCACCATGTAGTAAAGGGAGAAAAAGATTGTGCACACACAAAATAATTATACATGTTATTATATAAATGCTAGTAGAGAAAAGGGACTTGTTCATTGAATTTTAATATACCATAGAATAATGTATATTTAACATGATGACATGTGCCTATAATTTCTGCAATAAAAATATTTCCACAATATATTGTTTGGAAAAAAGAAGGTTATCAGAGCAGCATATATTAAAAAAACTAAAACTATATTCTTACAATTTTGTGTGTGTCAATATAAAGTAATTCATCAAATCATTAGCTGTAAATAATCTGTGCAGATCATGGAGATCATTTTTTCATTAATTCTTTGTACATTTCTGAATTATTTTATTATTTTACAGTGAACTTACATCTTACAAGAGAATAAAGATAGTTGATTTTTAATGATTTTTTTCATTAAATTCAGTTGATTTTTATTTTTAGTTGTATTTTTGATGATGAAAGATTTTAATTTATCAATACTTTCATTTATAATTTCTATCTTTCATAGCCTGTATAGAAAGAACTTTTCAGATTAAATACTATCTTAACATTTGTATTCTACATATATTTTTGGTTTCATGTTTTACTATTAATTATTTAATCATTTTGAAATTTATTTTGACACATAAAATGAGGTATGCATCTTCTTTTCTCCTTTCAAAGAGTTGGTCAGTTATTTCAATCCCATTTATAGAGTAACTTGGGTATTTAGTGCTACCTTAAAACATCATCTCATTCGTGTACTAGTTAAATATTCTGTTTTATTTCCTGATGTTTTGTTCAATTAACTTATCTACTTGTCTAATCGGTGACCAGTAGCATGTTATTTAAGGTATCATTATCTTTATTGCATATCTATACTTTTTATAGTTTTATATTTTTATACTTTTTGATATCAACCTAAATGTATTCTTTAGATTTCTCTTCCATTTTAGAATTTTCAATTATTTTGTCAAATTCAGAGATGAATACTTTTCCCAGAAGTAAATTACATAAAAATTATTTGAGTGAGAATTGCCATACATTTTTTATTGACTTTACAGAATTTTAGAATCATTTTGTAAAAATTCATAATTAGGAATTAAATTGAACTAAACTCAACTATTTTCAGAATTGTTTTCAAATTTGTGTTATTCATTTTTTCTATTCAATAGTAAGATCAAACAATATCCTTCTAATATATTAAAATCAATAAAATATGTTTAATCTTTCTGTATACGTGTCATGTTCATAATCCCGCTACTTCTGTGTATTTCATTTTTCTTGTCATTGTGCTTGCAGTGTTCATTTCTCAGCCGTCGTCTGTTCTGTGGACATCTGTCATTCCCGTGTCCACTCTCTTTTACGTCGTGTCAGCAGTTAGAGACCAACGATATACTGAGTATCAAAGTGGGTGGGTTTTTTATATTTTTACAAACTACAGAGAATTTTACATAGTTGAGCCCTTTCTCGTCCTTTATCTATTAATTTTTTTTGTCTTTCCTGAATATGGACATGTTTTCCCTTAAAAGTGGTGTCTGGCTATCTCCTCATCTGCCTTTTTCTTCTAGCTCCAGATGTGTGGTTTCACATTGGATCTATTATTCTTTCATCCCTAGAGCCATTTTATTTCTCCACAAGGAGCCAGAGGGAGGGGAGAATCTTTTTTTCCTTTTCACACTGGATTTAAAAATTAGATAAAACATTCTTAGCACAACCACGCAGCATGAGACCGGGTAGAGTGGCATCATATTTAATAGATGAGTATAACTTAGTCCAAGGCCTCAGGACAGGACTCCACAATACTGAAAATTTTAAGGAACATAATCGAGGCTTAAATTTTATTGTTTTAATACAAGCCCCACCTACCACTGAGATGTGGTGCTGTAGCCGAATAAGTCACATGGAATACAATAGGCTGATATCCCATTCCCAAGGGTAGCTTTGTGTTTGTTACTTCAAGTATGTGATATATATAATGGCAGTTAGCCTTTTTCCAATGTAGTATACAATTCCAACAATTTCAAAATCTATGTATTTGGAGATCAAGTTATTTAGTTTTGTTGTGTGTCATTATTTTATTAGGTAATTATTTTGTGTCTTTTCTATGTACCAAGAGCTATCCATACTACTAAGAAAATCATGGTGATCATTCTAAAATCTTGGCCTAATGGAGTTCATATTTGGAGGCTCTACCATAAGTATATAAATATGTAACTGTCTTAGATAAAGATAAGAGACTCTAAAATAACAAAACAAGATAATGAGTTAGAGAGTGACAGGTAGGGCTTTGTTACTACTTTATCTAATTGTCATATGAGACCTCTTCAAGAAGGTGGTCTTTATAGTAAATGTTAAGAAGAAAGATGTGCCAAGGATATTCCAGAGAGAGGACAGAGTACATGGAAAGATGAAAAACCATTGTAAGCTTGACCCCCTGTGGGGACTGGAAAAGTAACCTTTCTGGAGCATAATGAACAGACAGAAGCTGGCATGAACTCAGAGAAATAGCCAGGGGTCTTGTCTGTCATATAAGATAGCTTAAATATTGGGTTCCCTCACAAATACCATGCTCTATAAAATGGTATTCTGCTGTCTAATAGATAGTACATGCTCAATAAATATGACTTGAAATAAATATAGTCTCTCAAAAGCAGAATACATATTTAATTATAGCTATTGTTCTAAAATATCAACATAACAAAAACTGAAACTGAAAGTTGATTATGAGTATTATTTTCTTCTGTGTAGCAAAACATTAGATTTAGAAGCTTTTTCCCTCTTCTCTCACAAATTTAAAAAAATGAAATATAATTAATTCTCCATAAGAGTTTTCCATTTGGCTAGAAGAAAACACTGACAAACAAAATTAAATTTCTCTTAAAAATTAATTGTTTTACAAAGAAAAACCCAAACATTATGGAGAGTTCCTATTTCCAAGAATAATGAGTCACATGTTTATTCCATTAAAATCTATTGAACAACTGTAGTGCTTTGAAATTTCAAGAACATGATTTGCATTCAATTTATGACTTTCTTCTTTTTTATTCTACTCTCACCATGGAGTTTTTTTTTTTTTTAACTTATCATGGTATGGGTCTTTTCATTGTTCACTCTCCGTGCTCTTCCTCACTAAGAGAATGTTTTGTCAGAACTCCTGCCAGCACCCTAACAGTCCCCATCACTCCTATTTGTTTCTGTGATGAGCTAGCAATCCACATTACACCACAGTGTACCACAGCTGCACCAGTTGTTATACCACTGGAATATTCCTTTATGGTTTGGTAAAATATGGCTGTCCAGGAGCTCACCACATGGTTCCTGATGCCCCTGCCCCTCCTCTGAACCTCCTCAATGACACCATCATAAGGGCCGATGCCTGGCTCCAAACTCCTTGCTCTAACATCCAAGTCTGAATCTGCTCTGACTGATCAGCGATTATTATGTGCTAGTTGCGAAATATTTTAAATATTACCACTGATTCTATGAATCAACACTAAAATTAGTAGGCAATGTGCTAAGCACTCTATTATCTTATTTTTAAAAAATCAGCAATTTTGTGTAGTTAATGTTACCTCTATAAAGATAGAAACATGGAAGCTCAGAGGATACTAAATGGTTTGCCCAAGATCACACTACCACTAACTGACTTGGCTAAAATTAACCAAAGACTGTCTAATTTTAATACCTGTGTTGTCAACTATTTTGTGTTTCTCTGCTATTAGAAGTTAATGTGGATACCTTTGGGGCATATATCTGAAATGAAAGAAAAAACAAAATAGTTTCACCAGCTTGAAATCTTCTGAGTTTGGGAGGGAGTTATTGATACCTACAGGGTAGAGCATTTCATTATTAGCCTTCAATGTCTATTGACAAAATACATGTTTTCATTTTGAACTCTGTTGAGAGATTTTAATGTTTACTAGAAAAATATTTCCACTAAGAATGCAGTGTTGTTTTTCCTGAATTGGAAGTTGAATATGACTGTCACCAGGCTACTTCATTCTTCTAATGTCAACTCATAAATAGTTCTCCCCCAAAAAGTGTTATTATGCTGTCCAGGCAGTGGATCTTAAATATCAATGGGTAGTACATTATTGTTATGCTGTGGAGTCCAGGAGGGATACAATGTCACCCATGGGGCTCCCCAGGTTACCTGCTTTTACTACCAGGTTACTAACAAGGTACATAAGACCACTGCAACTCTACCCAGGCAAAACCACTCAGAATTCAGATGTGTTGTGGCTGAAAGCTCCATCCCACTGTAGACAAATAACGGACTACTTGAGGTTCTGGGTGAATATTAAAGTAAGCATTTATATAGAGTAAACTTTAATTGCTAGAGAGGGGAAATCATAAATCCATCTCTTGTGACAAGTCACAGAACTAATGTACTAGACACATGTTTTATTCTATCTCGTGTTTGTATAAATGTGTGGATCTATGTGTGTATGCTTGAAGAGAGAATATATTTTTTAACTTTTTCTTACTTTTCCCATGTTGAATATAATGGGTTTGGCTACATTTATGACTCAGTTGGTAGTTTGCCCACATACAGTTGGTATTCAGGCAGAAAAAAGAGAAAACTAATACCCATCGGTCCTGGTGACACTGTAGGTAGCATGGCTTTGGATGTCTCTTTTTGATGGTGAAGTGAGATGTTTCGTTTATGATATGGAATGACTGCATCATGGTAGGCAAGACCTACTGTTGTTTTCAAGTGCACAAACCATATATATTATTGACAAACAGCCAAAGTTTCAGGTTATAGATAATATGAATCATTTTTACCAGTCCATTTTTGGAATATCCTTGTATGTTTGGAAAATTCCTCTGTGAAAAGACCTCTGTGTTTAGGTCTTCACTGAAACAAGAATCTTCTGTCCTCTATAGAAACCAAGAAGCCAGCCTCCTTGCAGTGAAATGGCAGGCAAAGGATTTAAGTCTTAATATTTAGACACACATTCTGACCTTGAATTGGGAGTTAGCGATACATAGAAGTGGGGGCATTGTAGACTCAGTTTTGATGGTTGTGGTGGTAGCAGCAGTATCAAGTCACCTGATGAAACAATACACATAGTGGTATCCTGCATCCTGTGCATCAGCATCAGTGGAGCAAGCTTTCCAAGACAGTGGAACTGAGTCATCTGATAGTGTTCAGTTGTCTTTGATTCCAACTGTTTTTCAAGTATAAACTCAAGAACACCTGGGGATTCTTGTATCTGTTAATATTTTTTTCAAAATACCTCAGTTTTTCCTATTGCTTGCAAGTAAAAACTCTAAATGATTCATGACATGCTCATATTATATTTGGTCATTTCAGTGCAGATGTGACAAGGTGGTGTCCTATTAAAAACATAGATTCTGATTTTCATTATGGACTGGGAGCTCTTGTTATTTTCTCACTTGAAATTTTTATTAGAACTCCAAATACATCATTAATGAATTCTCTAGAGAAATATGACAGCCTCCAGCTAAAGTTGAAAAGTCAATTCTGATAAAAAGAAACCAGCCCAGACTGTTGCTTTATTCTGTTTTTTCCCAGTGGCTATAAATGTTTAAAGCTCTTTCCCCCTTAATTTAAATTCCCCAGTTTAGTTTCAAATAATATCCTGGTGAAAAGAATTTTTATTCCTATATAATTGAGGCCTCCATTTGTAATGAAACTGATTTTAAGTGTGTGTAGTGGAAAATTCCAATTAATGAGATTAAAGATTCTGAGTTTTCACTTTTTCTCTTAACTAGATCTCACAGTGATTTTTAAAGGTTAACTCATCACTGCTTCAGGGATCCATGTTTCAGGTCTATTATTGTCTCATTATTGAAATGAATTTCATTATATTCAAAATACTATCCTGTCTTCAACTCTTTCTCTAATATTTAGGGTGCTATAATTGTTCATTAAACAGCTACCGGTGAAAGGCTTTCACTTTATTAAGTAGCCTGTTAATCTGTCTGCTTGGGGCTCTGAGAAATTCTATGTTAATTTCTATTGACCTTGCTTTTCCTTTTGGATATTTTCAGCAATTACCCCCATATGATGACATGGTCATGAAATTCTATTATTTATTTTTATATCAGAGTTCCCTTTACCAGAATATGTTTGCTATTCATCACCAGATTTTTTTCATTCTTCTAAAGAGAAATGCCTGCTTCATATTTGGAACATTAAGACATTGTTAGTAGTATCCTAGCAAATTTACTTTCAATAGCTTTCCCCAAGATTTAGTAGATGGTTTATATCATACTCTGATATTTACTTGTAATCTGCCTGTGTTTAACTGGAATAGAGGGGGGTCAATTCTGTGAATTTCTAATGTAAAAACCATCCCACTCCCTTTAAAAGACTTTTGTTGTTATTATTTTTCATTATAAAATTACACATTTATTTAAAAAACTTAATCTTAGAAAATGTAAATAAGTAAATGAAAATCATTCACAATTCCCTGAGCGATGGCAAGCGATAACATGACATTTTGGTGTTTGCCTCCACATTTCGTCTCTCTCTCCTCCATCTAGTCCCAGATTTATTCATTCATTCAACAAATGCCTTATGTTTTAATTTTTTTGTTTATTGATTTTAGAGAGAGAAGGAAAGGGAAAGAGAGAGAGAAACATAAACTGCAGCTCTGCCCACCCGTGCACTCATTGGTTGGTTCCTGTGGTTGATTCTTACGTGTGCCCTGACAGGGAATGGAACCCACACCCTTGGCATATCAGGATGACACTCTAACTAAACTGAGCTATTTTTCCAGGGCCCAGCAAATGTTTTTCCAGTGCAAACTAGTGCCAAGTTCAGCTTCTGATAATATAGTAATGAATAAAACATACTTTTTTAAAAACTCTGCCATTATAGGGTATATAATCTAATTGAGACCCACATACATAAATACATACACACACACACAAATGTCTCAATACATATTTTCTTAAAAATAAGGAGGTTGGGCATTTTGTGGTATAAAATGTTTAAAATATTGTGTTTTTAAAATTGAAGTGAAATACAAATAGCAGAAAATCAATCACATAAGTGTACAATTCAGTGTCACTTGGTACACTCACATTGTTCTGTAATGACCACCTCTTTTTAGTTTCAAAACTTTTTCATCTCTTAAAAAAAACCTGCTCATAACAACCAAAGAGTCACTTCCTATCCCCCTACTCCTTTGCCTTGGAATAACAGCAATCTGTTTTCTGGCTCTGAATAATTCTGAATATTATATTTAACCTACATAAAATTATGCAATATGTGACATTTTGTGTTTGACTTTCACATAAATAATGGTTTTAAGGTGCATCCATGTATTAACACATCTTTACTTCATTATTTTTATGGCTGAAAATATTCTATTTTATATATAACTAACATTTTGAGTGTGTGTTAACTTTGTATCCTGCTATTTTGCTAATTTTTTATTAGTTTTAACAAGATTTTTTGGGCAAAATCTTAGGGTTTTCTATGTACAAAATAATATAATCTGCAAACATAGATAATATTACTTCTTCATTTCCAGTTTGGATTCCTTTTATTTCCATTTATCACCTAATTGTTCTGGTTAAAATTTCCATTGCTAAGTAGAATAAAACTTAGTGATAAAAGTGGGCATTCTTACTTTGTTCTTAACCATAGATGGAAAGCTTATAGTTTTTCACCAATGAGCTTTATCTTCATTGTAAGTATTTTTATATATGGATACCATTATGTTGAGGTATTTTCTTTCTATTTCTAGTTTACTGACTATTTTTATTGTGAAATGATATTGAATTTTTTCAAATGCTTTTTTTATGCATCAATTGAGATGATAAAATGGGTTTTTCTTTATTCTGTTAATATGGTATATTAATTTAAAAGATCATACACCATGATCAAGTGGGATTCAGCCTGGGGGTGCAAGGACAGTACAATATTCACAAATCAATGAATGTAATACATCACATAAACAAAAGGAAAGACAAAAATCACATGATCATATCAATAGACAAGGAAAAAGCATTTGATAAGGTACAGCACTTATTTAAGACAAAAACACTCAGCAAAGTGGGAGTAGAGGGAGCATACCTCAACATAATAAGGGCAATATATAAGAAACCTACAGCCAACATCATACTCAATGGGCAAAAACTAAAAGCTTTCCCGATAAGATCAGGAACAAGGCAAGTGTGTCCACTTTCACCGATTCTATTCAACATAGTATTGGAAGTTCTGGCCACAGTGATCAGACAAGAAAAAGAAATAAAAGGCATCCAAATTGGAAAGGAGGAAGCAAAACTGTCATTGTTTGCAAATGACATGATAGCGTATACAGAAAACCCTATAGACTCCACTAAAGAACTATTCAATGTAATAAGTGAATTTGGCAAAACAGCAGGGTACAAAGTCAATATTCAGAAATCAAAGGCATTTTTGTCCACCAACAATGAAATATTAGAAACAGAAATCAGCGGGAAAAATCCCATGTGCTATAGCACCAAGAAAAATAAAGTACCTAGTAACAAACCTAACCAAGGAGGTAGAAGACCTGTGTTCAGAAAATTATAGAACACTGAAGAAAAAAATAAGGAAAATAAAATATATGGAAGCATATACCATGTCCATGGATTGGAAAAATTAACATCATCAAAATGTCCATACTACCCAAAGCAATTTATAGATTCAAGAAAATCCCTATTAAAATACCAATGACATATTTCACAGATATAGAACAAACATTTCAAAAATTTATATGGAACCATAAATGATTCTGAATAGCCACAGCAATTTTGAGAAAGAAGAACCAAGTAGGAAAGGTCACGATACCTGATATCAAACTGTATTACAAGGCCACTGTGATCAAAACAGCCAGGTACTGGCATAAGAACATAGATCAGTGGAACAGAATAGAGAACCCAGAAATAAACCCCGGTCTCTATGGTCAATTAATATTTGTCAAAGAGGGCAGGAATATAAAATGGAGTAAAAATAGCCTCTTAAATAAATGGTGTTGGGAGATCTGGACAGCCACATGCAAAAAATAGGAAACTCAATCACCAAATTACACCTTACACAAAAATAAACTCAAGATGGATAAAAGATTTAAATATAAGTTGTGACACCGTAAAAGCCCTAGAGGAGAACATAGTAAGGAAAATTTCAGATATTCCAGGCAGCATTATTTTCACAAGTATGTCCCCTAAAGCAAGAGAGATAAAGGAAATAATGAAGAAATAGGACTACAACAAATTACAAAGATTCTGCATGGCTAAAGAAAACATCAGCAAAATGAAAAAGAAAACAAACATATGGGCAAATATATTTGCCAATGATATATTGGCAAGTGTTTGATCTCCAAAATATATAAAGACCTCACATGACTCCACTCCAGAAAGATAAACAAGCCAATTAAAAAATGGGCAAAGGACTTGAACAGACACTTCTCCAAGGAGGACATACAGAGGATTCATAGACATATCAAAAAATGTTCAACATCACTAGCCATCAGAGAGATGCAAATTACAACTACAGTGAAGTACCACTTCACACGAGTGGGAATGGCCATCATAAACAAATCAAAAAACAAGTGCTGACAAGGTTGTGGAGAAAAGGGAACCCCAGTACACTCTTGGTGGGGATGCAGACACTGTGGAAAACAGTATGGAATTTCCTCAAAAACTAAAAATGGACCTGCCTTCTGACCTTGAAATTCCACTTTTGGTGCTATACCTAAGTATCCTGAAACACCAATTCAAAAGAACCTATGCACCCCAATGTTCATAGCAGCATTGTTCACAATAGCCAAGTGCTAGAAACAGTCTATGTGCCCATCAGTAAATGAGTGGATAAAAAAACTGTGGTACATTTACACAATGAAATACTAAAGAGCAGAAAAAAATAAAGAGCTCCTACCTTTTACAATAGCATGGTTGGAACTGGAAAGTATTATGCTAAGTGAAATATGACAGGTGGTAAAAGACAAATACCACAGGATCTCATCTATAAGTGGAACCTAATCAACAAAATAAATAAGTGACCAAAATAAAACCAAAAACATGGAAATAAAGAACAAACTGACAGTGACCAGAGGGGAGGTGGGAGGAACATAACAGGGGAAAGAAGGGAAAGGCTCAGGTCAAGGAACATGTGTAAAGGACCTATGGATAAAGACAATCCTGCCCTAGGGGGAGGATTGAATATGGAAGGGGTGGTTGGTAGGGCAGGGGAGAGTAATGGGGGAAAATTGGAGACAACTGTAATTGAAGAACAATTAAAAATATGGTGTACTGTATTGATTGATATTTGTATATTGAACCATCCTTGCATTCCCAGAATAAATGTCACTTGGTCATGGCATGCATATATAATCCTTTTACTATGCTTCTGAATTTCTTTTAATAGTATTTCGTTGAAGATAACTATATGAATGTTTATAGGGGATATTGGTCTGCAGTTTTATGATCTTATAGTGTCTTTGTTATGATTTCATATGAAAGTAATACTAGCCTAATAGAATGAGTTAGCTCATGTTTACTCCTTTTCAGATTTTTGTAAACCTTTGAGAAGTATTGATGTTAGTTCCTTTTATAATATTTCATAGAATTTATCATGGAAGCCATTAGGTCCTGGATTTTTCTTTCTTGGGAGAGTTATGATTACTACTAATTCAATGTCCTTACTACTTATTGGTTCATTCAGACTTTTTGTTAATTTTGTCTTATTTAGTTTTGCTGTTCTAAAAATTGTCCATCTCATCTAGGTTATTCAATTTGTTGACATACAATTATTTACAGTATGTTTTCATAACACTTTTTTATCTCTTTAGAATTGGTAGTAACATCCCCACTTTTGTTTCTGGTTTTATGATTTGAGTGTCCCTTCTATTTTTCTTAGTTTACTTAGCTAAAGATTTGTCAATTCTGTGAATCTTTTCAAAGAAGCAACTTCTGGTTTTATTGATTTTCTCTGTTATTTTTCTTTTCTCTATTTTGCTAATATCTGCTTTATTATTTCTTTCTGTTAATTTGGGTTCAGTTTTTTCTTTACTTTCTAGTTTCTTATGCTATAAAATTAGATAGATGGTTTGAGATCTTTCTGGTTTTAAAATGTGAGCATTTATTGCTGTATTTTTATCCTCTTAACACTGCATTTGCTGCATCCCATAGTTTTGCTATGTTGTGTGTTTATTTTTATTAATTCTAAGTATTTTCTAAGTTTTCTTGTGATTTATGTTTGATTTTCACAATTTAGTCAATTTTCCAGTTTTACTTCTCTTAGGGACTTCTGTTGAGTTAGCCAAACACGATTGTTTTTTTCCTGTAAGATGGCTCTAATTGTGCTGAGTTGACTTTAACTTCATTCCAAACAATTTTGTTACATTTCATTGTGACAGCTGTCATATCAGCATGCACTTGAAAAAAACATCAAAACTGGTGAATTTTCGGATATCCACTTTAATACTGAGGATGAAAGAAAATATGCAACATTTTCAGCATATTATGCTTTGCTATTGCAAGAAAGGTAAAAGTACAACTGAAATGCAAAATGTATATATATACATTAAATATATATATATACATTAAATATATATATATATTTGTGCAGTGTATGAAGAAGGTACTGTGACTGATCAACCATGTTCAAAGTGGTTTGTGAATTTTCATGCTGGAGAGTTCTCTCTGGATGATGCTCCATGGTGGAGTAAACCAGTTGAAGTTGGTAGTGGTCAAACTGAATCATGAATTGAGAAAAATGAACATTTACCACATAGGAGATAGCCAACATACTCAAAACATCCAAATCAATAAGATATTGGTGAAAATAAAAAGTGTGTCTTTTATTTTATGGAAAAAACTAAACAGACTTTTCAGCCAACCCAATGACTTTAACCTGTTGTGGTCAGAGATGATACTTTGTAAACTATCTATATTTTTAATCTATTGACATTTAATTTGTGGCCTAGCCTATGGTCTGTAGTAAAAAATGTCCCATGTTTTTTGGGGGTAAATTGTTCTGAATCTGTTTGTCAGAGTTTTACTGTATTGTTGAAATTGAGCATATTTAAAACAGTTGACTTAAAATCTTTGCCTAGGAAATCCAATATCTATGCTTCTTTAGGGATAGTTTCTGATGATTTTTTCCATGAATAGGCCACTCTTGTTTCTTTTCACACTCTGTTATTAAGAAAAGAAGAAAACACTTGACATTTGAGTGATGTAATGCTATAACTCTGGAAATCAGATTCCTTTCTATTCACATTGTGTTTTTCTCATTTGCTTCTTTGTGTAGCTGTTTATCCTGTCACCTTTCTATAATACTGCTGTGAAATCTGTATATACACTTTCTTACCTCAGATCAGCGAAATGTAAAGGCTTAGGATCTTCTTGGATCTTTTACGTGCGTGTGCCTTGCCCTGCAGATGCATATAGCCCCCTGAATTCTCTAGTATGCTTAGATACTTTTACATTTATAAAATCAAACACACAGAGAAAAAGTCTCTCTCTTCTTACCTTTTACTCCCAGGATTTAGGTATCTTGTTGTTTGACATAACTGTAATCTTTAACCACAGGCCACATTAAATTGCTCGTTTGTCTTACAATTTGTGTGTGTCTGTGTGTGGAATGCCTACCACATTTTCACACTGTGTGAGTTTTATGTCAGGCACAATGAAATCAAGCATCTTGTGCCAGTTTTCAGGTAGCCCCCAGGCATGCTAGAACAGATAAAAACAAGTATCTGAGAATAATGTCTAAGCTATTCCTGTAGAATCGGAGACAAGGGTTCCGTACTGGGAAGCAGGCCGTCATCAACAATGCTGTCAAGCCAAGGAGGGGTCTGGGCAAAGGGAAACAAAACACCACATGGTGTTCCTACTGTTTTCAAGTTACCCTTTTGGTGATTCAGTGCTGACTTGATTGCTGAAAGCCTTTGACTGTTTTTCCAGAGTTCTGACAGAGTTGATTCAAATAGTTTTTGCTTGATTTTTTAATGTTTCTGTGGATGAATTAACTCTTAGAGCTACTAACTGTTGTTTCTGCTGATAGCCTCTTCTAAAATATTCTTTTTTGAAAAACTACAATTATCTGTCTTTTAGAATATTTGAACAGTAATGTAAGTAATAGGTGGTTATTTTCCCCCATTTATGTGGTGTCTAATTTTCTGAGAACAGCATAGGGGAGCTGTTCTGATATGTCCAGACTGACATACCAGGATTGAAATGTTTATTCTCCCACTCTGCTTATGGAATAAGTTACTAAATATCTTTAAACTACAATCTTTTTTTTTTCCTGTTCAAGGGGATGATTATTCATACTTCTTAACATTGTTGTCAATATTAAATTTAAAAATATGTGCAAAGTGCTTAGTACTGTGCTTAAGGCATTATAAGTATTATAAAAAATAATATAGAAAGTAATTGCCTCAATATGTCTTTGCTTATAGCTTGATTATGTTCTTAGTGTGAGTTTCCAGAAGAAAAATTGTTGGAATAAGTATTCTGTACATTGCTCAGAATTTGAATTAATATCAACATATCAACAATTCTTCTTTGAAAAGCATTGTACAACTTTACTTACCTTTTGTGAAAAGTTCTAATTTTCTACTCTCTTGCCATCTGGTTCTGTTGTACTGACACTTGAGGGAAAATGACATAAAAATGACAATTTTCAGAGTCTTCCTGTGTTCACTTGGACTTACAGGGTCATTTTAGACTAGTTATCCCCCTACTTCTGCCTGGTTTAATGGTGGCAGTTCAGTTTTGTTTAGTTGTTCTACCCAAATGCACAAATGTACTAGAGCGTGCAGGTGTGGGGAAAAAGAGCCCTTCCAGGTCCTCATAGACATCACCCAGAGTTAGCTGGTGGCTCTCAAATTCCTGCTGGCTTCAGACCCGTACTTCTGAGACATAAACATGCAGAGAGAAGCATTATATGTCCTTAGGATGACCATAAAATTAACCATCAATCTGGAACATTTTTTTGGCCAATATTTCATTATTCAAAAAACTTAAACGTGTAAGCCAGTATACTTTTGAAAGGTAAAAGGAGATTGTCTCTGGCAAATTGGGACACACAGTCACGCCACACACAAACTGTGAATTGGTTATCTGTTTTTTCAGTCCTGCTCCATCAAGCGAGAGTCTGGAATTCGTTTGGCAGTCAGTCTTGATTTTTTGGTGGGGAGGTGTATGTACTTTCCAGTTATTTTTGTTGGGAGAGGAAGCGAAGCTGCATGGTGTTTTCGTCTGTAAGTCATTCCGCTCTGATACATTGGTCAATGTGCTATATTAGCATTATGGCTCACTGTGCCTGTTACCCATTCTTGGGTTTCCCTCTTTGTATTTTGGAATGTATTCCCAGCTCTCTTGGTCTGAAGCATAAACATACATGCATAATATACTATGGCCTATCAATTACTAGTGAGATTTAAAAGAAGATGTCAACTCATTTCCTAAAAATTCTTTCTGTGTTAGCTCTGACTTACATTTCTACATGACATTGGTAATATCTTGATAAGGGCTCCACTGTAAGCCTGAATACTGGAATAAAGCAGTATGAAACAAAATCAGAGCCAACTCATGGTAGTCATATAACTGAAGGGAAAAAAATCAACTCTGTTGTGAGTCTCTGAGATTCTGTTGTTGTTTGTTACAGCACTGTAACAGACTAAACGGACAGATAAAGTTGGCCCATGAGGACATTGGTTTACCTAACTCTGGAAGAAGAAAACTGGGTTTGATTATTAGACAGTTTATTCATTTACTTGGTCTTGTCTCCTTTTCATCTGATATCTCATTACTCTTGACCAGACACAGTACAATTACGTACCCTATATTAATTCTTCATATATGGACTGCTAAGGATAAGATGTCTTGCCTGTTAATGATCTGCTGCTTTAAACTAGGCACAGTTCATAAAGACTGGATCTCTGTCTGAACCTCGTGACCTTCCTATGAGAAAATTTAAACAAAGATGTCTTAACTTCCCTGGGTGACTACAATGATTATCTCCTGTAATTACTTACATCAGGGATTTTTAGCTCAATCCAGATGCCTAGGATAAAAGTTTGGAAGAAATTTTTCATTCTAGATTTCCTAAATTCGAAACACTAGAGAAAAATGTCTGAGAATTGAAAATTGTAGAAGTGATAATATTGTGGGATACAATCATGTAGAATAAAATATCTTGAACAGATTCTTAAAAATTTGAAGGCAGAAGGACACGGAAACTTTTAAAATATAATCCTCAGCTACTTATCTTTACTTAAAATACCATCCAGAGGTAACAGTTATCTTCTGAGGCATGTCGTATACTTGTAAACCATGGGATTGAGCCTCTCCACTCTAGCCCCTCTTATACAAACATCCCAGTATATAGTGGAATAAGCCAGCCTTTCAAAAGACTACACCAACTGGGTTGAGTGTTTTAACACCTGAAAACGTGATGAATTACACAAACAGAAAGTTACTGCAAACTGATTTCAGTGATTTTTGAAAAGTCTTTTTTTTAATCATAAATTACTTCTTCCACAAGCTACCAGATGATACCTAAATGTAGTTCACTGGAAATGTTGATAAGGTTTTATAGAAAGACCACTAGATTAGAAATTATATCATCTAAACTCTAATCATCAGGCTATCCCACTTAACCTTTTTGGATTTTAGTTTTGTTCTTATTAAAATGAAGTTACTTGGTTAATTTTTCATAGGCTGATCTATGTACTAAATTTCATATAGGACTGTGGGCACATCAAATTCTCTTCTCACTGAAAAATACCAATGTTTGCTTTAATTTCTAAATTAGAGTTATTTTGAATGGGAAAAGGCTATGGAGTCATCTAATCCAATATCCTAACTAATAGATGAGGCTTCTCCTTGCCACAAGGGACTGCAAATTTGGTAGCAGAGGAAGTTGCACAGTCTAGTCCTGGGCTAGAGAATGCTTCCACCGAAAGTGTACATCTGTTCTTATTAGTTTATTTCTAGTGAAGCTGGAACAGTCTGTTTTCCCCTTCTAGTCTCTTGTCCCTTATTGCCAGACCAGGCCTCTTTCAAAACATACAATGCCTATCTGGAAAAAGAACAAACATAAGGAAGACGTGTGAAACAGCAACAGACACTGACAGCAGCCACGCTGCTGGCAACTGACTGGAAGGAGGAGGCTTGGGCAGAGCGATCAGTTTTTGCAGCTTTAGTGAACTGTACTGAGCATATGCAAGCCTTGCACTGTTCCTTATCACTTAGAGGAGAACTGGTGAATTCTAATAAACCCAAGCTGTCTCTTTCAGGTGGAGCAGGAAGATATTTATACAACAGAGAAATGCTGGAAGTCCCTTCTCTAGGGTTAGAATGCGAGGTAGGGACTACTGCAAGTGTATCACTTTTGCCTTTACCTTCTGAAACCATAGGGTGGACTTGCTTGTACTCTTTGCTCTTAAAGATTTTATATTGTATCCCTCTAATACAATAATTTAGGAAGATATAAGAGAGAGAGAGAGAGAGAGGGAGGGAGGGAGGGAGGGAGGGAGGGAGGGAGGGAAGGAGAGAACAATTAAGCACAAAGTTTTTCTTGGGCTTGATTTGGTTGTTTAAAATCTACAAGATTTGCTCTGAAACACAGCCCTATTACCCACAACAAATCACGTCCTAGCCAAGCATTTCTGTTAGTAAGGATTTTTCAGACAAGTCGCTAAGAATTATTTTAGAAGAAAGCAGTCCAGATCCAAATCTCTCCTTATCCGAGCTCTTTTATTGGAAATCTAAAGATGTATACATCTTGGAGACCATCAGATATGGTATTTTCCTGAAAATATATAATTGTTTTAGTTTTGACCTTAGCAAAGGAAACATTCCTAGTGGTATCCAATAAGGATAGGCTTATATGTGAATATTTTTAACTGCATAAGAATTTCTTATAATATCGATAATTTAATATTTTTATGAATAGTGAAGTAATTTCACAATAAAATGTTTAAATACTTTATTTAACACAGTGACATTTGCTCAGCACCATCTTTGTGCCAAGTGTTGTCCCGAGTTCATCTTTCAGTGCAGTGTGGTCTACATTAAATTAGATAAAAATAGAGAATATCAACAATATCAATTATTGAGTGCTTGCTATGGTCCTGGAATCTTTGTTTATTTATATATATTTTGTACTTAATAACTAATTTCTCTTCTCAATAACTTAATGAATTAGGCATTATCATTAGCCCTCATTTTACTTATGAGGAAACTTACGTATAAATAATTTAAGTCTCTATCTTAAGGTCATTCAGTAGGTAAAGGACAGAATCAGGATTCAAGTCATACTATAAAAAGAATATTTAGAATATATTCTGTACTTTATTTACACAATTACATCATTTCTTTCCCAGCACACTGGATCATATTTGCCATCTTACCCACTTGCGATAAGAGAATGGCTGAGACCCAGAAGGCGGAGCATGCAGGACTACTGCAAGAGGCCAGGGCTGCTTCCTGCCATCCAATCTTTGGAGTGTGTGCAGTTGTGATCTAGGCAGGGGTCACCCAGTTTCCTTGCCCCTCTCTGCCTGGGCCTTTACTCTTCTTCGATCAGCAGTATCCCTTGAATTGCCAGATAATCAAATTTCTCACAGTTTTATTGTTTTTATATGGCCATTTTGGGGGATAGGAATGAGGCTTAAATGGAAGACTAATTCTGGAGTTTTTAACAGGGGAAGTAGATGCAAATATATTATTGACATTTTGTTAAAACTATTAATATTATTAAAAATAAATTGCATCATCTATTTACTTTATATTGAGATAAAATTTATTATTTCAAAGAGCCAATTTTAGAGCTTAGAACTCAATATGTAAGAAATCTTATTTAAATAAGTGTTTCATTAGAAAAATACATGAAAATTATGAAAATGCAAATAAAGAGCATAATTAACATGTCTTTCAATATGTCATTTAAAATAGTTAAAAGCCCTAGGAAGAATTATAATTAGGTACTTCACAGTGTGAGTTCCAGAGAAAAGATGACCATCTTTTAAATGTTTTAAATGCAGGTTTCTGTGTAATATGGACAAGCTGCTTCTTGTTACTGAAGTTCACTTTCTTCATAAATGAAAATAGGACAGCTTTAGAGTGTTTTCTCGTATTGGTTCTGTGAAGATTAAATAAGCTACTGCAGTAAATAGCTCAGCTCAGTACTGCCTGGTAGTGAATAATAGATAAATTTAAAGAAACCAAGAGAATACACCAAAAATGACAAATGAAGTCCCTATAAAATTGATCATGAACATCTTGTAGCCTAGGTTGGTGAAACTCCGCAAGGTGTTCCTAGCATCACACTTGCCTGTTGTTTGCTAAGTGTTTTCTACCCTAATTGGATCTTAGTCTTATCCTCTTAGAAAATTCCTACACATTGAGCCAAAAAAGCTTGCCAATTTCTGGCTTCCCTTGGTTTTCACATGGTGTGCTCTTGAAACCCTAATGCAAGTAACAAGCTTTCAACTTCAGTCTTGCCATGGGTCTACCTGAAATGGACAGTTGATTTTTTTTCAAATAATACTTGTATAGCCCTTTACGGTGTCAAGAAAATTTCACTGCTTGATACAATAACATATTTACTCTTTATTATTCTGTAAAGAACCAATGATTATCCACACTTGAAAGAGGACATGTGAGAGTAGCTTAGTCAAACTTGAACCAAGATAAAAGTTCAAAACTTTTGCTTTGTAAACTTTCACTGGTCTATACAGTAAACATTTATAAAAGTCAATGTACTTTCAAATAGATGGTTTAGTCAATGTGATACAAAATACTCAGAGAATGCTGTCAAAGCCCAGGCTCTCTGTGTTCTTCGTAGAAAGATTTGAAACCTCAGCCACATTCAACACAGAAGTATTAGATTTGCCTAATATGTAAACCTGACTCATTTATTAAGTTTGTTTTTTTTTTCTTTCTTCATAAGTAGCCTGTTGAGGGCAATTTGGGTGTAGTAGGGTTTTGTCCTGCTGAAGGAGTAGAGAAATACTGAGATATCATATACAATCAATCATGCAAATATTACATATGTCCATATGTCCAGGGACCAGAAGAAATCACACCACACCTTGAGCATGCTGCTCATTCTCACTAACTATTTATTCTTGATTGATGAATTGCTTAAATTATGACCAGGTCACTGGGAAATCAGGCAAGGAGCCAGTCAGAATTTTGATTAGCTTGGCTTTTTGCCCACTCCTATCATAGTGGATGTCCTTCTTTCCCCACTAACATTTAAGGTTGAGAAACAACCCTTTCATCTCATTCTCCATTTGGCTTTTTTGGGGGGGCATATACTAAATTTGTAAATAAAATCAGCTATATTGACTCTCAGCAAATGGCTTTTAACCTATAGTGCATATAAGAGTCACCTCAGTGAACTTGTTAAAAATATAAATTTCTCACTAGGTCTCACCTTAGAGATCTGGGGTAAGACAAAATTTCTGCACTTTTTGTACATGTTATTGTTGGGGCCACACTTTTAGAAATGGTATAGGGAACTCTTTTTTTTTAAGATTTTATTTATTTATTTTTAGAGAGGGAAGGGAGGGGGGGAGAGAGAGAGAAACATCAATGTGCGGTGGCTGGGGGCTGTGGCCTGCAACCCAGGCATGTGCCCTGACTGGGAATCGAACCTGCGATACTTTGCTACACAGCCCGCGCTCAATCCACTGAGCTACGCCAGCCAGGGCATATAGAGAACTCTTTATGTCTTTTTTTTTAAAGATGCAGAGCTTATTATGTAATGTTTGTCCTAGTAAAGTATATATATCTAATAAAGTGTATGTATCTAGTAAAGTGTGTGTGTGTATATATATATATATATATATATACTTTAACATAAGTTTCATCACTAAACCTACTAGATCTTTAATGACTACTAACACTGTTTGGTCGTTTATTCATCAATTATGACATCACCTCTCTGGTGTGACCTAAAAAATAGTTGTTCGATGTACGTCAATGATAACAGTTAGCCTTGGTCATCGTGGTCATCATTAACATGGAGAGTATTCTGCCTTTTAATAAAAAATAAGAAATTTTAGTGATTAATTCTATATACATAGTAATTTATCATTTTAATTTTTTATAAATGCTAAATACATCCTTTCCAAACATCACAAATAAAATCAAGAAAAAAGAAATGCAGAGTATAGAAGAAATAAGAAAATAATAATAATAATGTCAGATATTAATTTTAAGTAAAATTTAATAAGAATTTTTTTTAAGATTTTATTTATTTATTTTTAGAGAGGGAAGGGAGAGGGAGAGAGAGAGAGAGAAACATCAATGTGCGGTTGCTGGGGGACATGGCCTGCAACCTAGGCATGTGCCCTGACTGGGAATCGAACCTGCGATGCCTGGTTCGCAGCCCGCGCTCAATCCACTGAGCTACGCCAGCCAGGGCAAAATTTAATAAGAATTTAATGATATGGCCTTTGCCAGTGTGGCTCAGTTGCTTGGAGCATCATCTCACACATCCAGTGGTTCGGGGTCTCATTCCTGCTCAGGGCAAACACCTTGTTGTAGGTTCACTTGCAGGCTGGAGTGTGATTTTATTTACAAACTTAGTATATGCCCCCACAAAAAAGCCAACCAATCAATTCTCTTTCTCACATTGATGTTTCTCTCTTTTCTCTTTTAAATCAATAAGCATATTTTTAAAGAAGCATTTAGTGATCTGGTGATAATACTGAGACTCATCATATAGCTGTAAAGTTTGAATATAGCAGCCATTAATGAGTCTCAATATTATCACTAAATCAAATTGGACTTTAAATTTGGCTGTCAAAAAATGAATATAACAAAGCATCTTCTATTACAATACTATTTTGCCTGTATTGTTATTCGTGATGGTTCATTGGATTTTTTCTATAACTTTTTGCCTTTCTTGATTCACTTTTAATCAACTGTTAATATACTTTTCTGTACTCTGCTACAGTTTTTTAATACATATTTCTCTTTACCATGTCAAAGTTTGTTGAATTTAAGTTTCTTATAAAAGAAAATGTATCAAATTCTCACCTACAAAGAGCTCTTAGTTGTGTATTGTGGTTATCCACAAGGTAGTCTATTGAACTCCTGTTCAGAAACTATTCACTGCTCCTGCAGGACTGAACAATATTTCAGCCTCATAATGTAATTTTCTGGCTGTAGTTAGTTGGTCAAAATGTAGAGTCCTAACTAATGCAAGGTCAATCAATTTTGCTCCTCAATAAATTAGATTTAGAGCAAAATAATTTTACTTTGTCTAAACTGCCCTTTAAATGGAAAACATGCATAGACCTATCTTTAAACTGAAGAACAAAGAAAGTTCTGCAGAGGGAAAAAACTAAAGCAAATATAGCTCCTAAATTTATATTTTCTGCTTGGACCTCTCCTATGATAACTGCATAGACAATTTTCTAGGTAGCATCCTAACTTAGCTATCCAAAAATACTTCTAATAGAACATGTTTAAGCCTGAAATTATAATGATCCTTTAAAAAGTATTTCCACCTGCCTTATCCTCCATTTCTTTCAATATAACCACAGATTTTGAGCATCTTATACATAAAAAGTGGTATTATCTTTTCCTTCTCTTTCATCTCATTCCCCAGGATTATCCCTAAATCCTATTGACTCTTTCTCCAAAATATCTTTTCTCACCATCTTTACTGTTTACTTCCCTGGTCCATCTTACCATCACCTCTAACCTGGGTTACTGCTATTATTGCCCTAATAGGTCTCTTTTCATCCATTTTTTTACCCTCTATAGTCTATTTTCATAAAAGCAACCAGAGCGATCCTCTAAAAATGTAAATTTCTATAACTTCTCTGATCAAAGACCTGTGACATTTCCCCAGTTTATTCATATTAAGTGTCTATAAAATTCTCTTTAGAACTTGCAAACCCAAAGTTCTAACTAATACATTCAGGTACTCTGATGGGCAAAACTCAGACTTGTAGGACTTGTTTTTTATTGGCTTTTACTACTCATGGTGACCTTAGGCAAATTTCTAAACCCATCAGAGTCTTAGTTTGCTCATCTGTAAATGAGATTAACATCTGCTCTGCTACTTTCATAGCTCCCTTTTGAGGATCAGAATTTGGAGTACATTCAGGAGGGCTACACATATGAACAATTGTTATTGAAAAGTAACACAGATCTTGTACTTTGGCATTCAAATAATAATGGAAGGAGTATAGCATTTAAATAATACAGGTCTTAGAGTATGAAAACATTGAGTTTTCATCTTTATTCTATTAATGTCACTTAAAACTATTCAAAATTTAGGTGAATTTGAGTGAAAATATGAAAGGTAATTACATGTAGAAACTAATGTGTACAACCAGAATGCCAATTTGTTAATAATGAATGAAAAATACTGAATAAAGTAAACACATTAAGGTTTCTCAGTCTGTATTCTTCCCATAACAGGGTTAAAGGAAAGGTGACATAGTCAGGAAGAGTTCCCTCTCTATATTTAGAGAGGAAATATATGATAAGTCAATGGACAAAGTCTGATATACTTTGTAAGGTTCCTCTGATGTCAGAATTTCAGGAATCTATAAACTACAATTCTGTGCTCACTTCTGAATTTTGATTTAATGAGAACTATTCAGTGGTATCAAATAGATGGTGATACATCAATAGAGCAATAAATGAAGGGGAAAAAAAGATAATTCACATAGTTGCCAATTTCTGTTTTCCTAATAAGACTGCTAGGACAAAGAATACTAGCACACTATTTCATAAAGTAGGAATTAATAGAAAACATTGTTGACTCTTATTCTATATATTTTAATTTTACAACATGTGTCTCTTTATTTGGGATCATCACTTTGTACTGAGGCATCATATCTGAAACTAATGCCTCTTCTTGCAAGGGAGTATTACTTTTCTGTGTTCTCTTCATGAGTCAAAATCAATAGAGATTCACCTCTTCTTTTTCAACAACTGGAGAATCTTGTCTTTCCTATTGGTTCAATGCAAATATTCAACGTTCTATGGAGTAAGGTTTGATAAAATAGTTTGTCTTTAGGAAAGAATTTGGAGTAAGTCCTGGAATGCAGCTAGGCTCATTCCTTCTGGTCTTGGTACACTCAACAATACCCTTTCTTCATATCCTTACCACTAAGATAATGGGATGAGTCAGAGGTACTGCAGCTAGTCATTAAAACCCAAGAAAACGTGATCCTGAAGGGCAACTAGCCTCTCTGGCCGTCAGGTGGTCGTGAATGACTGAGAAGGGACTTCTGTGACACAGGGAGGAGCTGACTCAATTACACCAAGCATCCTTATCCTTAATCCCTGAAGACCTGGTTTCCTCATTCCAGTGTAGGGAATTATCTTTCTCAGGTCCCACTGGCTTTGGCAACATGGATTCTTCAGAAGAAATAGTCAAGTGGATATCCCTGATTGGAATTGAGCCTTATGGAGGGCACAGGCAAAAGGGTCTTGAGAATAAGGCAGATGACGAAGGACCAGCCACACACTGCAGAGGATGTTTGTCCTGTCAGTAACACAGGCAGCAATGGAAAGTTCTATGTCATATCTCATATTTTCATTAAGAAATACCCTAGTAAGTATGGAGAGTGAATTGGACTGCAAGAGGGAGAGAGTGGGCAGAAGAGACCCACTGAGAAAGCTGGAGCAATGATTCAGGCTGCAGGATCATCAGATAATAAGGATCTGAATGAAGGCAAGCAAGTGAGGATTTGTGATCACAGGAAGTAATTGAGAAATATTTCTCTAGATTTGTTTTTTTTAAAGATTTTATTTATTTATTTTTAGAGAGGGAAGGGAGGGAGAAAGAGAGAAAGAGAGAGAGAAACATCAATGTGCCGTTGCTGGGGGACATGGCCTGCAACCTAGGCATGTGCCCTGACTGGGAATTGAACCTGCGATGCCTGGTTTGCAGCCCACGCTTAATCTACTGAGCTACACCCGCCAGGGCTTTCTCTAGATTTCTTGATGTGAGAAGTTAGGAAAAAATAAATTTTTGTCAAGTTAAATAATACAGTTTAGAAACTTTATTTCTCTAGGAATGAAACACCAAAGTCTAATTAAGGCCCTCCCTCTGACATTTTAGAAATAATTAAAAATAAATGTTTTCCTAAATCAAATACCTTCCCTTTCTGATCCTCACTCCACCCCCCCCACCCCCCCTCACACACACATACCCCACTTCCTAACTACAATGGTTTTAGTGTTGGGAAATTTTAATGGGGACTTACTGTCTACCTTCCAATGATGTCAAGCCTGGTCAAACCAGCCATCTCATTAAATCTGTCCTATTTTCTTAAGACTTTCCAGTTCTTCCCCAGTGTTGTAGATTCATGATTCAATTCCTTTGTCTTTGCATAAATTAATAATCTTGATTAAATACCTGGACTGCATCAGACTTGAAGACATATAATTTCACTACTCTGACATGTACCTGAATATTAGTTTTTCAAATCACAACCAATTTTGGGCATTTAAGATAACTGAAATTGCCTTAAATTTGCCATACCCCTCTTTCTACTTAAGTTTTATTGTTACTCTTCACCACCACCTTTGCTCTGGGTAGTTGCTTCAGGTTCTTCCAAAGTTTAATTCTCTTGAGGTGTACCATATGGGTGGAAAACTTGGGTAGGTCCTAATGCCCTGCTGGGCACTAATCTATTTAGAATTTGAAAATTCTTATAGGAAGGATTCCCAATGTTATTATACATCATAATCATGTATGGAATAAAAACAAAAGGAAGAATTTTACTAGGAAAATGAGAAAAGAAAACAAATGTATGTACATGAATGAATGAATTCCTGGATGGATAATCTGTTCCTGATGGTCTAGATGGAAGCTAAGTATCTCTAGTTTTATCAAAGGCATGGTATACATTTTGATAAACTCCCAAGAATGGAAAAAAATTTAATACGCTATATAGCAAAAATTATTACTTTCAAGTGTACACTTGGGACACATCTAAGCAGAGTTTCATAGTTAGAGGTAGAGTATAGAACTCTCAAATATTAATGTGTCTTCTATTTCTAGAAAACTTCTTGTCTTCATTACTTGATTCAAATAATTAGTAAGAATATGTATCTCATTGCAGAAGGTAATCCACACATTTCTTTATTCTGCTGGGTCATAAGTTTCAGAACCATATACTACCGCTTATTGCTCAGCCAGACCTGGTGACTATAACATTTAATAAAAATGTATAAATCTCAAATCTGGTTATATTCAGAATAACAGAAACTATTCATATAATCAACAAAAAAATGTATAGCTAAAGCCTTTAGAAGCAGTCCTATAAATATCATAACATGGACTTAAAACTTACTGCCAGTCTTGCCCATAATTCTCTTTTTTTTGGTGTTTAGGAACTTGAGCTGCTAATGAATTCTGTTAAGCATTATGTCAACCTGTTTGAAAACATGTTACACCATTTATGATTATGGGCCTATGTTCACACCAGATGAAAAGAATCTGTTTGCAACCTGTTATGTTAGTTTTGAGCCTTTCGGGAGATTAGGGTAATAAACACGATTACAGGCTTTCAAGTAGAGTCTGTGTAACTTTTCCTCTGCTCTCAGGTTTGAGCTTACTGGTAACCCTCACATTGCAAGCAAACATCTTTTCTTCTTTTATATACAAAGTTATTGTTTAAACCTACTTGACTCTATGTAATACTTTTTCCCTATTAGTGGAAAAAAAAAAAAACACAATGCACCTGACCAACCCCTTCTGCATGTCAGCATTTACCACAATAATTTTTACCAATATGCGCTGCGCTGCGCTGTGGCTGAGTGTGTCCACATGGCTCAGTGAGTAAATCTGCTTGGCAGTGCCTTTTGTCCTGCATCTTGGCAGAGGCACAGCAACTCCAAGTGTGCACTACTCTGTGATTTCCCCTAAGGCATGGCCTAGCGGGACTAGGCTGTTCTCTAATAAATGTTGCAAAATTGAGAGTTCCTATTCTGTATAACTAATTTTCTCACGGTATTCTGGGGACTCCCATCTGCTACTTAATACCATGGGAAGAGTTGAGAACAGCTAGAAAAGATGTGGACTTGAGCCCAGGTGTTTGTACTGCCACTACTCCCCTTCCATCACATAATTGAAATTAATGGAAATATTTATACACACATATGTATATACCTATGTATGTATATACATTTATCTATATATGTGTATATGGAGACATATGTATACATATACATACACATACAAAGTCTGTCCAGAAGGTGTCCAGCCACATAATATGAAAAATAGGGACATTTATTGAAGAAGATACAAGACACAAGAAATATTGTACATAGGACAATGATACCTTAATCCCCTTCATAGTAGGCACCTTGGTACCTCACACGGTTCTCCAAATCACCATCAGCTGCCCTCTCATATTCTCCTGAATCTTGTCAAGGGTCTGAAATGTCTTCCCTTTCAAAGATGATTTTAGTTTGGGGAGAAGACAGAAGTCTCAGGGCACCAAATCTGGGCTGTAGGGGGCTGAGTCACCTAGGTGATTTGATGTTTCACCAAAAACTCTGCACCAAATGTGATGCATGAGCAGGTGCATTGTACTGATGAAGCTGCCAATCACCAGTTGCTTGTAGCTGAGGCCTTCTTAATCATCCAGATAGTTTCCTTGGAGGAATGTTCAAGCCTAATGCAAAAATCGATGCATATTTGTTGCTCTACTCGCTCAGTTATTTTGAATGCAATAGCCACATCATACACATGCTCATTCAGTGGTGCCTATTGCTCCCACTGACTTGTACAGTGAAGTCATCATTGTCCACACATGTGTTTTCCAGTCCACTCTCCTTAGCTGCCAGGTTACATAGATGTCATGCAAGCTGTTCTTGTTATTTTAACAATGGCTGACCTTTTTCTGGATAGACCTCCTATATTTATGTCTATGTTGATAAAATGAATTTTCTTAGCGATAGAAACTCAGAAAGGCTGTTAAATAAATGGCACAAAATGAAATAGATTTGGTGAGATCTAATTATGATACTGAGGAAATATCATAGTTGATCAACAATTCTCTAACTGAGATAGCTATACAGAGTTACAGAAAATATAAGAAATCTTGGTAGGCCTTGTCTGGTGTGGCTCAGTGAATTGAGTGCCAGCCTGTGAACCAAATGGTCATCAGTCAGATTCCCAGTCAAGGCACAACCCTGGGTTACAGGCCAGGTCCCCAGTAGGGGGCACACAGTAGACAAGCACACACTGATGTTTCTCTCCCTCTCTTTCTCTTTCCTTTTGCCTCTATCTATAAATAAAACTTTTAAAAGATAAAAAAGAAATTTGCCCTGGCTGGCATAGCTCAGTGGATTGAGTGCAGGCGGCGAACCAAAGCATCACAGGTTTGATTCCCAGTCAGGGCACATGCCTGGGTTGCAGGCCGGGTTTCCAGTGGGGGCCACATGAGAGGCAACCACACCTTGATGTTTCTCTCTCTCTCTTTCTTCCTCCCTTCCCAACTCTAAAAATAAATAAATAAAATATTTAAGAAAAAAAGAAATTCTAGTAGACTACCATTCATACACTGTAATTTGAAATATTGCCTAAGGGGATATGAAGGGGGTAGAAAAAATGTAAAATAAAACATGGAAAGAACATGATGAGAAGAAGAAGCAGATAGAGAAGAGAGACATATAAAAGCATTATGTTGACTAAAAAAAGATTTTATGTGAATTAAAGCTAAGTTTTAAAAAATCAAAAATTTTATTTGAAGCAATAAATGGAAATTAGCAAAGAAAAGAAACAAATCAGGAGCAGGAACATAGAAGAAAACAGGAAAACATACAAGAAAAGGAAGACAAAATCAAAGAATAAAGGACCATCAAAATATAATAGACAAAGGGACAGGCAACGGACATCAAATTCATTGAGGATGGTAACTCTTAAGAAGAGACAATGGCAACAAAAACAGAAGCAAACAACTACTCATATGCTTAAATAAATACTACCATCAACCAACAGATAATTAAAAATAAATGACACATTAAAGGAAAAGTCATGCACTAGACTTTTAAACATAGAAGAGGCTAAATCATTTGTAAATATAAATAAAAGATAATGCATAAATAATTCTTGCCTGCTCATGTACTTTATTTAAAAAGTCAATATACATTAGGCCAACTCTACAAGCTTCTTTTCTTTATTATTTTTATTTTATTTTTAGGAAGAGGGGAAGGAAAGGAGAAAAAGAAGGAGAGAAACTTTGATGTGTGAGAGATACATCAATCAGTTGCTTTTCACAAGCCCCCAAATGGGGTCCTGGCCTGCAACCCAGGCATGTGCCTTGACTGGGAATCTGTGACCCTTTGGTTCTTAGGCTGGCACTCAACCCACTGAGATACACCAGCCATGGCAATTTTTCTTTAGGAAAAAAAATGCCTATAAGTAGAGATTAGGTTAATGGGATGAAGAAATTTTGTTGCTAAATATTATTTTATATATAATTTTCAAATTATATAACTATAAAGCCTAGAACATATTAAAACTCTTAAAATTAATTTTTCAAATTTGGAAACACCTATAACAGAGAATAACGTCTTCAACAGAGTAGCTGCTGATGAACAATAGGGTCTATTGGTGACTTCACTAAGTAGAAATAGGATGTGTCATGTATCTACAGTGTTGAAATCCAATTGTTAGAAACATCAGTGGACAAAGAAATCACATCTGTAACCAAATTACTCCTCGGGCCTTCCTAATCAAATAACTTGAGACAATAACCAAAGAAATAATATCAGAAGAGCAAACAATAAAAAAAAAACAAAGAAAATAAAAGTGAATATATTTTTAAAAACTAAATTTCTGTATATGTATTTCCTTTGTGTAATAAAAAAATGCATAAAAATAAACACAACTACTTTTATTTACATTATTAAAACTCTATTAAAGACACATGTCATAAGGAAGAAATAATGGAAATTCAATTTCCTCACAGTGAAATATCTAGCCTAGTGCATTGCTCTGACATAGTAATTATGACATAAAGTGTTGAGAGATTTTAAGAGCCTGTTTGACTTGACTTGCCATGGAGTGAAGTCTCCTTTGCATTTTGGTCTTCATAGCTTCTCCTAATTTCTAGCATTTCAAGAAACCTTCCCCTGATATCTTGCATTTCTAAAATTTTTGCTGGCCAATATCCTTCTACCTAATTTACTACTTAGCTTCTACCATGAATTAAGCTTTAAAGACCTGGTTTTCATCTCTGTTCAGATTTTTAGCTCACTGAGGGCAAGGGCCATGCCTTATCATCAACAAGGAGCAATGATTTTGAAATGACCCCAAAATAAGAAATCAGTTAATTGATTAATGTGCTTGCATATGATGAAGTTTCCACTGGTTGTTAAGGAAAAAAATCGATAAGCACATTTTTTTTTTGGGGGGGGGGGTTGGAAGGAAGACATGTTTTCCTGCATTCTCTATTTTAATGACACTATGAAAGGCAATGGGCAATGATTGAGCCTTGGATCTGAGACACAGTTGTGATGTTTTCATAGGATCATGTTTCTGTGTCTCATAAAACATTATGCAGTGTGAAAATGCAGAATAGCCTGGTTTTATGCTCGAGTCAAATTTGAGAATGTGCTGATCTTTAATAAAACTAAAATATAGGTTTACTATGCAAGTAAACTTGGAAACAAGATTAAAGATCATGTGTCAGTAAAATGAAATTAACCTACTTACACCTTTTTTCAGATGTTTTATAAGCTATCCACTTGTTAGTTTTAATTTAATATAATTATTAGGCATTGAATATGTCATGGAAATTCTATAAACTGGTACGCATTTTCCACATCTTACCAAGTACAACTTGATAAATAGAGAAAGACTAGAAGTTAGCTAATAAAATTCACCTACTTTAAAATGAATAGCTGACAAGAGAGCCAAGTGGTGATGGCAATGACTATGTGAAATATTTTTTCTGGCTCTGCTTTACATGTTGCAGTTCACTCTTAAAGTAAAATTCTTTTTCTGAAGACTGGTTCAAGAAAAAAGAAACCCGTGCTAAAGGAAATATTTAGTATTAGGACAAATGGTTTGCTTTTTGATGGCAATTTATATCTACAGGTCTTCTAAAAGAAAGAAAACAGTTCAAAACATGCTGTTCTAAAAGGTACACTCATATTTTCAGTGTTATTTCAAGCTCTCCCAAGAAAACTGCGGATATCCTGGGATCTGAGCGTCAATTTGATGGCTTGGAAGGGAAGTGATCTGGGGGTAATGATGGATGACCAAATTTAAAAGATTTCTCCTCATACAGAGCTCAGTCTCCATATATACAGTTGACCCTCAAACAACTTGGGGGTTAGAAGCATTAAACCCCCACATAGTTGGAAATCCACATATGATGTCTGGCTCTTCCAAAACTTAACTAACAGCCTACTGTTGACCAGAAGCCTTACTAGTAACATAAACAGCCAACTAACACATTATTTATGCTCTATGTTTTATACACAGTATTCTTATCATAAAATAAGATAGAGAAAAGAAAGTGTTATTAAGAAAATCAAAAGAAAGGAAAAGTTCACTTACAGTATTTATTGAAAAAATCTGTGAATAAATAGATCCTCACAGTTCAAAACTCAGAGGTCAATTATATTTCGGATATAGTGCTGATTTTCATAAACTGCAAACATGAAACATTATATATGGTAATATATAAATTATTAGAAATCAGTTAGAGATAACTTCTAATCTGTTTAGATTTTATAGGATTCATAATTATACCAGGTGCCAAAATATTTTTAATGAAATGAATATGGATCTTTATGTTTGAATCAAAATGACTAAAACTGAATTTAAATTTTGTTTTATAATATAAATTAACTATACTAATAAAAGTAAGCTAAAAGTTAACTTTTATAATATGTTATTACCCTCTACTGAATTTTAAAACATCTATGCAGTTTCTAAAAATAGAATTGAATAGTTTTTTTATTTGTATTGAGTTAAGATTGGAGCAGATAATCTATAAACTGTCTATTCTCTTATAATAGCAAACTATGTCTACCACTATTGGAACAATTTATTTAGGACTTCTTTTGCAGTATTTTTCTGTCTCCAGGTTTACTGTAATTTGAAACATAGAGAGGGCTGAGAATGCTGATTGAAGGAAGTTTACTGATTGATATCAGCCCATAGCAAGAACATGCAGGGCTCAGTTTGTCATACTGGAAGTATGATTATCCACAAGCTAACAAGAGAGGCCATGAATTTGGCAAGAAAAGAGAGCTGAAAAGAGGAGACAGGGATGATCAGAGCCTCAGGAATTGGCCAAGTTGGCCACAGATGAAAAATCAGAAGAGTGAAGCTAATCTTACTCAGGTGGCTAGATAGCACTGCTCACTCCAAACAGATTGATGTATCTGTAATTTATTTTTTAACAAACATTTATTGAGCTTATTCTTGAATTTAAAAAAGATTAAATCAGGAGAAAGGAAACCTCCAATTTATGGACCCATATTTGGTGTATAATGATTTTTGTTTAATGAGTGTGGACATGAAGATTTTCCTCGGTACAGTGTCCAAAGTTTAACTATAAAGCAAGAAAGCTCCTGGGAGCAATGAATGAGCCTGGCATTTATGCTAGAAAAACTAAAGCTCCACCTGATTGGAGAGCTTGTTTTTAAGCTCTGCTGTATGTTTTTATGCTAGACACTTGAGTAAAGATGTACTTTAAAACTGAGGTAGTACTGATCTGGAATGAAAAACCTCAGTGGACCCAGGTGTGGAAAGGTAGAAGGAATAGCTGACAATAGTTTCGCCTCTGCTGTCAACCTCAATAAATCACACAAGTCATACAAGTTTGTTATTTTTAAAGTACAGTTTAACTGAATAGGCTTATTTGTCAGGGCTAATGTGACTGAAAATAACCAGAGTAATAAGAGGCCAGCGATTGGATGGAGTGTATGAAATCGAAGTTGAGAACAACAACAACAAAAATACATAGTAGGAATTGTTAATGTGGCCCTGTTTAGAATGCAGAGCTACTGGGGAAAAATGTAAGCAGGACTCACACAAACAACTACAGTAATAAACCTCACACAAAGGACAAGTAACACGTGCTTTTACCTGGGGAAGTAGAAGCATTTGACCAGAGAATAAAATACCAGAGGTAACATTTGAAGTGCCACACAGTTGAGAAATGAGGAGAGAATTCAAAGCAGAGACGTTGTGGGTTAAAAGGAAAAGACACAGAGACACAGGAAAAGAGGGCTCATCCAGAAATGGGAATTTCAGTACGGGTTGGTTGCAAGCATAGGGGCAATGTTCGTGGAAGGAAAATGTATGGGAAATTTTGGAAATGGGATAAAATTACAACATAAGGAACTTTGCATGTTCTGCTAAGTCACATAGAACTGATTTTGTAAATAAAGACACGTAATTAGACTTGCATTGGTAACAAGGTGGGAATAAACATGAAACCCAAATAGGAAATAATTATAAAATTCAGATGGAAAATGATGAGGATTTAAGCTAAAATACTGATAGGTGGGATTAATATTACTGAGACAGTAGTGAGTAAATAGAATATAAATGATGACTTAAGTGATGGTAATGATTATGGGAATACAAAGGACAAAATACAGTTGACTGGATGAAGTGACCCACTGGGTGTAGTTGAGGAAGGTGTCTAATATCCCTTCATATTTATGGCTGGAGTAAACATTGATGCAAATGAACAGGTTCTATAGTACAAAATTAGAAAATATATTAAATTTGGTTTTGTTCATATATGAGTTTGAATGTAGAAAATCAGGTCTTATGTGGAAATATGTATTTGAGATTAAATAACATATACTAGCTGATTATGCTCTGAAACTAGCTTATCCTAGGACATTTAAAAAAATTTAAAAAAACATTTGGGAAATGCTCTATTTTCTTATCCAGCATCTAACTGAAACTGTTATACACAGGGTCCAGAAGAAGTAAGGCCTGCGTGAGAGTAGTTGGTAGGTAACAATACGGGCTTAATAATTTATAGTTCCAATTTGAACATTTCACTTAAAATGTCATGTGGTGTGCATGAGTGTAATATTGTTACGCGTTACAGAATTACATGCTTATGTTTTATAATAAAAGATTTTTTTATTAAAAAAGAGGTATTATTTGTGCTGGACCTGATACACACATATGTGTATATATACACACATATATAAATATCAGTACTTATCTAGATTTTTAATTTTTAAATGTTTAAAAAAGAACCAGGGCAAAAGAAGAGCACTATTAATAGATTTTGTATCAGATCAGGAGAGAAATATAAGATATACTTTCTATTTCTTCAAATCTTTGATATTAACAAGGATAATGATAATTGTGAAATCTCTAAGGGAGACATGAGATTCTGAAAATCAAAATAATATTTTTAATTTGCATTATTCTCATGCAGGGATCCTTGCAAGCCTTAAAAGGGTTTGGTACATACAGAGGAGAATGGTGAGAACTTGCACCTGCAATTGAGAACCTACCAGTCAGGAAGCCCTCCACATACTCATAGGCAACTCTGTTATGCTTTAAGTCTCTACCATCTTGTTAAGAAAACCTTCCCTAATGCAAAGTCAAGCTGGGCTATCTCCTCTCCAGGGCTCAGGGCATCCTCTTGTTAATAACTACCTCACTGAGAAGCAACTGTCTGATTGCATGTCTAGCCTCTGTTCTCTGGCTCATGCTCTACATTGGGGATATTGATTTGAACATTCCCAGTTACCAGCAGAGTGACTAGCAAATACATTAAGTTCTTAAAATTGTGTCCAGTTGGTGCATGGGGAGTGAACCTGAACCAGTAAATAGCCAATATCCCACCTGGTGTTGAGAATTGCGCAGTGCCATTGTGTTCAGACTGGCCTGTAGAGCTGGATATGTCTTTGCCAGAAGGACCCATCGCACCTGCTGAACTTCAGTTTTCTCCCCTATTGAAAATGGAATAACATTTTTCTCAAAGGCTTATGCTGGTTATTAATTGAAAACATACTCAGAACACTTGGTAGATAATTCTGACACAGTAACATGTAATTCCCTTTCATTTTCTCATCCTTCTTTTAGATTCTCAACTCCTACACATAAACACATGATCTTAAAACTATGTACATTTTTAAATGCAGTGATAGTATAACACTTGGAAATTTGTTTTATCTTTTGATACATATTCCTTTGTCATTATTGACACATGCATAATATTTTGCCAGAATAAAATAACAATAAAAACTAGTTTTAATGATTCAAAATGATATCCCTGGATGGCTCACAGGAGATGATTCTACCATTATAGATAAATGCATAAATTATGAGAAATAAAAATGACAGGGAAAACTGCTTTAAATGCAATATTGAGAGACTGACTATAGAGTGCTCCAAAATGTTCTAAAGACTTATATAAAAAATGCCAAAATGAGTATGCCTTTATACAAATCATTGTTAAATTCCTACTAGAAAACTGTGTTACTGCTTTAATCATTATATTTCTTGTTTGTCTTTATTTATTAAGCAGCACTTTGCCAAAATATCATGTATTAGAGGAATGATAAAAACATGTAACCTCAGATTTCTCCCTTATTGCTGATTGGTCGCTGGAGGCAATTTGCTCAGTTCTTGTATAAGCCTCCCAACTTCCTGAGTATGAGTCTTTGGTGTGTCACAAAACTTCAGCTTTCAAATGTGCTAAATTAGTTAAAATAATACATTATAGGATTTTTGTTACAAATGAATGAGATAATACATTAACGAGTATCTGACACATAGGTAGTGCTATTAATAATTAATAGTTACTTCTGTTATTTTAACTTTAATATTAAATACAAAATTCTAGTGTACATATATATTTATGTATATATATATATACATTTATTATTGATAAATACAGATATACATATATGTATTTTAGTTAAATGTGGCTATTATCTTTTGAGGTCCACACCTAATGAGATGATTTTAGGTTTTGGGGGGGGGTTTTTGGTGAGTATGTACAGGCAATTATTATATCTCAGCTTCAAGTCCTCTCTTCCATATTTGGATCTAGGATGCTCATGTAGATCCGCAAACAACGGTTTTCAGATCCCTTTACAACTGATATTCTATTAAACCTGTTAGAAGTTTTATTACAGGAAGATAGTGAAGCAGGATGCAGGGAGAAAAGACGTTTCCTTCTCTTTACGATTTATGTCAGAATCAGGTAAGTTTGAGATGAAAACTATAATTTTATCCCCATCTCTTTTGTTACTTCCAACCCCGGAGATACCAGCTCTAGCTGCCAGTGCCTTTCTCAGTGATTCATGTTGTGTATGCCTCCAAGAGGTCACAGAAGGAACTAGCTGTGGAGCTAGGTTCAGGTACCACTTCTCCCACCCATCAGCTTCCTCAGTTACTATTACCTAGGTTACAATGGCCTAATGAACAATATCAGTTATTGCAGTAATGAGTACCTGGTCTTCTTTTTTGGTTTAAACTTTTCACATCCATGTGCCAATTTCTTATATGAAATCTCTCATTGAAATGTCTAGGGTGGTTTGTGTTTTCCTGATCTCTGAATCAGTATATAACTAGTATTATAAAAAACAAACAAAAAATTTTGTTGTCTTAAGCACTCATTTTTGTAAAATTTATATTTCCTTAAACATTTGGGAATTAGTTTGAAAACTATCTAGCACCAACCAAACTTTCTGTGATGATAGAAATTTTCTATAACAGTATATATATTTTCTATATATACTTTCATGCTAACTACTATTATTGGTAACCACTAGTCATATATGGCTATTGCCCACTTGAAATGTGACTAGTGTGACTAAGAAACATAAATTTTAATTTTATTTAATTTTAATTCTTTTGAATTTAAACATTTGCATGTGGCTGGTAGTAACATTATACAGCACCAGCTATGCAGTTAACTAGGTGATTTAATTTTAAAGGCTTATTAAAAGATGCTCTATCAAGTAGACAAAATATCTTTTAAAGAACCGTAGATCATGGCGATTACTTCTAGGATATTATAGTCCTTTGAAATCTCACAGAATATGGATATGTTTCATGATGACCTTAGCTATTATTTAATATCTTAAAGACTACTTATAAGCTTTTATCTAAGATAATGAGTATAAATTAATATTATGTTATGATCTTCAGTCATATATACCTTTTTCACTTTACCTTATGCTGTTTGCATTTTTCTCAAACCCTGAAATATTCTTTAAGAATGTTTAGTTAATAGTCCCATTGCAATCCCATCAGGAGTGCCTCTTTGCCCATTTTTTATCCCTATAATATACACTGGAAAATCTGGGACATATGTTTTCTATTATTTTGAATGTGATTTCCTCACACTATTATTTATCTAATTACTGCTGGCATATAGAACATCTGTTGAATTTATGTTTTATCCAGACACCTCATTGACCTGTTATTATGATAATTATAAAATGCAATCATCAGTGGCTAATTTCTGACAATGTGACAAACATAACCTGTGTATCTTTCAAATACAAACATAAAAATACTGTATGTAATTTTTAAATATAAATAAATTATCATAGAAGAACTTGCAAGAAACAAAAGTCCTCCGGTGCTAGAAATACGGAATTGAAAGTTACTATAATTGCATTAGAGCAGAATTTGAGGGGATTATTCATTTCAGGAATTTAAGGCCTGAATTTTAATTCTCATGCGGATAAAGCAAATGAGGCCTAATAATGAGTGAATTGTGGAGTTGGGATGAAGGCCTTGCATTTGGTAGGGACTTTTCAAAAGCCTGCATGTGCCCTTCATGAAAAAGCAATAGTCAAAAAATTCACGTAACACAGAATTAGAAACTGTGGGATAGTTGAGAAAATATTTTGATGTTTCTGCATGGCTAGGGCTTTCTAAACAAAGAAACCTGAAATGTGGATTAAAGTATATGTCTCGTAAGTAAAAAAAAAAAAAAATATTTAGTTCTCTATGGAGCAGAGATTTTTCCTCCCTTGAGGTGTGTGTTTACATTTCAAAGAGGGAGTATATCTGGAGCTACATTTACATTACAAAGGGTTTGTTTACACTAAGAAAAGTATTCTTTCCCTATCTTAGAGGGGAGGAGAGGCTCCTTTGCAAGCTGTTATACAAAAACTCCCAAATTCCTGGTTCAATGTCTCTTTCCTGTAGTGCCTAACTTCAGAAGAGGAAAGAACAAAAGGAAAGGGGAACTGGTGTTCTTTCCGTATAACGATAATCTGCCTTGACCCAGAAAGGCTGTTCATTTTCATAATTAACTATAAATATTAAAATTTTATCAAAATGACAGAAATGTATCTTTTCTTGAGGTCTGGATTTGGGAAAGTTTATCCTGAGAATTTAAAGCCACTAATATATAATTTACTCAACTCTATGTTTCAGTTTATGCTACCTGAGTGGTCCCAGAACTTTCAATATAATTAAGCCAATTCTATACATGTTGTCCTTGACAGAAACCAATAAAAATCATTCTGTGAGAATATTTGGACAACTCAAGGCACAAAGTATTCAAAAGAAAGAAATAGAAATCAAATATAAACAATCAGAAATTATAAAATGCACAATGGAAAGAATACACAGAGTGAGCATAAATAATAGAAATAATAATATTTGCACAGAACTTTGTTTCTTTAATGTGACTTTTTAGTTAATCCAGGCTAGTTTGGTCTTGTCTAACAGCACCGTGACTCCCCTGACTTCTCACAATAGACCCTTGACCTTTGCACAAACTACTCCCATTCTCTTAATCATTAAACCCTTAGGACATCAGTTTCTCTCTGCCTCAGATTGTCTTAAGAAAAAGCCACAAGTCTGCTGATCAATGGAACAGTTTCTGTTAAACCAAAGGTAGTACGTTGACCTCAGTTGTGTCTCAGCCTCAGGCTCTAGAAAGTGGAAAGACCCTACTAACTATGCCCTCAGGACACTAGACAGAATGAAACCCTGGCTGAGCTCAGGGCCTGATAAAACGATCCATTACTCCTACCCTGACCCCAACTAATCAGTAGAGCCCAGCAGCCTAAGTCTTTAGTCACCATGACTATGATTTTTCCCCTATAGAGACCACCAGCAAACTTGATCTTAGAGCTTTAGCTAACCTTGAGGCTGGGGACAATTTTTTTGTTTTTAATTAAACATTGACTTTCTTTTCTGCAATTCCTGATTATATTCTATTGAGCTTTGATGCCCACAGACCACAATAATAAAAAGTATGAATTTCAGATCATGGGAAAATATCAGAAAGAAAATATAATTTTTTTATAATGATTAAGGACATAAGTTATTATGTTCTTAATAATAATTATTATGTACACAACTCAAAAAAGAAAGACTTGAAAGAGATACAAACAGAATGTATAAATTCTTTTAAGTATTATAAATGAAGTATAAGAACTGTGAAGAGATTGTATAATAGGTTGGACTAGTCTAGGTATAGGATTATTTATTTACTTGTTTGTTTGTTTACTTATTTATCTAAATCCTCACCCGAGGATATGTTTTTATTGATTTGGAAGGGAGAGAGTGAGAGTATGAGAGAGAAAGAGACATCCATGTGAGAGAGAAACATCGACCGGTTGCCTCGCATATGAGCCCCGACAAAGACTGAATCTGTAACCTAGGTGTGTGCCCTGACTGGGAACCTACCCCCAGCCTTTTGGTGTGTGCAATGGTGCTCCAACCAACTGAGCCAAACCAGCCGGGGCCGATCATGCCTGCTTAAAAGAATGGTAAATCATTTGTATTATGTTTATGTATTATGTTATGTATTATGTTAAAGATAGTATTAGCACTTAAAATTAGTGAGTTAGGTGCTTTAAATCTCAAAAATATATTCCTGAAAGGACTTTACATAAGAAAACAACAAATCCATTTATGTGAATTATTAAAAACTAATTATATAGTGTTGTTGATAAGATACACATTTATGTAAGAGAATATTAAACACATGTTTGAGAAATACTCATACCAATTTCAAGATGATGATAGTAACTGAAAAATGGGGCAGGGGGAAGTGTCCATTATATCTCTAGAGTGGGGTTTTAGTTTTATCTGTGATATTCTGTTCATTTTTTAATAGAAAATACATTATATAAGTATCTGGCAACATTTTCATATCTGTTTTACTTGGGCAGTGGATATGATTGTGTCATATTATTATCAATAAATTTTGAATATTTTGCAGTTAATTTTTAAATTAAAATATAAATAAGTTTATTTATATTTTAGCAATGTTACTTCAAATAGCAACAGTGATGACTACTTAAGTTCTTAATAATTTAGGCATTAAAATCACCAATACAGTCCAATACAGTAATTCTGTGCTATTTCTTATATTTTTAAATAAAAAATGTTTCTGCTGCTTTATGATCAGTATGATGATTCAGTAAAATGCGGGAATATCTATCTATCTCTCTTTTTATTTTCATTTTGGTATTAAGAAAAATCCTTCTTATAGGATTATATAAATCAATGAGACTTATTTTTTATCAGTAATGAATATTGAATTACAGCAATTCCCCTTTGCATGTTAATCATATAAGCAATATTTTATAGTTTCTAGTAATTTAGAGCCGAACTACTGTTAGGTAGGATAGATAGTAAACCAAGGCAAGAAGGAGGAGGGAGGTATGGCTCACCCACTAACTCAGTAGTCCTGTGTCTGGTTTAACAATATTGCCAGGCATTCCAAATGTTATCATTGCAGAAGCACCATGTTATCATTGCAGGAAGGGAGCCCTTGAAATTAGGCATGTGTCATTTCCACTAACTGAGAAATAAAGCCTTTGAAACTGTATATCCATCCCAAGGTCTAGAAGGGGAAGAAAAGGGGTTCCACTGTGCCCAAAGAAAAAGCCCAAACAACTTTGGTTAAATGTCTACCTGTTATTATCTGTTACTATGTGTCACTATCTGTTATATGAAGGAGTCCCTAGTGCTTACAGAAAGAACCTATGAATAACTTTGGGTAACTGCCTCAATTTTAATTAACTATCTCCTGTCACATATCTGTTTTACAACAAGATGACCAAATGTGGTCTGAAGCAAGATAAGAATTCAGGTTACTAGACCCCTAAACATGCTGACATTTGGATAGTCACATCCCCCAGGGCAGCTGGCACTGCCATTACCCACCAATCAATATGTAAGTCCCTCACCCCCATCCCACCAACTATCTAAGTCCTCAGGACAAAAGAGCTCATGCTCTTGTCACCCTCGCTTTTTGCCACCCAACCCCTTCCCTTTCTCTCCCACCTCAGCAAGGACCATTCTCTTCCATGAGATTGTGTTACTCATAAACTCTACTTGCATGCTAATAGACTTGCTGATCTGTAATTCTTTACTGTGTTGGCAAGAAGAACCAATTTTTTTCCTGTAATACTACTTTCATTGGGTTCTGGCTCTACCACTTGACTTTGTAACTTATTTGCTCTACTTATGTATTTTTTTCCAGCCATTTCACAGGTAAGTGTGGAAATTAACTAGGTTAAGTAAGCTGCAGCAGTATCTGGTAAGAAGTAAGTGATTAATAAAATGCTAGCTATTATTTTACATGTATTTTTTCTCCATTTATTGATGGCAAAGGATCATTCAGATAATATCTACTGAGCAATTAATATAAAATTAACTGGTATAGTCACTAGGGATAAAGTAGTATACAACAAATTTCTCTTCTCCTATATGGTATAATTTCTATACTGATTTCTATTCATGTATTTTCTAATATTCAAATATCTTTACATTCCCAAAATAAATTTCAATTATATAATTGACTTTGTTGGCAAACTATATTCCTAAAGAAATTTTAGCTTCATATACCTGACTTTGTCCATAAATATTTTTGTGAATACATGTTATTTTTCATGTTTTTAAATGCATTGAACATTATATATGAAATTTCATTAAACCTAACATTAAAACCATTTGCATGAGACACCTCTTTTCTGCTTAATTCTATGACAACTCTTACAATTTCTTCCACTATTATTTAACTATTATTATTAAAGTTATGCTATCTGATCTTAAATATTTCACATTATAAATTTTTTCAAATAGCATATTTAGTTATAATTTTAATTAACCTTTTAGAATTATGTTTTTAAAATCATCCTCATATCAGATTTTACATATTGTTTTTCATATATAACATACTAAAATTTTGTCTTTATTCTGTCATGTGATTATATTTAGATTTGCCTATTTTATTGATGTTATTTAATAAAATTAGGCCTTCACTTTGTTAATTTTTTCCATTAAATAAATTACATGGTGATTTTATCTTTACCATCACTAATTACCTCCTCCTAAATTTATTTTTTTATCTTATTGTACTTGCTTTTTAAAATGTTTTTCTTTTTGACTGAGTTTTGGCCAAGATGGAGGCATAGGTAGCAACCCTTCACTTCCTCACACAACCAAAAAGAGGATAATGACCAATCTAAAATCAATAAACAACCAAAATCACCAGAAAATCAGACTGCACGGAACTCCAACAACCAGGGAATTAAAGAAAAAATCAACCAGAACAACCAGACTGGCAGCTCAGCAAAGAGGGTTGCCCTGCTTGGGTGAATACCTAAGGCCCCACCCCCTTACAACTTATCAGCTATACCAAGACAAAGGAATATGGCTCAAATGAAAGAACAGAGCAAAACCTAAGAAAGAGAACTAAGTGATGAATAGATTGCCATCCTATCTGATGAAGAATTTAAAGTCCTAGTAATCAAAATACTCACAGAACTGATTGACCTTGGTCAAAAAATGAAAGAACAAATGAAAGATACCCAAGATGAAATAAAGCAAAATATTCAGGGAACCAACAGTAACAAGAAGGAAACCAGGATTCAAAGCAACAATTTGGAACATAAAGAAGAAACAAACATCCAACTGGATCAGAATGAAGAAACAAGAATTCAAAAAAATGAAGAGAGGCTGAGGACTCTCTTGGACAACCTGAAATGTCCCAATATTTGAAGTATAGGGGTACCAGAAGGAGAAAAGGAAGACCAATGAATTGAAAACTTATTTGAACAAATAATGAAGGGAAACTTCCCCAATGTGGCAAAGGAAATAGACTTTCAGGAAGTCCAGGAAGCCCCAAGACTACCAAAGAAGTTGGACCCAAAGAAGAACATGCCAAGGTGCATCATCATTAAGTTACCCAAGATTAAAGAAAAAGAGAAAATCCTAAAAGCAGCAAGAGATAAGGAGACAGTTACCTATAAAGGAGTTCCCATAAGACTACCAGCTAATTTCTGAAAAGAAACCTTACAGGCAAGAAGGGGCTGGAAAGAAGTATTCCAAGTCATGAAAGGCAAGGAGCTACATCCAAAATTACTCTATGAAGCAAATCTTTCATTTGGAATGGAAGAGCAGATAAAGTGCTTCCCAGATAAGGTCAAGTTAAAGGAGTTCATCATCACCAAGCCCTTATTATATGAAATGTTAAAGGGACTTGTCTAAGAAAAAGAAGATCAAAAATATTAACAATGAAATGACAACAAACTCACAACTATCAACAAATGAACCTAAAAGAAATGAAAACAAAAACTAAGCAAACAACCAGAACAGGAACAGAACCAGGGAAATGGTCATCACACAGAGGGAGTTTAGTGGGAAGGAGGAACTGAGGAATAGTAGGGGATATTATAGGGAAAAAGAAGCATAATTAGTAGGCATAAAATAGATGGGGAGAGATAAAAAATGGTATAGGAAACAGAGGACTCCAAGAACTTATATGCACAACCCATGAACATGAACTAAGGTTGGGGAAATGCTGGAGGCTTCAGGGGACAGGGTGGAGGGGGAATAAAAGGGAAAAATTGGGGAACTGTAATAGCATAATCAATAAATAATTCTTTAAAAATAAATAAAAATGTTTTTCTTGTTTAAAAGATTTTTTAACATCTTAGACATTCCTGTCAGTACAGTTTTGTCAATCTTGTTAGTTTTGATCATTGTTATTGTCATTGATAATAATTTGTAATTATTTCAAAATGAAATTTGCAGCTATGATTAATTATTTGATCTAAGGAAACTTACTTTGTTAACTTCAAATAATTTGGATTTTCTTACTTATTGCAGATTCAAAATGTCTACTTGTTTTTGAGTAGTGCGAGGTATACTTTTACTGACTGAAGTTGAAAAATATGGTAGACAGAAGTCCTACAATTTTCTTAGTGCCTGATATATTATCAAGGTTTATTCTTCTTCCAAGGGTATACTATGATTTTTCTATTTAATAAGATAATTTGCATTTCTTTTTTAAAATATATTTTATTGATTATGCTATCACAGTTGTTCCATTTTCCCCTTCATTCCCCTCCACCCTGCACACCCTCTCCCACCCACGTTCTCCTCCTTTACTTCATGTCCACGTGTCATTAGTTCTTTAGCTTCTACATTTCCCATACTATTCTTGCCTTCCCCCTGTCTATTTTGTATCTACCATCTATGTTACTTATTCTCTGTACCTTTTCCCCTCTCTCCTTCTCCCACTCCCCTGTTGCTAACCCTCCATGTGATCTCCATTTCTGTGGTTCTGTTCCTGTTCTAGTTGTTTGCTTAGTTAGATTTGCTTTAGGTGTGTTTGTTAATAATTGTGAGTTTGCTGTCATTTTACTATACATGTTTTTTTATCTCCTTTTTCTTAGGTAAGTCCCTTTAACATTTCATATAACAAGGGCTTGGTGATGATGAACTCCTTTAACTTGACCTTATCTGAGAAGCACTTTATCTGCCCTTCCATTCTAAATGAAAGCTTTGCTGGATAGAGCAATCTTGGATGTAGTTCCTTGCCTTTCATGACTTGGAATACTTCTTTCTAGCCCCTTCTTGCCTGCAAGGTCTCTTTTGAGAAATCAGCTAACAGTCTGATGGGAACTCCTTTGTAGATTACTGTCTTCTTATCTCTTGCTGCTTCTAGGATTCTCTCTTTCATTTTTGTCTTGGGTAATGTAATTATGATGTGCCTTGCTGTGTTCCTCCTCAGGTCCAACTTCTTTGGGACTCTCTGAGCTTCCTGGACTTCCTGGAAGTCTATTTCCTTTGCCAGATTGGGGGAGTTCTCCTTTATTATTTGTTCAAATAACTTTTCCACTTGTTGCTCTTCCTCTTCTCCTTCTGGAACCCCTATAATTTGGATATTGGAACGTTTCAAGATGTCCTGGAGGTTCCTAAGCCTCTCCTCATATTTTTGAATTCTTATTTCTTCATTCTTTTCTGTTTGGTTGTTTCTTTCTTCTTTCTGGTCCACTCCATTCATTTGAGTCCTAGTTTTCTTCCCATCCCTATTCCCTGTGAATTTTCCTTCATTTCACTTAGCATAGCCTTCATTTGTTCATCTAATTTGCAACCAAATTCAACCAATTCTGTGAGCATCCTGATCACCAGTGCTTTGAACTGTGCATCTGATAGGTTGGCCATCTCTTGGTCACTTAGTTGTATCTGCTGTGGAGCTTTGATATGTTCTTTCACTTGGGCCTTTTTTTTTTGTCTTGTTGTGCCTGTTATGTGTGAGGAGCGAAGCCTTAGGTGTTCACCAGGGTGGGGCAACCCAGTCACTGGGCTGTGACGCTGTATGTGGGGTCTGTCTCACTCTTCAATTTTGTCTGGTTTATCGGTCTGTATGAATGTGTCTATTTAAACTCCTTGGTAGTCTTACTTCCATGCAGTTCAATTTTCTGTCAGTTCTGGTTATTATTTTGTTTCTAAATTGTTGTTGTCCTTATTTTGGTTGTGCAAGGAGGCACAGTGTGTCTACCTATGCCTCCATCTTGGCCGGAAGTGATCCAATTTGCATTCCTTAAACCTTCATTTTTTACTTTTTCATCCTATTGAACTGTAAGTGACTATGATTCTTCATTAATGAAAAATACAAAATTAAAAAATGACATGAGCAAATCTTCAGAAGTTTTATACTTTTATTATTAATTTTATATTTCATTAATACAGGTATACTTGTCTATAAATATATATAAACATAAACATATAAATGTATGGCTATAAAATATGACAAATGAATATATTACAATAAAGACCTGTTTAATCTTAATTACATATTGTTTTAAAGTCCATTTTGTTTAATAGTATCTTTGTAAAGTGTCTCCCTCTTCATTTTTTAAAAATTTCCTATGCTATGCTTTCTATATGTTTCAAATTCTTGTTATTTAAAATTTTTTTTTTATTTTTCTAAATTTTTGTTTTTTACTTTTATCCTATTAAATTGTATGTGGATATGTTTCTATATTTTGAAAGATACAAATGTTCTCTAAGATCTTTTTGTATAGGTTAAGAAATTTAGCAACTCTTCAGTTTTTCATCAATCTTGAACTCAAAATATATTGAAATAATATGTGATTTCAAGCCTACACAGACCCAACTCATTGTTTCTATATACAGCATTATATATATTATCTTTCAAACATTTTCAAGTATATCTCATTGTTTAGTAAAAATTTCCAGTAATTCTTAGACATAAATCTCCATTTTATTATTTTCATAAGTCTTAGTTCTTAATTTCATATTATATTTTTTCTATTTTTAATTTGTGTGTGTATATATTTTAATTTATTAATTAGGTGAAACATTTTGTCAAAACTTTACACTCCAGAAAAAGAAGCACATTTTGTAACCAACTTTATGACTCAATAAAAAAACCCTTGTGTGTGTGTGTGTGTGTGTGTAATTTTAAAGGATTTTATGTATTTATTTTTAGAGACAAGGAAGGGAAGGAGAAAGAGAGGAAGAGAAACATCAATGTGTGGTTGCCTCTCATGCTCCCCCTACTGGGGACCTGGCCCATAACCCAGGCATGTGCTCAGACTGGGAATTGAACCAGCGACCCTTTGGTTTACAGCCTGTACCCAATCCACTGAGCTACA
>PVIA01003105.1:0-181393 GCA_004024845.1 Tonatia bakeri
TGTCAATATTTTCTCAAATGCTGAACGTGTCAGATGGTCTTTTAACTTCATTCATTCTTGTGGGAAGTTTTCCATTACAGCCCTCTGGGGAGCACTCTGGACTGGTTGTTCTCCAGCTGAGCTGTCCTCCTGTAACTGTTCTTTGATTCATCCCTAAATTAGATACCCTGTTTTTTAGGATCCATGGTTTCTCTTTTTCTTGATTCATTTGCCTATTTTAGCTCTTTTTAAAAAACAGTAAATTCATTTAGCCTTTGTGCATCTGCAATGCTTTTAGTCTACTCTAAAGGTTGATGAGGTATAAAATTCTAGGTAAATAAACAAATGGGATCTCATCAAAATAAAAAGCTTCTGTACAGCTAAAGAAAACAGCATTAAAATAAAAAGAGAACCAACTGTATAGGAAAACATATTTGCCAATGATACCTCAGACAAGGGTTTAATCTCCAAAATATATAAAGAATTTACATGACTCCAACTAAGAAGACAAGCAATACAATTAAAAAATGGGCAAAGGACTTGAACAGACACCTCTCCAAGGAGGACACACAGAGGATCCAGAGACACATGAAAAGATGCTCAATATTGCTAGCTATCAGAGATAGCTAGCAAAATTAAAACCACAGTGAGATACCACTTCACACCAGTCAGAATGGCCATCATACACAAAGCAACAAACAACAAGTGTTGGAGAGGTTGTGGAGAAAAAGGGACCCTAGTGCACTGTTGGCGGGACTGCAGACTGGAACAACCACTGTGGAAAACAGTATGGAATTTTCTCAGAAAACTAAAAATGGATCTGCCTTTTGACCCAGCAATTCCACTGCTAGGATTATATCCTAAGAACCCTAAAACACCAATCTAAAAGAATCTAGGCACCCCAATGTTCATAGCAGCACAATTTATAATAGCCAAGTGTTGGAAACAACCTAGGTGCCCATCAGTAAATGAATGGATCAAAAAACTATGGTACATTTACACAATGGAATTTTATGCAGCAGAAAGAAAGGAGGAACTTGTACTCTTTGCGACAGCATGGATGGAACTGGAAAGCATTATGTTAAGCGAAATAAGCCAAGCAGTGGAAGACGAATACCATATGATCTCACCTTTAACAGGAACCTAATCAACAAAACAAAGAAACAAGCAAAATATAACCAAAGACACTGAAATAGAGAACAGGCTGACAGTGTTCAGAGGGGAGAGGGGAGGGAATTTCGGGGGAAAAGGGGAAGGGATTACAGGAACAAATATAAAGGACACATGGACAAAAACTAGGGGCGGGTGGAAATTCGAGGGAGGTGGGGAGGGATGGGTGGGTGGGCTGGAATGGGAGTAAAAGATAGAAAATTGTACTTGAACAATAATTAAAATAAAATTATTTTTAAAAAGTAAAAAAAACAAACTTAAAAAATAAATTTTCAGACTTGAAAAAAATAAAGTCCTTTAATTAAAAAAATAAAATAAAATTCTAGGTTAAAAGTCATTGCATTGCACGAATTTTATGACTTCTGCCATCTAGGGTCATTAATGAGATATTTGAAGGCATTCCCATTTCTGTTCATTTGTATGTGATTTTAAAAATACTTTTTAAAAATTTATTTATTGATGAGAGAGAGAGAGAGAGAGAGAGGGAGAGAGAGATCAATTTGTTGTTCTACTTATTTATGACCGGTTGATTCTTATATGTGCCCTGGCTGAAGATTGAACCTGCCACCTTAATGTATTGGGATGATGCTCTAAGCAGCTGAGCTGCCCAGCCAGAGTTGTATACAATTTTTAAATTTCTCTCTTCTAAAAACTTTGAGGATTTTCATGTTATCACCAGTAGTCAGTAATTGTATGATGCTGTCCTTGGAAAGGGACTCTTTAAATTAATGGTGTTGGTCCCTTGGTGAGTCCTTTCAGGCTTGACTGGTGTCCTTCAGCTCCACTAGTTTTCTTGAATTATTTCTTGGACTATCACTTTCATTTTGTCTTTTTTCTCTTCTCTGCATTTGGAAATATTACATGTCCCATAACCAGGACTGATTTTCTGATCTTTTGAATTTTTCATCTTTCCCCTATTCCCTGCTCTCTCTCTTTCTCTCATTTTCCTACTTTCTGGTATGACTTTATTTTTCAAAACTTCTACTTAATTTTAAAAAAATTAATGCATAGATTTTTAATTTTTAAGAGCTCTTTCCTGTTCTTGTGTTATCTGTTTTCATAGCACCTTTTTTTTCCCTTTAAGATACACCTTTTATTTCTCTGAGGCCAGTTTTTGTTTGTAAATTTGCTAATCTCTTCCCTTTATGATCTTTCTTCTTTTCCCTCCTCACTCCTCAAATTTTTTAGTTTTCTTCCTCCCTTTCTTTTTATATCCATTGCTTGTTTCAGTTTCTCTCTTCCATGTTTTGTCTTCCAGAAATATCTGATAAGTTTTGAGCATTCATTTACATTTAAAGGCAGAACCCACCCTGATGTGTGTGGCTCAGTGGATTGAGTGCCAGCCTGCAAACTGAAAGGTCGCAGGTGGAGACCTTTCAATTCCCAGGAGAGCACATGCCTGGGTTGTGGGCAGGGTCCCCAGTTAGGGGTGTGTGAGAGCCATCTGATAGATGTTTCTCTCCCTCTCCTTCCCTCTCCCTTTTCCTCTCTATAAATACATACATACATACATACATACATACATACACACATAAAAATAAGTAAATAAAATTATAAAGGTAGAACCCTAAGTGGTTGGCTGGAAGTCTTTGCATAGCCACTTCTTCTATGAGGTTTTTCATGATTCTTCTAATCTATGTGCTTTTAGTCTTTTAACCCCTGAAGAACTCTGAATCTCTCTTAGGGCATTCATGCTCCGCTCTACGTCAGTTAACTCTACACTACCCTTCTAAACATGAAATTGCCTATGAGACAGGGATCCATTCCGCTGGGATGCATTACTTCCTATCAGCCCGATAACCCTGGAGCATTTTACGTTGCTTCCATTTCACTGTTAATGCTGTTTATCACTGTCAATTCTCATTGGTCAGGAACATAGCTGAAATTCCTGGGTTATCCTTGCATAGTCTGATAAAAACAACCATGGAATAATTTGGTGAATTTACTAAATAAAGGTTATAGTATTTTCTTTTTTCATTTTTGTGGATTTGTGGGAAGGGTAACTATCCTCCAATGTGTCGGGTCCGCCAGTAATCAGAGAGTAACAAATGACACCCCAAGAATCCATGAAAGAAGGCTTACTAAAAACTGGAGCAATTTCTGTGCACCCATTGTATCATAGTGCTGTATAACAAATGCTTGTCAGCTCCAATGAAACATAATCAGGGAAAGATTTTTTCTTTTGAGGATGAAGAGCTTCTAAGCTTTCTATTAACAGTTTTGATTTTAAAAAGTTTCAGAATGAATGCATTTTTCTCAGCTTCCTTAACAATAGTCATTGTTTACTTGCTATTAAGAATATATATATTTAAAGAAGATTAGAATTATTTTAGTGCTAATGGATTAAATATTTAACTTTTCTGTTTGGATTATAAAAAACATTTACCTTGAAAGATTGCTTATATAATTGTGTATCATGAAAAAATAGCTGGTATGAATTTGATAATGTTTTTAAAAATTGAATCAAAGAATTAATAGAACTCTTGCTAAGATGTTCTGAATGGTGAAAAATGAAAGCTTAATTTATGTTGATGATGTTAAGATGAACAATTCAAGATTTACCTCTTTGCAACAAAAAATAAAATCAACTCTGACAGTTTTGCTGCATCTTAATAAGTACAACAAAGAGAGTTTAATTAATTCCATGAAAATTGTGATGTGTGAGTATGGATGTTTATGTGTTTTTTGTGTGTACTTGGCCAGGTGAGGTGATAGGGGGAGTTAAGCAGAGTGCTTAATCTTAGAGAAGTCTTCCCTTTCTTTGCATGGTGACTCCAAATGGGGAAATGATGACAAAAAAGACATGCACTTAGGAGATGACTGTATGTATCTAAGTGATGGTGAAGGAAGGTACGATATTTTTTAATTGATAAGACTTGGTTTTCTTTTTAAAAATATTTTTTATTGAATGTATTGGGGTGACATTGGTTAATAAAATTATAAAGGTTTCCAGTGTATAATTCTATAGTACATCATCTATATATTGAATTGTGTGTTCACTACCCAAAGTCAAGACTTTTTCCACCACCATTTGCCTCCCTTTACACCATTCCCTCTTGTAATCACTCATACTGTTGTGTGTGTCTATGAGGGATTTTTTTCTTAATCCTTTTATTTTTTTTTCACTCAGCTTACAATCCCCCTCTCCTCTGATAGCTGTCAGTTGGTTTTCTGTCTCTATGAGTCTGTTTCTATTTTGTTTGTTTTATTTATTTTTTTCATTACATTCTCTATATAAGTGAAATCCTATGGTATTTGTCTTCCTCTGACTAGCTTATTTCACTTAGCATAATACCCTCCAGGTCTATCCATGCTGTAGAAAAACTAAGATTTCTTTCTATTTTACTGCTGAGTAATATTCCATTGTGTAATGTGTGGGAACTCTGCTCACAGAGTCCCCCACTGGCTGCCATAGATGAGAATAAGTCTACCAGGACTTGATCTGCTTGGGGTGGAAAGGTGGTTGATCTCTCAAAGGAGAAGGGCCCAGAACCTGTTCCTCAATAGGCTTGTATTGGGTTTAATTTGCATAGGAAAACAGGGTGTATACGTAAAAGCTCATCAATCATTGTCAGGCAGAAATAATTAAACAATAGATAACATTCAAAAAACTCTGAGGGCTTATTTTGAGTCAGGGTCAGATAGCTAAAGCGCCACAAAACTTTGGGGAACAAATTCACTTCAGGCTTGGACCCTTGCCATTTAAATTAAGGGTATTAGCAAAGTAGGTTTCATAGAATTTTATGCATTCTTTCTTAGGCCTGATCACCCCAGGGAACCTGCCCTCTCCAGCACAGGCCCGACCCATCTTCAGCATTGTTTCAGGCGTAAGGCATTGTTTCAGGCTTAAGTCAGGCAGGGGAAGTAAGGGACCCGAGAGATTAGGAGACTTCTTGCAGACAGAGTGAAGACTCAAGCTATGTCAAAGCCAAGGGGTGAGGGTCCATCACCTGCTTTTTTTTATAGCCCCCAAAGTCCTTCCCTGAGGGCCCCTTCATGACCATGCCTGTCTTAGGTTGTCCCTGCTTTGATGAATCTTACCTGTCATTGGCTAACCAGTCATCTGCCCGGGGCCAAGCAGGGTGAAGAGAAAGTGGGCAGAAGTGGTGCCCCTACAAGGAAGATAAGCTTTGTCTCCTAAGTGGCTAATGGTCCCAAGGTCTTTCTACTCAGCTTTAGCCACGAGGGGTTACAGTTTCTGAAACCAGGCAGGGCAGTTCCCAACAGTGTAAATGTGCCACAGCTTTTTTATCTGCTCATCTACTGATGGGTACTTCGGCTGCTTCCATATCTTGACTATTGTAAATAGTGCTGCAGTGAACATAGGGGTGCTTATGTTCTTTCAAATCAGTGTTTTGGGTTTCGTTGTATATAGTTGCAGAAGTGGAATCTATGGGTCATAGGCAGCTCCATTTTTAATTTTTTGAGGAAACTCTATACTGTTTTCTACAGTGGTTGTACCAGTCTGCATTCCCACCAACAGTGCACGAGGGTTCCCTTTTCTCCAAATCCTTACCAACACTTGTTTGTTGATTTATTAATAATAGCCATTCTGGCAGGTGTGAGGTGATATCTCATTGTGGTTTTTAAAAACTGGCTGCAATTTCTTTGACACTTATCACATTAAGAAATGGCGTATATGTCCCCTTTTTACTCTCAACTGGATGTGACTCATTTAATAATCAATAGATGCAGCAGAAGGGATGCTGTGTGACTTCTGAGCCTAGGTCAGAAAGGAGATGTAGATTCAGCTTTTGGAATTCTGAGCAACCATGAAGTTCCCATGCTGCCATGGTGTCTGAAAATCCAGGTCAGCCAAGACCCCTGTGTAAGGTGCTCAGCTGACAGGCAGCATCCCAGGCCAGACATGTGAGTGAAGACATCTCCAGATGACTCCAGCACATCTCCCAATCCCCACCGTAGAGTCAGTCCCAACTGTTGAGTCCTCCCATCTGAGACCTCAAATACTGTGGAAGAGTGACAAGTCATATTTGCTGTGCTCTGTTGAAATTCCTGATCCACAGAATCCTTGAGCATAATAAAAAGGTTATTTCAAGCTGGTAAGTTTTGAAGTGATTTGCTGCATGGCAATGGTAACTAAAATAGAAGGGATCAAAGGGAGTAGATTTATCAGGTTGCAGGGGAAGGAAGGTGGATTGGGAAAATGACTATGCTGAGCAGAAGCAACACTTCTAAGCACACAGCGAGGCCGGGAGCAAATGTCATGTGAGAGTCCTTAATTGCTCTGACAGCATCCTGGGAAATCTCTTTCCTCTGTATTAATTTAACAGACAACTACAAGGAGGCGAAAGAACTGAAACACTAATATTCTCTTACTCTGTACAGTCTTTCATGAGTTCCTCCAAATTTCATGGAACATGGGTGGCATAGCTTTCCTTTCCTAGCACTCTTGGTGACATCTGAAACACGGGGTTTGTAATACTGACATGAAGTTATGCTCAGAAGATTAGCACATGGAGTCGTGCTAAACATTAGAAGGGCTGACTTCACACAGAATTTGTGTGACTCCAAGCTGTACAACTCATTTATCTAATTTGCACATAATACCACTTAATTCCTCTTGTAGGTGGGCATTTAAGCCTTAGGCACACTCAGCCTGTGCTCAGCCATCTAGCATTTCCTGAGATGCCCAGCCAGTGGCCAGTGTTGTAAGTCAGAAGTTTGAGTTCACTCCAGCTGAACCATCATCTCTCTTCACAGTTGCTCCTTGTTCTGCAGTCTTTTTCTTTTTTTGACTGCGAATATTTTACCTCTTGCTTCTACTGAAGATACAGATGGAGTATTAGCCATCAACTAAGCTAGTCTTCAAACATCATTCTTTTGACATTGTTGGAGGAGAGGAAACTTGACTTTTTTGTAGATGGTTGCTGACTTGTGTGCCCCTTCGCTTCACTGATTTCCCCTCTTAGCCAGAGTTGCTGTCGGTTTCCACTTAGTTCTTTGGGAACCCCGGATTCCCAGGACTCTCTCCTGTTTCGTGCACATATTGAACTGAGGGGGTAAATAAGAATGGAGCTGGGCCAACATTTAGTCACAACTTAGTTGTGTTAAAACTTAACTTTCTTTTTTAAAAAAATCTATAACCGAACCTACCTTTTCATGAGTCTTTGTTTCCTTTCATAGTAGAAAACTCTTATAGGAGGATCTGTCCATGGAAGTTTAAACTGAGATCCTAAAATGACAAATGCCACATGAGTGGACTGTGAGATCATTCCATAGGATTTCTAAAATTTTGACGGAAATTTCTAAACCCTTTTCATTATCAAAGTTTTAAAGGATAAGTTGGAAACTGGGAAAGAAGGAATAGATAGAGGATGTCTTTGAAGAGAGCTCTGCCTGCCTACTTTTCTATCATTTCAAGCCTAGTGCTAGGAGTGTCTCAGAAATCTTGCTATGTGTCTAATGCATTTGGGGGAGCAGAAGGTGGCAGTGTGGACTAATGCCTGACTTTTGACCGAAGAATGTAGAAGGCAGGAATGTGGATTATCTGGCTGGCCCAAGGTGGGAGTAAAGGATGCATGTGAGTTTTCTAGATTAGATATGATCATTGGTAGAAAGAACAGGCCTGGGGCTCTTTTAAATCTTATCCAAGCCTGGGCTGAGTGATGGGAACCTAGGAGAGACAATGACTATGGAATGCTGGGGTGGGGCAGCAAGCGAGAGGAAAATGCATCCACTAGGACTAGGAATTAAATTGGATGTTCCCAGTGAGGATTTCTGAAGGGATCACAAGAGAAACCAAAACTTACCTAGCCAGCTTTAAACATGTCAGACCAGAGGGCAAGGACCATTTTTTTTTTTAATGTATTGATTTGAAAGAAAGAGGATGGGGTGGGAGGGTAGAGAGAGAGGGGGAGAGATAGAAACATTGAGTTGTTATTGCAGTTACTTATGCATTCTTGGTTGATTCTTGTATGAGCCCTGACCACGGATTGAACCTGCAATCTTGGTGGAGTGAGATGACACTCTAACCAACTAAACTACCCAGCCAGGGCATGACAGCTCTGATTAATAACTTTCCTTTCCCCTCTCTGCTTCATTTTTCCTTCTTTCCTTCTGTTACTTTGGCCGTTGAGGAGTCAGAAAACACAGCTAGCAAGATAGGGGTAGAAGCCTAGGGTGGGGAAATAGGATCATGTTTCACTCTTTGGTTGACCTACCTACAAAGACTCCAACTGATAGAGGGGAGAACATTGTATGTAAGGGTCGTCATTATCTCAATTATAGTGTCAGGAGCTCCTTTTCTATCCAGTTCCACAAATCCTATTCTTTTTTTTTTTTAAATTTTATTTATTTATTTCTAGAGAGAGGGGAAGGGAGGGATAAAGAGAGGGAGAGAAACATTGATTGGTTGCCTGGGGACTTGGCCCACAGCCCAGGCATGGTCACAGGTTCAATTCCCAGTCAGGGCACAGATCTCACTCTTGTAAAAAAATGAGAGAACTTTAGGTGCAGAAGAGCAATGTCCCAAACATATAGTTTTGGGCTGTAGCTCCTGAAGGAACATGGAATAAAATGGTTCAATCAGAATTCTGGAACTACTGATGTATACCATTAGACACATATTAGTATTTACTACTATTGTTGAACATGTAGTGGCATTTTAATGGTATGAAACCAAGAAAATCTTACTGGCCAAGCTCCTTGAAAGATCTTTGATAGTTTGTACCATTCTTTTAGACTCTTTACTTGGATAATAGTTACCTCCTAGCTCCTAACTCCTATCTACCAACTCCTTAATCTCAGCTTGGTATAAATATAGAGTGCTTTGTGCTTCAGCAAAAAATTGTGCACTATCTAGGGAACACTTTCCATGTTATCTGATTCTGATTCTATGGGAGCTACTTTTAATTCTGTAAATAGTAGAAAACTGATAGAAATGTAAAACAATTCTTGTCTGTAGACATGCAAATTCCCAGTTGACTACTCCTCCCCACTCCCAACTGTGGAGAAGCTAGTTTTACCTCTATTTGTGCATTCATTTCAACATTTTTTAGTCCATGTAAATTTGTCTTTTTCAATTTCTCCTTTGAATTGGCTGTAACATCTCCTCAATTGAAGACTTCTGATTTTTTTTTATGGAAAATTAAAAAGAATCAGAGTGACTTTTTTTGCCCGCTGGGGCTGTGAGTCACTGGTTTCTGCTAAGCCAGCGCCACTGTTATCTCCTTCCAGCTGCCCTCGTGATCATCTATGGGAGGAACCTCATCAGCCAGGATGAGTTGTTCTCTGGCATCTCCAAGATCTGGGAGATTGCTGGCGGGCTTGCCTGGAGGTGGAGGGCAAGAAGATCAGTAGGACAGAGGGTAACTCTGCTGACTTGCTTATTGGTCGAAAAAGCACAGTAATCACTGGTGTGGATATTGTCATGAACCATCACTTAAATGAAAGAAGCCTGCAATAAGTACATCAAAGATTACGTGAAATCAATCAAAGGGAAACTTGAAGAATAGACTAGAAAGAGTAAAACCTTTCAAGACAGGGGCTGCAGATCAAGCACATTCTTGATCATTTTGAAAATGAACAGTTCTTTTTTGGTGAAACAGTGCATCCAGATGGTATGGTTGCTCCGCTGGACTACCATGAGGACGGTGCAACCCCATGTATGACTTTCTTTAAGGATGGTTTAGAAATGGAAAAATGTTAGCAAATTTGGCAATTTGGGTCTATTATAACCGGTCATCATAACTGGCTACTGCCTTTCATCCACACACCAGGACTTAGGACAACAAGACTGCTGTAATCTTGAGCTCTTTGTTCTATTGTGACCTTGACTTATTTGGAGTGGAGGCACTGTTTGTTTGTTTGTTTGTTTATTTAAAGTAAAACAGGTCATGTAGTTTGTCTAAAAATAAAATGCATTTAAACATAAAAAAAAAGAATCAGAGTGTTTCCTTGGCATGGAAATCTTCTCTCAAGACACAATATTATTATAACAGCGAGTCATGAAAAGATGTGACACAGGTTGACATCCATGACCTTGTCAACATTGATGGGAACTTGTGTGGAAACCAACTTTCGTCCTCTTTGAAGTCTGAAGTTGTGAGTTGACTCTAACCCTTTGCTGGGGCCTTGACACTGATTGGTTCCGATCTCTACCCTTTAAGATTCTCTTAGCAATTTGGCTGTTGTCCAAGTGCTGCCAGGGCTGTGTACTGCCATTTCTCACAAGCAGGGGGGTGGGCAAAGGTAAGTTAAATTATCAGCCATCATTACCTAGAAGATAAATCACAGGTAAGGATACAAAATAAGAAGAAGAAGGAGAAAAATAATGCAAATAGATAAGACAATAATTAACAAGTGAATAATAATACAAGCATAAACTCTGTGTTTCGTGTACTCATGACTGCAAACCCACTTTCGTCCACCCTTCTATGGCAGGGCACTTGGCTTTACAGTTTCTGGCACAGAAGAAAATGCCAGCGAAAGAGAAGCACAGTTGCTTGTTGAAGTATAAATGTACTTTTAGGGACTATGTTTTCCCCATCTACCTGATCTTAAATCATTCTGCCTCAGACAAACTCCATCCTTGAGACTTGATTAGTCCCCAGACAGGAAGGGAGAAAGTGCATGTGATCTTGAAGTCTAATTAGAGCAAAGGTATGAAAAAGGCCTTGGTGCATTTCTCTGGACACTTTTTAAGGGATTGGAACAGAGTTACCCCCATCTAACCTCGAAAATAGTTAAGTAGTCATTGCATAGTTGCCTCATATGAAATGAATTCACATGTTATTTTTCAATCCAGGAGTTGAAGACACTCTGTAAGAGCCCTATGCCTACCTTCCGCCATTGGGCTGAATTTTGTTAAATTAATTTCTAAATTCACATAATTGGGATCATAGGTGAAGCTCCAACTTTGAAGATTGCCTGGTTCACTAGAGCGTGAGAAGTGCAGGACATTTCCTTTAAATCAGGACTTGATGTCTGCAGTAAGGTGACATGCAGCAAATGTACAGCATCACCATCGCTGGACAAGATCTGTAAGGCTCATTCTTAGGACATCATAGTTAATTTCTGCTTTCTAAATAGTTTTTTCAAATGCCTATAACAACATGGTTGTGGTGCTTTTTCCATTACTCTGAACTTGGAGAATTAGGATGAACTTGTTAAAATTTTACATAGGTTATTGCCATTACTGACACTTGATACCAATGCTCTTAAGTTTAAAAACGGGTGGTGATGGAGAGACCCATCCCATTCTGACCCCTGTGTATCCACAGAGATTGAAAAGATTTTTGCACCCTGACCAGGGTGGCTCAGTGGGTTGGGCATTGTCAGGCAAAGCGCAGGGTCACCAGTTCAGTTCCGGGTCAGGGCACAGGCCTTGGTTGCTGGCCAGTCCCCCAGCAGAACGCGTGCAAGAGGTAACCGACTGAAGTTTCTTTCACACACTGATGTTTCTCTCCCTCTCATTCTTCCTTCCTTTCCTTCTCTTTAAAAATAAATAAAAAAATCTGCCCTGGCTGGTGTAGCTCAGTGGATTGAGCGCAGGCTGCGAACCAGGCATCGCAGGTTCGATTCCCAGTCAGGGCACATGCCTAGGTTGCAGGCCATGTCCCCCAGCAACCACACATTGATGTTTCTCTCTCTCTCTCTCCCTCTACCTTCCCTCTCTAAAAATAAATAAATAAAATCTTTTAAAAAAAGAGAGAGAAAATGGTGTTTAAAAAAAAAAGCAAAGCCCTTTTAAAAAAAAATAAATAAATCTTTAAAAAATGACTTTTTCTTTTTTGATACAGATATTTTCAATTCAAATGACTATTTTGTATTTAAGAACAAGCCTAAATTTTTTTTTCTTAATGGTGAATCACGATTATCCATCCAAATGAAGTATGGTATTTTCCAACGTAGTGAAAACATTTTCAGTTCCTTAAGTCATCATTTGAGGACGATAATAAGGTGCTGTATGTACTGTAACTAAGTCAGGCTTAGACGTGAAGCATGCTGGATCTCAGGAGCCTTAGCTGTGGTAAAACAGGAGAAAGCTGGGATTGAGTTGAGAGAGAAATGGAAGTGTACAGATGGGAAAGCCATGCAACATGATGCCCTGGGCCTAAAGGGTGTAGTAATGTGGCCTTGTTAGTGAATCAAAGTATATACATGTGTAGGAGAATACTTCCATGGGCTCCAGTAAATCCTCCGCTTAGTACGTAAGTCTGGAAGCAGAACATTATAGTGTATGCCAGTCCAGTGGTTCCTGGCAGGACCCATGTAAGGGTATAAGAAACAGGATCTAGAATCTAGGAGGAGATTAGGCAGCTGCTGGGCAAAGAATCAGGATGTGAAATGTTTTAGAAAGAGCACATGATTTGGAGCCAGACTGAAATGGTTATCAGGGCATTTCTTCTTTGAAGCTATGTGACTTTAATAAGTTATTTAACCTCTCTGACTCTCAGTTTCCATAACTGTAAAGCAAAATAATAATCAGCACTTATAGGTTGTTGTAAGGACTGGAAATACTCTATGCAAAATACCCAGAACAGTAGTAGGCTCACACTTGGGCATCTACTCTTTAATTGGTTAAGGCATCAGTCCTAGTAAAGGACGAGAGCTCCAAACAGGTGAATCAAGGCAGATGCTCTGTCTTTTTACTTTTTGATGCTCAGTCTTAAGGATTCAGAATCCTTGGTCAGGGAGAGGTCAGATAGGAGAGGCTGTGACCTGGCTATGTGGAATTGCAAGGCTCATTCCTAGCAAACAGTATATACGTCCTGGGCAGCCTGGAGGCCCCAGGGCTGCTGATAAGAACCGGTTCAGAATGGGCCTAGAATCGAGGCCAGGCCCTGTAGGGGTCAGAGGACAAAAAGGACAACCAGTGAAGTCAGAAAATACCTGAGCTTCTCGTACTGCTGATAAAACTTCCCTGTAATCTAGTAGAGTATCTTTGGTTTCTGCTTTACAGAGGGGAGATCTTTTGGTCTGGGAGGATACTAAATTCTCCAGTAAGTGTGTGTGTGTTTGTGTGTGTTGCAATTTTACTGCTGTGGGAAGGGAAGACATTAACAATAATGATTGTTATTTGTAGAATCCTTTCACTAACCTATATTTGTAGTATACTATACTTGCAAGAAGTGTGACTCATCATTTTTGCTTAATACACTGTAGGTAACAACACACTCCCAGCTAATGTCCAGGTTTTCATTTTCCCACTGCCCCTTCCTGAGACCTAGCCTGGACCCCTCACTCTGGAACTTTAGATTGACACTGTGTTTCTGTAGTAACAGGAATTCCTGGCGTCTTACAGTCTTCTTGTGTGGTAAGTGAAGGGACACAAGGCAGTCTGTCCCACACAGGGACAAGAGTCACACAAGTCAGCATCCAGAACATTTAGGGCTGGGAGACCTGTGGGACACTTAAGCAGCCTGGTCTCCGCCACTGTCCTGTTCCTAGCTGCATGCACTCCGTCAACTCCAACTGGTGTGATGTGGTGAGAGTCCCACTCAGTGACACAGCTGTTGCTGTAGGATGCCTCTAATGGCGCGGAGCTGCCTGGGCCTCCTTCATCCAGGCGCCACTGCCAGAGACTTTCTGCAGCTTATGTGGCAGCACATCATCATCCCATGCTACCAGTGCGGGAGGGGTCCCTGGCCTCTGACCAGGAGGGTGTACAGTGAACCAAAGTCCGTGGGGCCTGTTGTGGAGTTTGCAGCATCTTCTGGTGCCTCTGGCTCAGGCAGGCCACTCCCAGTCAGAGGCGGTGGAAAATGGAGCAGGAGGGAACTCAGTCTTATGGCACCACAAGGAGCTGGCTAGCTATGAGTCCTGCACATCAGTTCCTGAGCCCCCATTGTATAGATTTAAAAACTAAATGTATTGAAAAACCTTTTAGTGCTGGTAGTGAGACACATTTTTCTCTGTGACTTGTGGTATTTTTTTCTTTTTTTAGCCATACAGTAATGACAATATATGGGCAACTTATAAGTGTATCTTCATGTAGATTACATATAGAGTAAAATTTACAGGAAATTTTACTGCAGATTTCAATTCTCAGTCCCAGGGAAACCTCGTCTGATCATAACCTTTTCTGAGGCTGTCAAACAGCTCAGTAAAAAGAACAAGATCATTCTGGATTTGCCAGTAGCCAGCTGTGTGGCTTTTAGCAAGTCTCCCAGACTTAAAAATCTGGGAGTCTGTTCTTCTAGCCTCACTGTCCTAAGTGTCCCTTGAAAGCTTCTTTCAACTCTGAGTAATAATGATGCTGTGCTCCAGACTCTGTGTTTTATCAACAATGCCCTTTGTGGGTATAATTGCCCTCCCATGATAAAGGAGGAGCCTGAGGCTCAAGGAGATAGAGGGGCCCAGGCCACACCAGCCAGGAGAGGACGGGCAGTTTTCAGTGCAGGGTTGGGGTCCTCAAAGCCCTACTGTGTTCCTCTGTGCCCAATCATCAGTAATTTGCATATGTCATCTGTAAAAATGTGTTTTTACAGATGCAATAAACTTTATTTCCCTGAAAGGAAAACAGTTTGGAGAATCCTGAATTCTCCAATTTAATTTTAATTTTTGATAAAAAATAATTGTAGAAGAAAATAGGCCATAAAAATATTGTGTAATAACCCAGGTGTAAATTATCTTATTAGGATTATTTGAGCATTTGGACTATTTATTTATTCTTTTGGCTTTTCTGGGGCCACTGTTCCCCTGCATCGAAACAGGTACTGGAAAAGTGATTGATTCAAGGAGAGATGTCTGCTCTGGATGGGTTTGACTTTTGTAACCTTGCTTTTCCTGGTATTCTGGAAGTAATAATAGCTACTGTTTTATGTTTATTTGCCAGGTACTGTGATAAGCATTTTAAATTGCATCTCATTTAACCCTCACAATGGCCCTACAAAATAGCTCCATTTTATAGAGAAGGGAATTGAAATGTTTTTAAAGTATATTTTATTGATTATGCTATTACAGTTGCCCCATTTTTTCTTCCCTTTATTCCCCTCCACCTTGCACCCTTCTCCCACCAGCATTCCCCTTGTTAGTTTATGTCCATGGGTTGTACAGATAAATTCTTCGGCTTCTCCATTTCCTTACTATTCTTAACCTCCTCCTGTCTATTTTGTACTTACCTTTTATGCTGCTTGTGCCCTGTACCTTTTCCCTCATTCTCCTTCCTCCCCATCCCTTCTGATAACCCTCCATGTGATCTCCATTTCTATGATTCTATTCCTGTTCTAGTTGTTTGCTTAGTTCACTTTTGTTTTTGTTTTAGGTTCAGTTGTTGATAGTTGTGAGTTTATTGTCATTTTACTGTTCATATTTTTGATGTTCTTCTTTTTCTTAGATAAGTCCCTTTAACATTTCATGTAATAAGGATGAACTCCTTTAACTTGACCTTATCTGGGAAGTACTTTATCTGCCCTTCCATTCTAAAGGATAGCTTTGCTGGATAGAGTAATCTTGGATGTAGGTCCTTGCCTTTCATGACCTGGAATACCCCTTTCCAGCCCCTTCTTGTCTGCAAGATTTCTTTTGAGAAATCAGCTCATAGTCTTATGGAAACTCCTTTGTAGGTAACTGTCTCCTTTTCTCTTGCTGCTTTTCAGATTCTCTCCTTCTCTTCAATCTTGGGTAATTTTTCAGACTATAAGACGCACCTTTCCCCCAAATTTGAGAGGAAATGGGGGTGTGTCTTATAGTCCAAATGTAGCTTACCTGGCTCACTATGGGCAGGCGGGCAGTGGTGGAGCAGGGTCATAGGTTATTAAATATTTTACATTTTTTGCTTCAAAATTTTTTTCCCTATTTTACTCCTCTAAAACCTAGGTGCGTTTTATGGTCTGGTGTGTCTTATTGCCCTAAAAATATTGTAATTTTATGTGCCTTGGTGTGTACTTCCTTGGGTCCAACTTCTTTGGGACTCTGAGCTTCCTGGGCTTCCTGGAAGTCTATTTCCTTTACCAGATTGGGGAAGTTTTCTTTCATTATTTTTTCAAATAAGTTTTTAATTCCTTGCTCTTCCTTCTGGTACCCCTACGATTTGGATATTGGAATGTTTCAACTTGTCCTGGAAGTTCCTAAGCCTCTCCTTATTTTTTTAATTCTTGTTTCTTCATTCTGTTCTGGTTGAATGTTTACTTCTTCCTTTTGGTCCAAATCATTGATTTGAGTCCAGGTTTCCTTTCCTTCGCATTTGGTTTCCTGTATATTTTTCTTTATTTCACTTTGTACAGACTTCAGTTTTTCTTCTATTTTGTGACCATACTCAACCATTTTTATGAGTATCCTAATGACCAGTGTTTTGAACTCTGCATCTGATAGGATGGCTATCACTTCATCACTTAGTTGTGTTGTTTCTGGAGCTTTGATATGTTGGGCCATATGGGGAGCTTTCATTTGGGCCATAATTCTTTGTCTCAGGTGCACCTGTTACATTATAAGTGGTGGAGCCTTAGGTATTGGCCAGGGCAGGGCAACCCACCTCACTGCATTGTGGTGCTCTATATGGAAGAGGGGTCTGAGAGGGAACAATGCCGTTTGCTCAGCTCTCAGTGAGTTTTAGTCACTCTCCCCACTATGCACAAGCAAATTGAGCCCTTCTGGTGCTGATTCCTGTGTGGTGGCTTGTGTACGTTCTAGGACCCTATGTGTCTCTCCAACAAATTCTCCTGTGAGGCTGGGAGTTTCTTGTGCCACTGCAACCCCTACAGATTTTCACAGCCAGAAGTTTTGAGGCTTTATTTCCCCACTGGAACCCTGGATTGCACAGTCTGTCTCACTCCCCAGTTGTTCCTCCTGGTTTATCTGCACACATTGTGGGACTGCCTGTTCTGCCAGCCTCTGCCTTGCCCACTCGGTTCTTCAACCGCTGCCTTGCACCGCATCCTCTCCTCCCCTTGTACTGGTCTGAATGAATATTTCTTCTTTAATTCCTTGGTTGTTGGATTTCCATACATTTCAATTTTTTGGCAGTTTTGGTTGTTGTTTTTGTTTTTAAACTTGTTGTTGTCCTTTCAGTTGTGCAAGGAAGCTAAGTGTATCTACCTATGCCTCCATCTTGGCCAGAAGTCTGGGAATTGAAATTTCTTATAGTGCTGAGACTTGCCCAGGATAACCCAGTTGAAATTTGAACTTTAATTTTTCTGACTCTTAAGTTCACTAATTTCTTTTTTGGTGGTGATGTTAAACATGTCAAATGTATTTGCTAAAACAATTAATTTCATGAAAATCAAAATCTTCTTCTTTCTTTTCTTTAGAACCATTAAAATGAATGCCACGATGAACATTCACCTAAACCAGATCACAAAGCTCCTAAAGTGCTATATAAAAGTGTATATTTTATGCCTTTTATTCCTTCTCCTTAAATACAGGTAAAATTAAACTCTGTTAGGGTTCCCCAATTAACATATTTTATGAACCTCCAAGACTTTAAAATTATTCAGTTTTAAATTGTTATAAGTAACTTACCAGAAATTGGTAATTTTGCTATTTGCTCTTTGAAAACGAATGATATAAATTATACTAATTAGTTTTGCTACATAATTCCAATTTGTCCTATCAGTTTCTACTGTAAATTACCTACATTATTTTGTCAACAAAAGGATAATTGTTCTTTAAAGTTAAGTAAAAAATGCAGACAAATAGGATACAGAAATAAATCTATTAATTGTGTGTTAAAAAAGACTTACTAATTTAATCTGGCTTTATAAAGTACAATTTACTTTCAGTGAAAAAGTAATAAATTTAAATAATTTTTTAATCAAAAACAGATGAAGGAAGATTATAGAAAATGACTAATCACACAGAAAAAGGGTTTCAGTGAAGAAAAAAAGGATTAAATTTGGCCACTGGGTGTCAATCTTGATCCATATTCACAAGCTGCAGAATGAAAACCTTAACTGACTTCAGCTTTTCTTTGTAATTCTCTCTCCAGAGAGTTAAGGGAGCAACTTTGTTCAATAACTGACACAGTAACACATTTTCTCTTTTAAAGTCTTTGTAATTTGTCTCTCACTGCTATGAAGATTTTAATTTTCAGAAAATCTAAAGGAAAAAAAGACTCAAAACAGCAGCAAAAGAGGGTAAAGGGATCCCCTAAATGATGAAGGAAGGAGACTTGGACTTGGAGTGGTGAACACACAATACAATATATAGATGATGTGTTATAGAACTGTACCCTCGAAACATATATAATTTCATTAACCAATGTCACCCTCAATAAATTCAATTTAAAAAAGAGCAGCAAACAAAAGCAGATTTAACAAAAAATAAACTCATTTACGCTTTTCAAATCTTCTTGTGGTGAGCTTGACTGGCTGTGTACGACAGCATGGGGTGACTTTATTTCTGTACGGTACTCTGACCATGTAAAATTTCAAAGTCCCGTAGGTCAAATATTGGTCTGGAAAGTATAGCTCTTAGTGAAATGGTGCATTTATTTTACAGTTAGCTTTCAAAACAAAAAGGTAAAATTACAAAAGGTATAAACATAGAGGCACATCTCACCTCCAGGATCCCCTTATCATTACCTCTTTTTGTTTTTTTAAAGATTCTCTTTATTTATTTTTAGAGAAGGGAAGGGAGGGAGAAAGAGAGGGAGTGAAATATCAGTGTGTGGTTGCCTCTTCCCCGCACCCTCCTGCCCCACCAAGGACCTGAACTGCAACCCAGGCATGTGCCCTGACTGGGAATCAAACCAGTGATTCTTTGGTTCACAGTCTGGCACTCAATCCACTGAGCCACACCAGCCAGGGTCTTTATCTCTTTTTTAATGTATCCTTCTAGAATCTAGATACACTGTGCAACCACAAGCTTTTATGCATACATATCTCTCCGTGTTTTATATACAATTGGCACAACATACATGCCATTCTGAAACTTTCATTTTTTTAAATATTTAATAATGTATCTTGGATGTTACTTCATACCAGGCAATATAGATTCCTTCTGAATTAAGACAATCTTTTTTAATCTTTTTTAAGATAATCAATAGTGTCTGATGTTCTCATCACTTAGGATGTTAGAAGTGGTACCAAAGGCAAGAATTTGGTCAGACATGCCAATCCAGATTAGAGGAAGTGGAACGTAGAGAAGCTGGACGTCCTCCCCTCTGATGGTATGCAAATCTTTGATGCTACTTTTCCTCCTCCTTCCCTTCCCAACCTCCAACAATCTCAAACATACCTCTGACTTCTGTTTACCTTATACTTCCTGATAAGTCTCCTTGGAAGCTGGCAGTCTACATACGCCAAGCCACAGCTATGTTAGGGCCCCTAAGACACATCATAGCATTGTAAGGGCCCAGCAGAAAATGTACCATAACATCAGATAAAGCTGAGTATCTGCAAATAACATTATAAAAACCCCTCTCATTTGAATTAAAACAATGCTGCTTGATTTTATTCATTTCTTAGCTACTGAACTGGATTGAGTGTATTTTTATTTTTTCTAATTTAGTAGTTTAAGACTTAAATCTGTTATCTCATAAACAGGGCTGCCCCAAATGAGTTGATAGTTATTGTAGGTTGCTGTGGCCCCAGATTTACCCTTCCATTATGTTGGACTGACCTTGAGACCATGGTGGACAAAATGCCAATAATCTTTCTAAAACCAATGTAATCAGCATGTGTTGAGATATAGCTTCAACAGGGAGCCAGTGTTTCCGAACTCCCTGGAGTCACTGAGCTCTGCTGCTGGGTTTCAACATCCCCTCCTGTCCCAAGCACTGGGTGAGGCTGTTCCTAGGTTTTAAATTAACTTGTTTTTGAGCACTTTCAGAATTTGCTTCAGATCCTTGGTATCATTAGAGATATCCTGGGAATTAAGTGCTGGTGGTTACCTGTTAGCCAACAGTGTTCTCTTTCTCTGCACAGTATTTAGAAGCCTTGGTTAGTAACTGGCCCCTTGAAAAGCTTCTGGGCTTAATAATTCTATAAATGGTATAAAACAAGACTCTCTGGAGTAACTCTGCAGCATTACCTTCTAAGAGTTATGAGACACTCTTAGTGCTGTAGTCCTGAGGGGAATGTTAGATGCGTCATGCCCTGTGACGATGTTTAGAGGCTGCCCTTGATTTTCAGCTGAAGTCCCTATTGGCCTCAGAAGCTTCAATAGCACCTTGGCTGGGAATGACTTGAAGTCAGGGACCCCTCGCAGATTGATCTATAGGCCTTCCGGAGCAGTATTTCAATGCGCCTTCAGAATCTTGCTGCTATTTAACTTAGGGCCTTCCAAGCACTAATGTAGCCTTTGAAAGGGTACAGCCCAGAGGAGGAGGAGGGCTGGAGGTGTTAGCACCAAAAAAAAGAGTGGCTGTTCCCCTGCCTCTGAGGCCTCCACCACTAATATCCCAGAAGAATGAGTTCCCTTGCTGAGATTGTTTTGGAGATTTTGGCCTTTAATTTCTACTTTTGGCTTTGGCTGGTAACTGCTGCCACACCCAGGGTTTGACTGGCATCTTGGAAAGGCAAATATGGGATTTAGTGCAATGTTTTTTTTTTTTTTATGTGTGTGCCCTTGCGTTAGGTAACTTATAGCTCCTTCATCTGTGAAATAAAAATGATGATAATAGTACTGCCTGGGGAAATAAGATGATGTCTGTACAGGGATTGGTACAGTGTCATCCAATTGTAAGAACTCAGTAAATAGTGGCCACTAATGTTGGGAGAGAAGGTTGCTTTCATGGTTACCTGAATAGGGTGATTTTAGTTGTTCCTTGTCTAAAAAAGGACCTGCTCTCCTGACTCACTGATACTTGAAATTCTGTAACTAGAAATTCACTCCTTCAAATCAAAATGTCTATAGACAGATATAAACACTTCTATGAGAAAGAACATTCAGGCCAGGCATGTGATGTGGATACTGGCCCACAATGTCCATGGTATTATGGATGAGACAAGACAAATTCACATGGACCACCAAAGTCCTGTGGAAGAAAAGTGGCAGCACCGCCACTCTCTTGAGAGCAGAGTGCCCTGACTCTTGCCTTGACAAGCTTTTATTGGGTTTAATTTGCACAGGAATACAGGGTGTATACATAAAAGCTCATCAATCATTGTCAGGCAGAAATGATTAAACAATAGATAACATTCAAAGAACTCTGAGGGCTTATTCTGAGTCAGGGTCAGATAGCTAAAGCGCCAAAAAAACTTTGGGGAGCAAACTCACTTCAGGCTTGGACCCTTATCATTTAAATTGAGGGTGTTAGCAAAGTAGGTTTCATAGGATTTTATGCATTCTTTCTTAGGCCTGATCACCCCAGGGAACCCACCCTTTCCAGAATAGGGCCACACCCACCTCCAGCATTGTTTCAGGCTTAAATCAGGCAGGGGAAGTAAGGGACCCGAGAGATTAGGAGACTTCTGCAGACAGAATGAACTCAGGCTATGTCAAAGCCAAGGGGTGAGGGTCCATCATCTGCTTTTTCTATAGCCCCCCAAGTCCTTCCCTGAAGGCCCCTTCATGACCATGCCTGTCTTAGGTCATCCCTCCTTTGAGGAATCTTACCTGTCACTGGCTAACCAGTCATCTGCCCAGGGGCCAAGCAGAGTGAAGAGAAATCAGGCAGAAGTGGTGCCCTTACAAGGAAGATAAGCTTTGTCTCCTAAGTGGTTTATGGTCCCAAGGTCTTTCTACTCAGCCTTAGCCTCAAGGGATTATAGTTTCTGAAACCAGGCAGGGCAGTTCCCAACAGGCAGGTTTCACATATTAATGTGAATAATCTTAATAACAGATTTTGATAAGATAGAGAAGGCACTGAGCACTTTGACAGAGAAAAAGAGTTCTTGCTGAGGAAAGGAACAGCAAAGATTATTAAGGCTTGGGACACCGGATAAACTTCTTCTACTTTGGAGTTCTGTATAAAGTTCCTCTATATCTTTGAATTATATAGCCCTTTGGGAAGAATTGTCACCTAATGATCCATATGTATTTAGTACTGTAGTTCTTTCCACTATTACATACTCATTAATTAATTAACTTTTGTTTTTAGGTTTTGTTTATTTTTAGAGAGAGGGGAAGAGAGAAACATTGATATGAGAGAGATATATTAATGGTTGCCTCTCACATGTCCCCAACTGGGGACATGGCTCACAATCTAGTTTGCAACCCAGGCAGGTGCCCTGACCGGGAACCAAACCGGTGCCCTCCTGGGCCTCAGGCCGGCTCTCAATCCACTGAGACACACCTGCCAGGGCTAAGTTTTTTTTTAAGAGGGAGCAATCTTTCATTTTTAGACACGTTCTCAAAGAGCTTTTCAGTACACAAACTTTCCAGTGGAGAAGAGCAAACATAGAAATCAGCCTCCATCCATCAGCGGCTGCTCTGCTCAAGGCCTAGGTCCTCCTTGCCCAAGTGGTGGGGTGGAGGCGTGTACTTCCCTTCCCCAGTTAGCTTACCCTGCCGCCTCATGACGGCACTCAGAAGCGGCGTCGTTTTCCGCCAAAGCAGACTTTATACAAAAGCACGGTGTTCTGTGTTGCACTCTTTCTCTGCGCGGATGCCACCACTTCCACGTGCACGTTCTTTTTCCAAACCATGGCACCAGCATGGAATCTCGTGAGGCTGCTCAGCACTTTGGATTGACATCCAGTGGTGTAAGTCAAGGCCCAGCCTATTCTGTATATTAAGGTGCCCTTGTCTGCTCACAGGTCACTGGTACTGGATAATCTCTCACTAATTTCTTCGTTTCAGTTAGACCAACTGGATATAGTGCGAGAGCAGGGACCCCAGATACGCTCTTATTACTTCATGCATAATGCCATAATGTCTTTGAGGAAAGGTAAATAGGCATGATATTTTTATAAATCTCTCTCTCTAGTTACATATCATTATACATTATATTTATATAACTGAATCGATTCAATTTTAATATAAATGATTATATAGTTACATATATGTATACATATACACACACACACACACTTGAAAGTGATTCTTAATGTTTTAATTCTGATGAGTATATTTATTCAGAAAAGAACTGGAGCTATTTCTAATTAAATGTGCTTATTTTACAAAGAGGAATTTAAGAGCCAATATGGACAAGTTACTCCATCTAGATCCCAACTAGTTACGGTAGAGTGGGAACTAAATCTGGGTTTTTTAATACCTAGATGATATTTACTATTATTAATGTAGGAAACATCCAAACCTGTGGGGAATCTTTATGAGTTTATTTGAGCCAAACTGAGGACATATGTCACAGAGAAGGATCTCAGATGCTCTGGAAAAGAAGAGTTTTGCAGCTTCTTTTCAGGCATTTGAAATTAAGGAGGGAATGTAAGGAGGATTACTTGGAGGTGAGTGAAGCAAGGCCGGCATCAGTTTACAGGGCAGTTAACAGCGAACAAGATTATGCGTACTCTTGAGAGTCAATGCCTTCTTCTAGGATTATTTTTCTGGTATTTCAAAGGTGTGTTAACCGAGATGCATAAGAACAATGGACAGGTTTGGCTTAAAACCTTTCACTGAAGAAGTTATGGTCTTGGGCATGGCTACCCACCACAACCTTCCCAATCAGGAATTCATAATCAGATCATAAACTGTTTGGTTACTCTGCACAGAGCCCCGTTTTCCATCCACGCTATGCAGAATTCAGAGTAGCCAAGTAGTGAAACAGTGAATGCCTGGGATAGCTGTGCTGTCTCAGTACATATCCTCAGATTTTATCTGAGGCCAAGTACTCAGAAGACATCATTTGATTGCACTAAAATACATACCGTATTTCCTAAAATGAATCTATGTGGTTAGAAGTCAGAAGAGTGGTTACTCTTTGGTGGGAAAGAGAGTGTCACATCCTGAAAGGGTCATGAAGGGAGCTTTCTGAGATGTTAGTAATGTTCTGTTTCTTGACATGGTGCTGGCTACATGGATTAATTCAGAAACAAAAAATGATCTAACTGTACACTTAATGATTTATGTATATATTTTACTCTTTAATTTGAAGTGTTTACTTAAAAGGATATAGACTGGCTAAGTGCCATCTATGTGTAAAAGACTGAGTGCTGTTTGTCCACAGGAAAAGTAAGAATGGAAAGACAAGACATAGTGGTAGGGTACAGGTTCAGGTTTCAGAATTGTCATAATTCTTATATTTAATCCTCCAACTCTGTCCTGTCATTCTCCCCTGAAAGTCCATTTTCTCCAAAATAAGCATATTTATTTAAAAACATTTCAGGCCTTGATTGGTGTGGCTTAGTTGGTTAGGCATCATTCTGCAAAATGAAGGGTTACTGGTTCAGTTCCCAGTCAAGGCACATGTCCAGGTTGTGGGTATGAAAGGGTAATTTATTGATGTTTCTCTCTCACATAGATGTTTCTCTCCATCCCTTCCCCTCCATCTAAAACAAACAAACAAACAAACAAACATATAAGTAAATAAATATCTTTTCAAAAAGGAACACTTCAGGTAAAAATCTATCCCTACAGACATCTTTTGCCCAAATTGTGTAGAAAAACACTGAGTTTAGTAACTAGGTTTCTTGTTGTTGCCATGAGCCTAGGGTTAGAAACTTCTTGGTCACTGTATAACTTTCTACTTTGCTGTTATCAGAATTTTCCACCCCAGGTCTTAAGGGGGATGATAATTGCTCCCCCGGACCTCGCAAGGACACCAGGACGCCAGGACGCCGTATGTGGGTGGAGGAGAGGCTGGGGTGCCCAACGCACAGCCAGGAGTTGAGCAGAGCTGTTTCAGGTGTTTGGTATGTTTTCACACTTTAGCTCCTCACAGTCTGAACAGCATGTACAAGGAAGTCCAAGCATAGTTTCCTTGAAATGAATGTTAGCACAGAAGGGAGTGGGAATTAATAGGTTTTTATCAAGAAAAAAGAGGAGGAGGCGGCTGAATGCTATTGATGTAGAACTGACTATGGCCTGCCACCTCTTTCTCCTTCTTTGATCTTTTGCCATGATTTCCACCTTTAAAAGTTTTAATTAAGGCTTTGCCATGAAAGATATGGCATCCTTATAGGCTCACCACGGTCAGTGCAGTTCTTGCACTTTTATAGATTTTTCAACTCTGAATCAATTATAGAAAACCTGGAGGAGTTGCCAGAAAAAGGAAAAAAAAAACCCCAAAACCTGGGCCATTTTATATTTTAAATAATTATCAGCTTTCTAGAAATATAGTGATAGGTGTCTCAAGGTTCTGTATTCCCATTCATGAACTACTTTTTTTTTTTTAATAATATGACAACTCACCATATGAAGCTGCTGTTTTTCTTTGTTAAAAAGTTCTTTTATAGTGAACATTCCTTCAATTTCACTTTCCCTTTTTTGGTTCCTACAAGAAAGACATTAAGACAAATGCTATATGATCTCGCCTGTATGTGGAACTTAATAAACAAAACAAACAAATGAGCAAAAAAGAACTGGAGATATGGAAATAAAGAACAAACTGACAGTGACCAGAGTGGAGGGGGAGTGGGTAACAGGAGAAAGAAGGGGACATGTACAAAGGACCCATGGACGAGGACAATGGGGAGGGGATTGTCTTTGGGAGTGGGGGTTGGACAGGGCAGGGGAGAGCAACAGTGGGGGGACAGCAGGGACAACTGTAACTGAACAACAATAAAAAACAAGGAAGACATTAATTAAAAAACATATACATCAGTTTTAACAATGAAAAATGCTCTCCTGACATTGTTTGGAACAGTCAGAAATGGTAAGACCCTTGCTGGCATTTTAATTTGGTTCACTGTCTTTGGCTCCCTATTTTTTAAATTCAGTTTTATTAGGTATAATAGGCAAATAAAATTGTAAGATATTTAAACTGTACAGCATGATGATTTGACATATACACATATTGTGAAAGTCTTCCCCCCGTTAAATAACACATTCATTGCTTCACATAATTACTTTTTTTTTTGATGTGAACATTCAGGTTCTATCTCTTAGTAAATTCAATATACAATATGGTGTTATCAACTGCAGTTACCGTGTTATACACTAGATCATTGGATTGTCAGAACTTACTCATCTATAACTGAAAGTTGGTACCTTTTTATCAACCTCTCCCTATTTCCTCCACCCCACCCAGCCCTCGACCACCACTTTCCTACTCTCTGTTTCTATGAGTTTGACATGTTTTGAAAAAAAACAAAACAAAGGGACAAATGAGAATACTATAGTTATTAATGTGAATGGCTGGTGTAAATGAAAAGGAGATACAAGTATTGGCTCAGTCCTTACTTTGAGATCCAGAGATTAAATATTTTTTTCCATTGAGTGATATTGGGAAACTCCTTTAAAAAAATGTGCACTTAGAAGCACTTTCATTGAAAAGATTCCGTGCTACTACTCCCGTCTGCATCCACATTCCAGCCCTATCTGTAGTTCAGAGATCTGAGAGGCAAAGTTAGGGAGAGATTTTAGAAAATAGGAATTTTTTTTCCTTTTGCTGTAATGCAGCCTGAGGGCTTTTCATTTAAGTTGCCATTCCTGAGGGAAAACTCGCCAAACCTCCAAACCTGATAACGTCTGCCTGGGCCTGCTGCAGATAAGAGAACTCCTGCCATAAAGGGCTGAGTTAATTTTAATTTAGCTTAAAACTACTCCAGTGAATTTGTTGTCAAAGGAGATGTGCATAAATTTCCTATTATATTTATATGTTCATTAATTAGTATACAGCATCTTTGTATGTTTACCACTGTTGTCAAGGAATAAAATCTGATTTAAGATCAACAGTCATTTCCATGGTATATGTATAAGTGAAACCCTGACTAATGAACGAGCTGACTGCTTTTTTCTGTCACAGACTTACCTCATGGTGTTGTCTAGAAAGTCAGTTACTGGTACATAAAGCAACTAATGTGTACTGGAAATCAAAAGATAAGAATATGGAATGAGCCCCGGACAGGTTGCTCAGTTGGTTAAAGCATCGCCCAGCTATGCCAAGGTTGTGGGTTCAATTCCTCTGGTCAGGGTATGCTCAAGAATCAACCAATGGATGCATCAACAAGTGGAACAACAAACTGATGTTTCTCTTCCTCTTTCTCGCTCTCTCCTTTTCTCTCTCTCTCTCTCAAATCAATAATAATAATAATAATAATAATAACAACAACAACAACAACAATAAAAATACTGAACGAGTCTCTCTTCTTTCCCCAAGCTGTGGCTTGTATAATTTAGCCTCTTCAATGTTGTCCCGTGTGGTATTCTTTTAAAAACAAGTATGTAAATGTATTGCTAACATTTGAAAGTTAGGCATTTCTCAGAAAAATCCAAATTTCTGGCTTCTGTTTTAAAATTAGAGGCTGGTAATACCAATACTAAATTCTCCCAGGACCATAATTGGCTGAAGCAGAGAAGAAGCTAAGTTATACACCATAGAACAATGTGTGCTTTAAAAAAAATTACCCATATCAGCTCATTTGTGTTACCAGCCTGGGCTCTGTAGGCCTCTGGGTTTGAGACTCCTGTTTGAAGCAGGATTGGTTTGGGTTAGATAAGATTTTTCAGGAAGCAAAAGAATTTTGGTGCTGTTGTGCAGAAGGCTGGAACGACCCTTGAGCTTCATAGTCAAAAGTCTAGACTTTGGTTTAAAAGACCCTGGAACTTTATAGTAAAAAATCTAGACTTTGATTCAGATAAGTGCTCCAATTTCTGCTCTTCCATTTCCTAGTCTTGGAATTTGGGACAAATTGCTTAAATTTTCTTAAAGTGCTGTCTCTTGTGTAAGTGGAGATAATAACATCTGCCTTATAAGGTTGTTTTGAGAAGTATTAGAGTATAATTATTCCAGAACATTTACTAAAATTCTGACGACAGTACATTTGCATATTTTCAACACTCATCTAAATATTGTCTACATTAGTCTCCACGTCAGAATTTTAAACCATTTCCCCTTTAGTGTAATTCTTCCAAGGGAGCCAAAGTGGTGGCTTTTCAGGCTGAATAAAGCTTTCTATATTGTTTGGCTAGATTTCTGCATTCACAGCAGCCATGCTTAAAAGTCACTGTAATTTCAGAGGTCATTTCTAGAGTGGATAATAAGAAAAATGTAAAACAAAACAAAACCTCAAGGAAGGATTAAGAATCCTTTGTGTGTCTGTACAGAAAAGGGTTAAGGCAATTTCCCTGGACTGGAAAAATAGACTTGTCTTAGAAAACCCTCTCATAGGTACATATTTTACAAATAAAATTTATAACAAGGGCAACAGAAATCTTAGAATAATTGACTGAAGATTCAACCTCCTGCAACTCTTCCTTTAGTTATCTTGCCTGAACAGGTCTATAAAGGTATTAGTATTGTCCAAGCAATAGCATCCCCAAGGTCAGGTTTCTCCACCTGGCTGCACAGGGCTCTCCACCTGGCTGCACCTGAGGTGGGGGGGTGATTAAACATTGGAGATACCCAGGCCCTACTTTCAGAACTCTGATTTAATTGGTCCAGGGTGAAGCCTGGACATCAATGTGAGCTTCTGCCCTTATGACAGCACTGGGTGTTCGTGTAGGGAGGGAAGACAACTCTCAAAAGAGTAGAATCTGGCCGTTGATCTGTCTCTGATACCATCTCCTATTCCTGACATTTGTCGAACTACTTCTGCTGGCTGTGATGAACCGAGTTTCAACTTAGTTAAGTACAAAGGAGGGAGAAATGCCATTGAGGCAAGTGGTCAGTCAACATTCCAGCAAGAGAAGGAAGGTTTATGCTAAACACGTCTAAACATGTCTGTAATAACATAAGAAACATTTCAAGAGTAATTCATACTTTGCACAATAGATCTCACTTGGTCATACTAAAAACCTCTGGGATGGATGTTACTATTATTCCTACTTTATGGGAGAGTGAAAGAATTTGCAACAGGTATGAATTTTTCCACAGCAACTTGTCACATTGTTATATTTAAAATGAAATGGAATCTGTTTCTGAATTCCGGTTTGCCAAGATCAGTCGACAATTCAGTGTAAATAACTCACCTGCCACTAGCTTGCACAAGAGCCCTGGCTTTAGGGACAGGATGGAGTGAGCTGGGTCTTTGAACTCTGGTGGTCACCATTGTCAATCCACTCCTGCCTCTACTTGTCACTTGTCTACTTGATACTTGTCACACCTTGGTCGTTCACCATTTGGCTTCAGGTAGACCACAGGGAAAACCTTCGCCAAGGTCATGGAAAGCCCCTTTGCTGTTCCCAAGCCTCTTGAACTTCACAGGCTTCCTTGTTCCAGCCCCTCCTTCAATATTCTGGGCACTTGGGGGGAGCTGGAGGAGGTTTTTCTTCCTCATGGAACCCCGCCCTCTCCTCTCCCAGTCTTGCAGGGATCCAACAAACCCTGGGAGTCCAGGTGAACACTCCTTTCCTTGGAGATACAGGAGCCTTAATATTACAAACACTGTTCTGTCTTTTGGAACAAAGGAACATAAAACTCAGGACACAAAGACCTGAATGTATTTTCCAAATGGGACAAGGGAAAATAGCATTCTTTTAATTTTTGGTGATGAATTCATAGCAGCCCCAAAGACACAAATTAATGATTTATAATGCACTCTGGTGTAGTACTAGAAAGCTTTCAAAGCAAGTGAGACTGCTTTCTGGGATCGTCTTTTTTCATCAAAATTAATTCACTGACCAAATTCATGAAGGGTCTGGACACTTCTGAAGTTCAAAAGTAAAATGACACCTTCACTGAAGAAGTTTGAAATGGGACACTCCATCAGGTCTTTTTTCAGTAAAGACAAAACTTCAATTTTTAATGAAGCTTCTTTGAAACAGCTGACTCTTCATGGCTAATTCTTTAACATCTCCCCCTCTATATCCCTGCTCTTTTAGATTTGTTTTTATGATACTTCTTGAGTACTAAAAGTTAGTGGCCTTTGTCATTGGTTCTTATGCCAGTAGTCACACACCTAGTTCTTGAGCCAGAGGAGTTATGTTTGATGAGCAAGGGTTTACAGATCTTTGGGGAACTCTTAGAAGATCTAAGGGCATCTATTGCCTCACTCTCAGCGATGGAGACCTCAGCTATAACTATAAATACAATCCAGGTGGTCTCTTGCTCAACTATCTAGTAACACAGCAATTTTCCACCCTTTCCACCTTATGGCACACATAAACTAATTACTAAAATTCTGCAGCATGCCAAAAACATATACAGTTTGACAATCTGACCAAAAAAAAAAAAAAGAGAGATATAATTTTGATTCATTCATACCAGATGGCTGTTATTATGTTGACTGTTGTCATTTTTTTAATTTGACAATCTAAAGGAAAAGAGGTCAGTGCCCCTGACTAAATAGTCAGGTATTGCATGTTTTGAAAATTCTTGTGGCACAGTGGTTGAAAATTGCTGCAGTGATGGATAGATAACTATAATCATAGAGCTCTAGCTTGTTCCTCCTTCTTGAAGATGAAAAGGGCAGACTTTTGCTGAGGCTGAAGTTATTGCACTTTATGAAGGGTGCAGTAGGGTCTGGTGAATGGTGGTAAGAAAAGAACGAGCCCAGAGTGGAATTTTATCCTACATGATGAAAAATCTGGGGTCATTAACAGAATGGCCTCTGGGGAAGACCGAAGACTCCTTGACAGGAAGAGAAGAGTAGGTATCTTGGTGTTCTAGAGGACTTACATATTGGAGCCATCAAATACTCATAACTGATACTAACTGAACACTAATTGTCCCCAAAACTGTGTTGGATAAACCCTATTATCAGTCCCATTTTGCAGATAAAGAGACTGAGTTACTGGGAGGTTACAAGCCAAGGCCGTGTTGCTGAAGTTACACGGATAGGGGAGTAAGAGTGGGGATTTGAACTCAGTCAATGCAGCTCTTAATTGTGATGGTTACTTGTGTAGGCCCATTAGCTTTCTTATTGGGAGGCTCTGGTGGGGGGTGGGGAGCGTGCTATGAATACTGTCTTTCTATAACACCAGCAAGGCTCCCAGTGCAGTGTGCCCTGCCCAGCCAAGCTTGCCCATGAAACTCTTCACACTGTGAATAGGTAAGAAGGCAGCAGCAAGAGCTAAACATTCCCTTTTTTAACCTCCCCCCATGGTTTATCAAGTAAAACAGTTACCTTAAGCATCTCAGGGTCCAAAGGTTGGAACTTTGCTTTTTCCTAAGAGATAATAATCTTGGAAGGTTTTTAACTAAGAAAACACCTTTGCAAAGGGGTAAAAAATTGACTACTTAGTGACCATCCATCCAGGGGGCTCAGGACCTTTGGATTATTGACACGGTTCAACTATCTTGGCAGTCATATAGGATTTCTAGAGACTGGCACATTTTTGTTAACTGTTTTTAAAGCCAGCAGACCTGTGGATGTAGACTTGACAATGCTGAATTAGGATAGCCTTGTTCTGATATACAGTTATAAAATGCTGGGGCATTTTTGGGTAGAGTGACACTTCCAAAAACAAAGTCCTACAAGTTCATGTCCATTTTATTCAAGTCACCAATCGTGTGGCTACTGACCAATGCAATCAAGTGTCACTTATTTCTCAGACTATACAATTTCTTAACACATTTTTCTCTCGTAGTTTTTGCAATGCACCTAAAGAATTAAAGCACTACTGTATTTAACATTTGATGTTTGTGGTTATTAATGATGTGTAGCATGTAATAAAGAAGGAACAACCACTGGGATATTCACATTCTTTGCTCCCAATAATTCCTTTTTATTATAAACTTGGGGTGTCTCATTTCTGAAGCCCTTTCCAGCTTATCCTTTTCCTTGTTTTTTCTCTGCGCAAACTCTCCCCTTCAATAACAATATTCTTTCCTGAATTGTCCCTTATTGAAACCCTTGCTATTCTTCAGGGACCAGTTTGAGAGCTGCTTCTTTGGGTACCCTGCTCTCCTTTGCAGTCCCCCAGCACTCAGTCCTGGTGAGCGTCACTCACATGTTCTTGGTCCAGCCTGCCTGACTTTGCGGTTATATCCATATGCATTTCACTTCACCTTCTAGGTCAGAGGTTGGCAAACTTTCCCTGTAGGTGGCCAGACAGTAATTATTTTAGAAGATGTGGGCTACGTGGTCTCCATTGTAACTGCTTAGCTTTGCTGTTGGAGCATGAAAGGAAGCCATAGCCAGTACTTCAGTGAATCGGTGTAGCCATGTTCTGCTAAAACTTGATCCTTTGGGGCACTGAAATTTGAAATTCACATAATGTTCACATGTCATGAAATACGATTCTTCTTTTGATTTCTTCCAATGGTGCAAAATTTTAAAAACTATCCTCAGCTTGTAGGTTGTACAGACGTAGGCAGTTGGTGCACTTGGCCAGCAGTTTGCCCAACTCTGTTCAAGAGCACTAGTCCCTGGAAGGCAAAAACCACGTCAGGCAACTTTGTGTACAACACCTGCTAGAAATGATTCCAAAGGTCAGGTCAATGTTATTTTTGGAATTAATGTGGCATAAAAATAAGACATGGCTGATGACAGAAAAAAAATCAGAAAACTTAAGTGGTTTGTGACCACTTTATTTATTTTCTTATTCTTTAAGCTATAAGGAATTTGGAGAAGAAAGGGTGGATTTGGTTGTACAACCAGACCTAAGTGAGTCAGCCCATTGAGATACTTGTCATCACAAGAGGGCCTAACGGTTAGTGCAGCAACGCCTTTGCCCACAGGCATACACACAAACACACACGCACGCACACACACACACACACAATTCCTGAGCTCATCTGAAGTATCAACGTTTTCAATTACACATTCACTTTTGATAATTGGGTGAGTAGGGGTTTTATCAGTGCTCAGAAAAAGAGCAAGAAATTCTGAAGCCCCAAAGGAGGATAAAAACGTGAGGAGATTGGGAGGAACTTTTCCGTCTCTGTTGACAGCCAAGTAGATTCTCTGTGACGAGAAAGTAGGGTGAAGCTGGCTTACTGTTGCTGGCTCCATTTCTTTTTCTCTTGTTTGAATTTTTGTTACTTATTTATTAATTGCAGTTGACATTCAGTATTATAAGAGTTTCAGGTTTACAGCATAGTGCTTAGACATTTATATCATTTACACAGTGATCCCCCTGATAAGTCTAGTACTCACCTGGTGCCATATATAGTTATCACAACACTATTGACTGGAGAATAGTCACAATTAAACAAAATTTTTTTTAAAATATAAAACAAACTGTTTAAAGGCATTGGAGAGCAACAAGACAACTAGCAGCTGGGAGACCAAGATCCAAGAAAACAAGTGAACACATTGAAGTAAGCCCAAAATTCTCTGCTGCTTTTCTCCTCAAGACATTTCCAATTTACTTAACCGATTTCTAATATGAAGTAAAAGATTAGTCATAACCTTTGGTGCTGGTGAGTTTGGGCCTCCAAGGAGGAGGAATGGACCTGGAAAATGCTCCAGGGGGCAAGGAGAGATATAAAGGGACTCAATGGTAATGGAAAAAATACAATAAAAAATGAAGAAAACACTCCATGTTTCCCATTGAGATAAAATGGTGAAGGACTTCACCTTGCAGCAGAAATATGCCAGATGAGCCTGGAACACCTTGTCGTGCCAGTAAGTAAGGAAGTGCTCAAAACAGAAACAAAACCCCAAACCCTGCAATGACGAGTGTGTGCCAAAGGGACGTGAGAACCAACTGAACGAGCTCCCCAAGACCAGAGCTAGAACCGCTTGGGCAATAAGCTGAGTAGTATTGAACTATAACCAAAACTATAAAATAAATATCCAAAATTTCACATTGATATAAGTAAATTATTGAATAAGTAAATAATCAGGGTTGCAAAAGTGTTTCTTCACCCTCAGGAGGTGGAGAATAATACTTCCTACTTCTTAAGTGTGGGCTGTGCAAAATGACTTCCTTGTAAAGAGTACTAAATGAAAAGGGGGAAAAGAACGATTGCTGTGAAGAACCCTGACAAACACCACTTCAGCCGGGTGATCAAGATCAACAAAAAAGATTAACATCTACATGATAGGTCATGTTGATAGTACACATTCTTGATGTAATGTGAGGAGAAGGTCCCTTTACCTTTGTGGTCTTGCCCCCAAGGCCCATAACCCCAGTCTAATCATGCAAAAAACATCAGACAAACCCAGTTGAGGGGCATTATACAAAATACCTGACCAGTACTTCTCAAAGCAGTCGAAGTCACCGAAACACAAGAACAATGTTTGAGGAACTGTGACAACCAAGGGGAGCGTGAGGAGACATGATAACTACGTGTGATGTGGCGTTCTGGATGGGCTCTGGGAAGGGAAAAAGGACGTTAGGCAAAACTCAGGAAATCTGAATAAAGCATGGACTTTAGTTCATAGCAATGTATCTACAGTGACTAATTAATTGTTACAAATGTACCATACTAATGTCAGTTGTTATTAATATGCTAAAATGTGTGTGGGATATGTGGGAGCTGTTTGTACTATCTTTGCAAATTTTATGTAATGCTATCCTATAATTAAAAAGCTAATTTAAGAAAGACTTTGAACAGTACAAAGCTTATCGGAGGAGATATGAGTATAACAAAGAGTTTACAACTTGTGGTGAGTGCTGTGAACAAGGTTAGTGTTTGCTGGGATGGGATGACAGAAAATAAAGAGGCCTCTGGGAAAGGTGGAGGAGATTTTACCACAAAGGAGAAAACACGTGATCTGAGGCTTGAGTTAAAAATGCCAGTTGATCAACCAGAGAGAAGAGGGGAAGAAGTACTCTTCGTGTTCAGTTTGCATTTGCTTAAAGCCACTGAAGTGTGAGAACCGACATGCATCTTCCCCGTTTTGAAATGCTCCTCGGCCTGCCCCGTCTTACAGTCTCTTTCTCCAGACTGGGCTTTGCTCTATGGGGTTTTAGTCCTTGGCGCACTGGATCGTCTAGTTGTTAGAAAATGGAATTAGTAGAAGTGATTTCTGATTGGATTTTACGACTCTGTTCTCGATCTAAAGGTCTGCAATCCTAGGTGAAGATTTTGTTGTCACAGAACATTTGATTGCACTGGATTAGGGTTTCTTGACCTCAAACTAGTGAAATTTGATGGCAGGTAATTCTCGGTGGTGGTGGTGGTGGTGGTGGTGGTGTTGTCTTGTTCATTGTAGGATGTTTAGCAGCAACCCTGGTCTCTCCCTCCTGGATGACAGTAGTATCCCCTCACCCCTTTGCAAGCCAAAATGGTTTCCGAATATTGCCAAATAACCCCATGGAACAGAGAAATACTGATCTTTTAGAAACCCAAACTACAAAGTTAATTGTAGGTCCTAAGGGCAAATACTGCTGAGGGAAAGTTTAAAAAACTTTAAAATACCCTGAGGATGTTTTCCATAGTATACAAGATCTCAAGATCTCAGAATATGATACGTTGCATCTTTTTTTTTAATTTAAACCATTTTATTGTTTAATTACAGTTGTCTATATCTCTCCCCATCCCTCCCCTGCAACCCCTCCAAACCCATCTCCCTCTCTTGCTTCCACCCTCCCCGTTGGTTTTGTCCATGTGTCCTTTATAGTAGTTCCTAAAAATCCTTCTCCCCTCCTCCCTCCCTTTTTTTTTTAAGATTATTTATTTATTTATTTTTAGAGAGGGAAGGGAGGGAGAAAGAGAGAGAGAGAAACATCAATGTGCGGTTGCTGGGGACCATGGCCTGCCACCCAGGCACGTGCCCTGACTGGGAATCGAACCTGTGATGCTTTGGTTCGCAGCCCGCGCTCAATCCACTGAGCTACACCAGCCAGGGCTAGAGATATATTTCTATGATGGCTGACTTCAGGAATTTCAAAGGAAATCTGAAGTCAATGCAATGATCCAATTATTTAAAAGCAGTGACAATAGAAGAAGCATCATTTTTAAAGGATAAAATATCTTTTTTGGGGGAAATAGACTTTAAAGAAGCTTCGGAGAAATGAATTAGACATAGAAATCTTGAGAATCTTCAGTTTATGTACAAATAGAAAGAAGAAATGAATAAAGTGCTGGCGTATTATGGCAGACCCTGAGGCTAGCTGCTCACTCTGAGAACTCTGTGGGGACATGGTCCTCAGGTACTGCAATATGGGCCACTGTCACATTTCACTTGATTTTAGGTTAGCATGTACTATCATCTTTTCTGCTTGTTGCTTTTAGGAACATATTATGTAATTCACTGTAATGATGTAATTTTTTAAAAGAAGATTTGATTAATTTATTTTTAGAGAGAGAGGAAGGAGGGGAGGAAAGAGAGAGAAACCAATGTGTGAGAGATACACTGATCGGTATATTGGTGTATCTTTCTGTATCACACTCATCTTTGTGGGTCACCAAGCTGGGGACCCGGCTTGCAACCCAGGCATACACCGTGACTGAGAATTGAACTGGCGACCCTTTGGTTCACAGGCTGGCACTCAATCCACTGAGCCACGCCAGTTGGGGTTAATGATATAATCTTTGACTAATTACTTGAATCTGGGAAATTATTAATTATATTCAGAAAATAGTGAAACAGAATATATATGTCCTCATGGGTAAGAGAGAAGAGGAGAGAGAGAGAGAGAGAAGAGGGGAGAGAGAGAGAGAGAGAGAGAGACCATTTCTCTGTGAATGCTATATAATAGAAATAATAGTTTTTTTCCCCAGTAGATTTGTAGCAAATAGAACACTGCACTGACACTAAAAGCAGGAGGGCCTCCTAAGTCAGTATGGGGAGTTAGGGAAGGATTCCTGGAAGAAGATATATTTTAGGTGAGACTGGAAAGTTGAACAGGAGTTTCCCAGATGAAGGGAAGTTTTAGGAGGGGAGAATGTTCTGTACAGTGGGAATAATAACAGCAAACACTGGGAGACAAGAGAGGAACTGTCCTTGTGGGATTTATGATTTAATGCTAAGTTCCACAAACTTAAATACTTTCATTTTGATATAATTTCGAGCTCACAGAAAAGTTGCAAGAAACTCCCACATACTCTGCCCATTTGTTTTCTCTCTTGCTAGCACACACACACACAGACACACACACACTTTCCCAACTAAATTATTTGAGAATAAGATTCAAAACTCATGTTCCTGAACCCCTAAATGCTTGAGGGTATATTTCCTAGGAACAGGGACATTTTATTTTATAACCAATATCAGATAATTTAATATTATGGTAATGTTATCCACTCTATAGTCTATATTGAAATGCCATTGATTTCCCCCAAAATGTCTTTAGGGCTCTTCTTTCCCCCAGTCCGAGTCCAACCCAAGGCCATGGGTTACATTTAGTTGTCTTTTGTCTAAAAAGTTTCTCAGCCTTCTTGTCTTTCATGATCTTGCCAGTTTTGAAGAATACAGGTTGGTTATTTTTAGAATGACCCTCAGTTTCTGCTTGTCTAATTCTTCCTCATGATAAGATTCAGGTTGTGCATTTTTGTCAGTAATACCATGTGGTACCTGTTGTGTTTACCACATTTCTGAAATCTTGATGCTTTAACACCTGCCTGCATGCATATGCTGGACACACCTTGTTCCGGGCAACCTGACAATCTGCTCCAGTCCCCTCACCTTGACCTGCCTCCCTCATTGTCTCCCCTTGGGAGTTCTCTCCAGGGAGTGACTTTCAAATACAAACTAGCCAATCCCAAACCTGCCTACCCTTCCTGCCTATTCCTTCCTTTCAAAACCACAGTTCCTTGGTTTTGGTTCTTTGAAACCGTGGGTGCTTGTCCACAGTTCCCCCCTCCCCTTTTCTGAGTGAAGACTGCAGTGGGTCACTGTGTGGCTCCTAAAGGTGTGACCTACCTTCCCTCTCTTGGGGTCGGTGAGTGTAATAAACAATCTTTTCAATGGCAGTCATCTCCTGATCTGTTGACCTCACCATACCTAAATAACAATTAAACCTATTAAAACACCTGCCAGTTTCTATTTATTATTTTATTTTTTAGAACAATAGACACTTTTATTATATGAGCTAAGATAGGAGGGAAAAGGATTCTTTGCCTATCTGGGTCTTGATTGTCCTCAGCTAGAACTCCAGCTCCTTGCCTTTCAGCACAGGCCACCTGCACAGCCACAGTGGCCTGGCCTGGAAAGATGCATGCAAGAAGCTTGCCCCTTTTGATCATTTTTTCCTTAAAATCTCCTTCTCCTCAGAAGTCAGCTTGGCCCCCTTCTTGTGGCCCAAGGGCAAGTTACATAGTGGGATTTATACCAACCTCCATACAGTGTGCTGTCAATGAGCACAGTGTGGCTCTTTACAAGGGCCTTGGTGTGGACCAGTCTGTTGTTGGAGGTGTTGTAGATAACATCAGTAACTCTTGTCTTACACGTACACTACTTGGAGCCCCGGAGAAGTTGCTCACATCAGCTCAAGGCTCCATACTTCTTGTTGCCCCCCACCCCTGTGCCCTGCACGTGGCCTGTGTGTGTACATGGTGGGGAGCCAATCTTAGTATTGGCTGCGGGGTGTCCTTGCTTATATTTTGCTTCTTATGGTAGGACTTTCTTTTGCCCCATCTTGGGGCTTTTGTGCCAGTTGTCCTGAGAGATGCCCATGACTCGATGCTGGCTGCAAAGAGCAGTTTCCTTTTTTTAAATTAATAAGTAATTCATGGGATGATACTTCAAACTTTTTTTTGACTGAGATGGATAATAAGAAGTATACTTTACATGGTTACACACTCATATGTACATAGATCTGAAACAAGAACCTGGTGAAACAATACACATCCTTTTCATACGAAAGTTATTTTAGTTTCTATTCCATTTTATTTGAGAGTAATTGTCTAAACTATTAAATTGAATTCACAACCCTCCAATGGGTAATTACCTTTGTTTGAAAGCACTAGTTGATGGAAATATCACTGGATCATTTACTTGCAGAATGGAAAATAGAAAGATAGACGGGAGTGGGGCCAAATGGACAGTAAGCAGCCCATTACAAGACTCTTGGCAGAACTCAGATGAGAGAGGTTGGAGGCTTCTGGTAGTGAGGCTGAGAGAAGTGGGTGGGTTTGCTAGAGAGTGGATCAGGAAGTTGAATTAACAGAATTTCACGATTGATTGCAGAGGGGGGTGGGGAAAAGAAGGAGGAGTCAAGAATGATAGTTAAGGCCTCTGTATCCGGTGTGGATGATGATGCCCCTTACTGAAATTAGCAACACTGCAGGTTTATGGTTCGGACTCCATCATGTTGAGTTTGTGGTTTTAGGCGCATTGGGTGGGAGCCATTCAATAGGCAGCTCACTCTATGGCAGTCAGGAGGTAAATCTGGGTAGAATTAATAGCACAGTGAAGTTGGATGTTACTCAAGGAGATTGTACAACTTCATCACCATTGCAGAACGCAGAAATTGGTTCAGGATAAGAAAAAATGGTTCAGGATAAGAAAATATTTCCAGTGATTTGGTGTTGAGGTGCATAAAACATAATACAAATAAGTAAAAAACATATCAAGGAAGTCAATTAACATGAGTTTACCACAATACATTTCACTTTCAGAACTTTCTTTTTTGGTAAGCTACTCTGTATAGTCTTATACAGACATATGTAGAGAGAAATGTGGAAAATAAAGAAATTACACTTTTGCCTTACATAGAAACAATGCTGGTTTAAATCACACAAATGCGTTGTCCTGGGCTTTCTCAGATGCTGGCCCTTGGATTTAGTCCTGTAAATAAAGCAACGCGCATTCCCAGGTATAGAGACCCACGGTGAACACGCACATGGTTCGGGCTGCAAAGATACCTGTTTTCAAGTGACACGAATTTAAGGAGAAAAATTCTTTTTCTCGTAGAAAAGTGTGAGTTTACATGCACAGCGTTGGAAATGATGGGCCGTGTTGTTAGTCTTCTCTTATCCCCAACCTTTATTTGCTCCCCTCCCTCCCATTCTCCTCCATTCTTTCCCCCCGCCCGGCGTTATTCTGGGATTAACGGCGGGGTCGGCCCGGTACACAAACGCAGCTGGCTCCTACAGTCAGCCCGAGACCTGCTGTGCAACCACGTCAGGAATTCCAGTAAGTTGGCAACACAGGAACACAAAGACAACAACAATGAGGAAAACCTTTCAGTGCAGAAAGGAATGTTTGGGGGCCCGGCTGCTACAGTGAAAGGACAGCCGCGCGCGCGCGCGCTCACACATTCGGGTCCGTGCCCGCGCTCGCGCTCTTGCACCCACCGGCGCGTAGGGGCAGAGACCCTGAGCCCCGCCACCACCGTCCCGCGCGCGCGCGGCCCCCCTGCCGCCCCTTGGCCCCGGGCGCGCCTCCCTAGAGCCGGTCTCCGCTCTTTGTAGCTCGCGGGTGCGGGGATCCTCATTGACTATGCAGCGGCTCGGGCGGGCGTCGGATTGGCCTGACCCCGGCGCTGTCTCGTACCATCGCCCGGCAGCCCGGAACCGGCATAAATCACCCGCCGAGGCTAACGCGCAGCTTCTCGCCCCTCGCAGCCCCCCTCCTCCAGTGCGACTCGTCCCCTCACTTCCAGGCCCCCAGTACCCCTGCGGTCCCCAGTCCTTCCTCCTCCGCAGAGCCGCACGACGCAAAGCTGTGCTCGGATGCCAGTAACGTTCTATTGATTTTGAACAGAGAACTCTGGATTTCCAAATTCAGAAATCTCGAGAAGGAAGCCAGGATAGCTCTCCCACCCTTCCTCACGCCCTACTCTTTCTGAGCCTTAGTTTTTCTCTTCCTGAGTCCATTTTCCCCCTTTTTGTGTCTTTCAAACTAACACTTATCATCCCCTTCAATCCCCTCCGCCAGCTCCTCAAAGTTTTGCCAGTCACTAAAGCTCACAAAAGGTACGCGAGACGAACTGTGGGGGGTCACCAGGGCCCCAGATGACCCGTGCTCTGGAGGGAAAGGGTGTCATTAACTGGCAGAATCTTGCTCCTAAGGAGCGGAGGCAGAGGGACCCTATCCCGAGATTTCGTGGAAACAGGGTTGCCGCCACGGTCACAGCCCCTCTGGACGAAAGGGCTCCTGACTCTTTGGACCAGAAGCCAGCGACTGGGGCCCGGTGCGGAGTTGGCCCAGGGACCGGGGCTGAAGATTCTGGGGGCGATTCTGGAGCGATTCTAGGCCTCGGAAACATCCCCTCCTCACACAGGTCTCCCAGAGCCAGGAACTACGTGGGTTGCGCCAACCCTCCTTTTTTTCTGTCGGCTCTGGTGTCACCTACCGGCTGGGGACGATGTTCTGAGGGCGAATGTAAGGTTCATTTGTAGCACCCTGGAGGGCCCCCACCCTCCCCGGGAGCCAGTCTAATGCTTCACCAAGGAAGGGAGCCGCGGGTTTCTCTGAATCCTTATGTGTCTCCTTTATATACCAGGGGCACTAGCACAGTCGAGAAGACGTTAATTCTTTTCAATTTTGCTTCAAAATGAACAGATTTGTAAGAAGCGCTTTCTATCTGTGGCACCTGTAGATGTGGTACTTACGAAAAGCTAAGCAAGGGTCCAACCTCTTCCCCGACGCTGATCCAACCCCCTGCAGAAGTAGTAAAAAACACAGAGCATTGCATCTCAGCGCCTCGGCTCTCTGCGGGGAAAGCAGGGTGTCCGAGAGGACCTAGGGATTGCAGGCTAGAGAATGGCCACAAATCTTTCCAGCCGGCTCTTGACCCCTTCCCTTCTCTTCCTTTCTAAGACCGTGTCGGTGCCACATTCCTCGGCAGATAGTTAGCGGACTTCTGCGCGGAGGCAAATCTTCCGGAGAGGCGCGAGTGCCCCGTGTAAGTGTGTCTGAGTGAGTCTTCGCTTGTGCTTGTGCGCGTATGAATGGGAGTGTGTAGCTGTGAAGTGTGCGTGTTGGTGTGTGTGCGCCGGCGAGCGTGTGACACTGTCTTTTTGACAGTGAAGAGTGTGCGCGACTGTGTGAGTGTGAGACTGTATGAGTGCGTATGTAATTGTGTGAGCGCGTGTTCGAGTCCCCACTTCTTCCAGCGCTGCAAAGTGTAAGGGGCGGGCCGGGCGGCAGGGGGCCTGCCCTGCTGGATTCCCGCATGCTAGTTCCGGGGCCGTGGGGTCTAAAGGGCTTTATGCTCTGTCTGGAGGGTGGGGACTGGCGCGGGTAGAAAAACGGGACGCCTCGGGCGGGCCAGCTTCCTGCCCCAGGAGCCCGCCGAGGTGCGGGTCTAACCGAGCGCTAGCGAACGGAGGCGCTGCTTCTGCTGCTGCTTCTGCTGCTGCCTCTGCGGTGTGAGACGCGCGCCCACCTCCCGGGGAAGGAACGGCGAGGCGGAGGCCCAGGGCCGTCGGCGGGATGGAGCGCGGGGCGGCGACAGTGGCGTGCACGCTGCTGCTGGCTTTCGTCGCCCGCCTAGTGCCGGCCAGTGGCCAAGGTAAGCACCAGCCGGTTGGAGCTCTGCTCGGAGAGCCGGACTTCCCTGGCGGTGGCAGGCGGGAGGAGGAGAGCGAGGCCCGGCAGGAGCGAGGACCCCGCGGCGGCGCCGCAGCGGCTCCCCCTGGGGCGCTCAGGTTGCCCAGTGAGGGGCGAGTCGGAGCGCCCCTCCTTTGCCTGCCTTGGAACTGAGCAACACAAACTTGAGAAAGCAGCCCTGCCGGTTTTGGTGACTGCACCCCACGGGGACCCCGTCTTTGTTCCTACGGGAATTTGTCCTGACCCTTATGGAACAGACTTTGAGGTTGGACCCCAGAGGGTGGAGGTCCCCTGTACCCGCGAGTGTGCAGCCTGTTCTCGCCACGGATTTATTCCATTCCGGGCGGAGCGGTCCTCGGCGCCGCCGCGTGCGGCTTTCCACCTGCAGGGTCCCGCCGGGGCGATCCGTTCGCGCGCCCAGGCTGCGGGCTGGAGCACCCCCCGCCCCGGTTTCACCGGCGAAACTTGGTCCTGCGGTGACCCCCAAGAGACCGCATCTTGATATAGGTTATTTACAAGCCAAGATAAGGCCGGGAGGTGGGATTGGCTGAGAGTTCGGCTGATAATACTGGAGCATTTTCTTGAAGGGTTTTCCTTTCCAAACGGGTGGTGGGGGCTTTTGTGTTGATGAATGGGGCGCCTCTCCGCGGCCAGAGTTTTGAGGGCTCGAATGGAGAAAGTTTCTGGCTTGAGCGTCTTAAACTTCTCTCAAGTTATCGGGACTGTTTATGCTTTTTTTTTTTTTTTACAGAAACAGTAGGAGAAAGGGAGGAAGAAGTGGAGAGAATAAAAACAGTAAAAGGGGAAGAGGCGAGAGAAGACCAGCAAGTAGAAAAAATAATGGAGAGGAGGGGAGAGAGAGAGAGAGAGAGAGAGAGAGAGAGAGAGAGAGAGAGAGAGAGAGAGAGAAACTCCAGGGATGAATGGGAAGGGCGACGAGGAGGCAGGGGAACCCCGCGAGCTCCCCCTTGGCTTTGCGTTGCTAGGTAGCGCCGCGCCTCAGCCGCGTGTGACCGACCCCCAGACAGACAGCGGACGCTGCTGCCTCCGCGGGGGCTAATGTGTGTGTGGAGATAGGAGAATCCGTTCCCTCCGCTTGCTCCCTCCTGTTCCTTCTCGTTGGACAACTTAATTGCCCTACAATGAAAATGAAACCCCTATTGTTGCAGGATTAGCCAAAGCAATAAATTGATTTTCCTAGATCACATATTGGGGTTGACAAGTGGGGAGTGCAGAAGCCCCCATTTATGGCGGAAAGAGGGGAGGGCTTGTGGATGGGCTGTGACATGTATTCAAATGGTTAATCTGCTTTCTTTCCTCAATTCTTAGCGTAAGCTCCTTAGAGGGAATCAACTAAGTAATTATACAGCAACTCCTAGCAGTACCCATTTCAGACTTCTTGGGAAGACGTTTGGAAACGCCAACAAATCCCACAGCTCTTGTAAAAATCTTTGGAAAGGGAGGAAAGGCAGGGGGAGACCGTTAATAATTCTTACTTTGAACACTTTTTCTCAGTGTCGGTAATACAGAGAGAGGATTTATTATTATTGCAGAGGGTGTGCACCCCCATCTTAGGGTTCTATCCTATGTCTTAAATATAGCCATTGGATTAACCGTATGTTCCCCTCAGTGCCTGGCAAAAGGAAATCTCCTCCGGATCCATCTGGGTACATTTGGATTGCCCCCATGTCAGCAGAGCAGAGTTCTCGTTCTCAGCTCTGTGGCTCAGTCACCGAACACCTGCACTGACTCTTCTCGGGGCTGTAGATCCATCCATCTCCCTTTCCCAAAGTATACATGGGTATGTAATATGTATGGAAACGGTAACTTCTCTATGCGGCAGGTCTTGTTCTAAGCATTTTACACTTACTGACTCGTTTAATCTTCACGATACCCCTTTGAAGTGAGTACTCTTGCTCTCCCAGTTCTGGAGAGGGGGACTGAAGGCACAGCACAGTTAAGTAACTTGCCCCAGATCACACTGCTAGAAAATGGCAGGGCGGTGAGTCAAATCCAAGAGATTCTGACTCCAGATGCTATTATTTAACTGCCACAGTATGGCTGTCTTTGGGTTTCTCTGTGTGGTTTCTTTTGTATTGAAAATATTATGCTATCTAAGTTACTATCTACGTCTGAGGTCACTAGAGAGACTGAGGGGCATTTTGTAAGTCTTTGCCACATAAGGTAAAATCTACCTGCTGTTCTATAACTGTGGATATCCCCCCGCCCCCAAGAGTCCTTTCAGGGTTAATGTGACCTGAATCTAAGTATCCTCACTCTTAGTCTTACTGCTTAATCATTTTTACATACTTATTCTCTGAATGTCCTTGGTGTGGAAGGTTAAGGAGATTTTTAGATTCTTATTATATCAGTTCTGACTTATGAAGTAAAGTATGATTACATTGTAAATGCTCTTATTTTAGCGTCATATTTTAGATAAGATCTTACTGCAAACTTTGCATCATTAGAAATTGGAAAAGAACTCTGAGTGTTTTATGCTTAGTCTTTAAAAATTGTAGTATATCTATAGCTGAAAATTATTTGCATTTTCCTCTTTTTGTATAATGCTTTTTAAGAAAAAATTTGGGAAAGCCTGCACTCTAGGGTTAAGTTGCCCAGAAATGACTTTGCCATTCTAGCTGTGTGACTTTTGGGGAGTCACTTCATTTTGCATGGCTCACATGGCTTATCTGCAAAGTTGACACGATAATAAGATAATTTATTCTTTGACATCTTACCAACAAAAAGAGATAAGAATGTTTAGCATGTAGACATTGATCATAAACTAGTAATTATACTTATTTATTATGTTGACCAACAATTTATTATATTGACCAACACTTAAAATAACATATTCTTCTTTTACTATTCAGATTTCCAGTTTCCAAATGCACATAGGAGAGGCTTTAATATTTTTCACTAATATTTCTTTGAGGAATTCCCAGATCCAAGGATTGAGTTAAATGGAGGGAGAGAGAAACACTGATTGTTGCTTTCCCTAGGAGACCTGACCAGGGTCAAACCTGCAACCCAGTCATGTGCCCTGATGGGGGAAATCGAAGGCCACCTTGCGGCTTGTGGGGGGACCCTCAACCAACTGAGCCACGCAGGATGGGGCCAAGGATGGTATTTGAAATTTTTTGAGACAGTGTTATTGATCTATTTAAAAAAAATACATTTTATTTATTGATTTTAGAGAGACGGGGAAGAGAGAGAGAAAGAGAGACATCGATTTGTCCTTCCTCTGATTCTTACTGTGTCCTGACCTGGGATTGAGCTACCCATCCAGGACACAATGGTATTGATTTTTAACAAAGTTAAATTCTTTCATCCAATAAAAATTTAGTTTATTTTTTATAGTTAGTATCAGCTTTTTGACAATTCCATCTTCCAGTGACATTTATATGTTTAAAATATTGTGGGGCCAGTAACAAACATGCAACATTTTAGTTTTATCACATCTCTGATACCTTGCTGCTATTTTTATTTCACAACAGTTGGTTTCTCTTTCGCTGCTTGAAATTCTTCTTTTTCTGTCTTTATTGGGCATCTGCTTAAACTCCCTTTAGTCTTGAGCCTGTTCTGTTTTCATAGACACTTACACTATTACAGCTGGAGCCACCCTTAGATTTTAACTGGTCTACTTACATTATTTTAGAAGTAGGTAAACCCTGGAGGGAAGGGAGAGGACTGGGAGGACTAAACAAAGGCAGGTTAAATGTCTTGCCTAAGGGCTGATGACTTCCTATACAGCTAAAATCTGAACCCTCTGCCCCTCCCTTTGTTTTTCCACTTAATAATGTTTATATACCTGTCCTTTGAATATCCCCAGCCTGGGTGGTTGAGAAATTCTCTAGATTCCTTTTCTGTTGGTCCTGACTTATCAGATCAGACAAAATATGCTGACAAGATAACCTTGGTAAGTCTTCTCCAAAAATTTGCTGAGTCACCTGTCCTTGGCCTAAGAGGAAAACTACGGTAGATTAAGGCAACCATCTACCTCCTGCTTTCAGCTGGGTCCAGAACTTGTGCTGTGACAGTGCTCCGACTCCCCAGTACCATACCCCAGGTCTGCTTTCCAAAATCTCAGGCTGTCAAAGCCAGTTTATGAAGATCTCTGGGTTTTGTAGTTCCGGCTGCTACATGACTAGGTTTTTAGGCTTATTCAAGATAACCATTATTAGGTCGTGGTTAAAAGTTGTCCATGTTCTCTAGGCAGACATTCTGAGAGCACTCAGGTTTCAAAAATGTTTAATTAAAAATTTTTGTCATCGCCCTAATCAGCGTGGCTCCGTGGGTTGGGCATCGCCCTGCCAGTTTGATTCCTGGTCAGGGCACATGCCTGGGTTGTGCAGGCCAGATCCCCATTGGGGGGTGTGAGAGAGGCAACCAATGTTGCTCCTTCTTTATCTCTCTCCCCTCAGAACCTCTCTCTAAAAATAAGGAAATAAAATCTTAAAAAAATTTATCTTCATTTAAAATTATGATATCAAGAACCTAGACATATTTCCTGTGTGAATAGGAGCACATTGTAACATTGGCTTTGGAGTTTCTGTTAGGTCCTTGTAGCTAGAACAAGGTATGTGTAAAGTAGAGGGTGCTTTCAGAAGTTTGTTGAATTGGAAGAAAAGGGTTTTCATGGATGACTGCTTCATATAGAACAACCAAAAAGGTACTAAGTGTGAAGCTCTGTTCTAGTGGGGAAAATGAGTTTGATGGAGGCTTTGTTGGTATAACTCCAATGGTTATCATACCATATTAACTGTGTCATATTGATGAGTTAAAAAAAAATTGTCACCGCTGTGGCATCCCCCAACATTTATTAAGTGTCTCCAGTATGCAGACACTTAACAGGGAGTAGGTAGTATCAATACTACAGAAAGGTTAAGGAGGATGAGAAATGAAAAGACGGGTCTAGATTTTACAATTATATGGGATTGAAACTTTGTGTTTAAGAGTCTCAGATAGTAATTCACTAGTTTCTAATAATCCTGGTCAGGGTTTCACCAACATTAAAAAGATTTGACATGTAGAATTGCATACCTGAACCCTATATAATTTTATTAACCAATGTCATCCCAATAAATTCAATAAAAAAAAGGTTTGACACATTTCAGCTGCACTTTTAGGCTGCTTCTTTATAATGATCAAATTGGTAGTTGTTTTGAAATGAGACATTTCTTGTATGCTTCATATGTTCCAGAGGGGCCTGTGCAAATGTTTCCTAAGCAATTTCTTAACAATCTCAGCATTGTGTGATGAATTGGGAGGAGCAAGATTTGGGGGTTAGATCTGGGTTTGAATCCTGACTTTGTCACTTACTACTTTGGAAATTCAGTTTCATATATATATATGTGTGTGTGTATATATATATATGTATGTATATGTGTATATATATATATGGAATTCATATATATATTTCATATATATGGAATTTTAATTTTAATTTTTTACAAGTAGTTTTCTCAGTGATTCACTTGTGTATGTTTACATGCTGGTTTAATGGCTAAAACAACTTTATGTGCATAGTCTGAACTCTTACGTTTGTAAATGACAGAGACCTAAGTTAAGTACCTGAAACCTAAATGGAAGTTTATTGGAACACATAATTGAAAAGACAGAGCTATTAGGTGGAAACTGATGGGATTGTTGGGATTCTAGGTTATAAATAGTCAAATATTGGCAATTTCGTATGGCTCAAGCTGTTATAAAATAGGGGCCCAGCCTATGTTATGCTGATCTGGCAACTCTTTTTGTCTCCTGCTCGATCACTCTGTTTTCAGATGTGTACCCTCTGGTGTCATAAGATGACTGTCCGTGGCTCTTAGAGCCACAGCCTTTCGTGGCATGTTCATTGGGAAAGAGCAAGAATTTTTGTCTTAATTGTTTTCAGCAAAAGTCTTAGTTGCATCTTAGAGGTTCTGCTTGGGTCATTGGAGAAGCAATCACTCTGTCCAGGGGCATGGAGTGTGCCCATGGCTTAGGTCTGGTCGAATGCTTGGTCCTTGAAGTCATGGACTGAGGATGGACACCAGAAGAAAACTGGGGTAAACTTAACAAAAGAGTGGTAAATAGATGTTGGTCTGCAAAAACAAGTGTCTAGAACACCTTATCAGATAAAACAAACTGATGTTATTTCATTGCATATATGAAGACAGACCTGAGAGGATATAGGAGCCTTGACTGGTGTGGCTCTGTGGGCTGAGCAACCCAAAGGTTGTTGGGTTGATTCCCTGTCAGGGCGCGTGCCTGGGTTGTGGGCCAGTTCCCCAGGTGTGGGTATTTGAGAGCTAACCGGTCAACCTGCCGGTGTTTCTCTGGTGCATTGATGTTTCTCTCCCCCTCTTTCTCCCGTCCTTCTCCTTTCTCTAAAAATAAATAAATAAATAAAGCCTTTATTTTGAAAAAAGAAAAGCTATAGGAATCTCTCAAGATTAGGCAGCCCTGGGATGACTCAATAAATTGAAGAGGAAAAATATTGGAAGCATTAAGGCAAAAGACATGGTGTTCATGTGATCAGGTTACAGCTTTAAGTTGTGAAGGAGAATGGGAGAAAGAAGGAATTCTAGAGGGTTTATTTGTAACATAAAGGATTCTTATTCAAAGCAGACCTTGGTGATGGACAAGAAAATTCTAGAAAATCAGCTGAGAAAGGCCTTTTCTCCTTTTCCAACTTATTCCATTCCCTTGTTTATATTCCTAATACTGTGTCCCTTTTCCATGCACTAGACTTCAGCTGTGAAATGGGGTAGAGAGAAAGAAGAGAAGGGTTTGGAGACTAGAAGGCAGAATACATCTTGGTGAAAATCCAAGAGTCCTTAGCAATTACCCTAGAGACTTTTCCCCAAATATGGTAGAATAGGTATCTTTTGCACATACACAGTTTAATTCAAAAAAAGCCAACTATATATACTCTATGTCAATTGTTATTTTGTGTTAATTTGTTAAAGTCTATTTCTAATCGCATGTGCTGAGAAACTAGAAACACTATCATTTCAAAAGTGATAATGTATATTAGAGTACTTTTGACTTAGGACAGTGCTAAAGCATAATGCAAGGAACTCTAAGACTCCCCGAGAAAATGACAGGTTAGACAATGTGAAGTTTCATGTTGAAATTCCTAAGCTTTTGGTCATTAACCCTCAGGTCATGCCTGACCCCCAAGATTATTGGAAACAGTGAGAAATGAAAGGAGGAAATGCAATTACCATTCCGTTCATTGAAAAGTTAAGCCACTGTTACCATGGATACAATGGCTTGTTTATTGTCCAGATTTTGAGATCCAAGTTTGTAAGCAACACCAGAGGTTCCTTTAAGTTTACGTGCTATCAGCCAGTAGCTCATGAAGATTTTTAGTAACTTTGAAAATAAGCCTTTACTCACTGATCTACTCATTCACATGAAGTATCAGCATGTCTACTTTTGAGGGTCCGATGGGTTTTGAGGAAACTTGAAAAAGGAGAGGAAGACAGTAGCTGAAATTTTGAGTTGTGTTTTGCTAGACTTTCTTGGATTCTTTTATAAAAAGTCCTGTCTTATAGTGTCAAAGATTTGCTTGTCACTTTGGGCCCAATTCTTTGGTTCTTAATCTCATTAACAAGAAGAAGCTTGTCCAAGTAAAGGCTAAAAAAATATTTATTTCATAGGGAAATCCTCAGATAAAGTAAACTTTAAGAATAAAAGCCTTTTATCTGAAACATGTCAATCTTACCTACATTTTAATCTTACTAAAAAAGAAAATCCTATGTGTACTTCCACACTGATTTAATTTTGATGTAGGAAAGGGTGGGGAGGATACTTTTTGTTGAAAGAAACATGAAATAGAAACCCCACTGCAAACTGGCTTAAACAATAAAGGGTATTTATTGGCTCATGTAAGTAAAAACTTCTGAGGCAGAAGGGTTCAGGTGAGGTGCAGTCAGGGCTCCAGTTCTCTTTCTTTGTGTTTTTCTTGACTCTACTGCCCTCTAGGTTTCAGTTTTGTTTTCAGTCTGGCTTTCCATATTGTCATATCATTGCTGCCAGGAAAAATGGGGCTGCTTTTTTTTTTTTTAAGTTAGGGGCAATTCAACTTTGAAAAGACTTCAATTATGTTCTCAAAAACATTCTGTCATCAAAATGTATAGAATATTATAATTGCTAAGGACCCTAGATAGAAATCAGCTAGCTCCCCAAACTTGGCATATCATCAAAATTACCTGGGTAGCTGTAAATAGTATATATAGATTCTTAGGCCAAAACCTACACTTACAAAATCAGGAGTAGGGGATTTAAAAAAAAAAAAAAAAGATTTAATTATTTATTTTTAGAGAGAGGGGAAGGGAGGGAAAAAGAGAGAGAGAGAAACAACAATGTGTGGTTGCGTCTCGCATGCCCTGCACTGGGGACCTGGCCCATCACCCAGGCATGTGTCCTGACTAAGAATCAAACCAGCGACCCTCTGGTTTGCAGGCCAGCACTCAGTCCACTGAGCCACACCAGCCAGGAAAGGAGTATGGGACTTTTCAAAAAAGAGTTTCCAGGGAATTCTGGGGGCACACAATTTGGGAACAATTGATTTAGGTAACCTATCATTTTTATATTATTTAAAAAAATATTTTATCTATTTACCTTTAGAGAGGGGGGAAGGGAGGGAGAAAGAGAGGGAGAGAAACATGGATGTGTGAGAGAAATATTGATCATTTGCCTCTTGTACACCCCCAGCTGGGGACCTGGCCTGCAACTCAAGCATGTGCCCTGACAGGGAATTGAACTGGTGATCTCTAGGTTCACAGGCCGGTACTCAATCCACTGAACCACACCAGCCAGGGCCATCTTTACTTTGGTAAGATGAAACTCAGAGATGAACTTGCCATGGAAAATTCCTTTCAGTGGCAGTCAAGTACACTTTGTTAAATCTCTTCTTTCTTTTGAATGGGGAAATTACAAGGTAGTTGCAATGACAAGGAAAACTACTTCTTTCCACGTGAGGGTGATATGAAGTACTGCCCACACTCCTGACCATCTCCTTTCCTGGCCAAGATGACAGTCCCTTTCTTTAGCCACTGCTTGTTTCTTAATTGTGTTTTATGCTCTTTCCCTGGACCCTTCCTCCCATGGAGGAACCTTAGATTCTTTGAGCTGAACAACTATTGTTCTTCTAATCCTTTTTCATCCAAGTCAGGATTCATCTCAGAGCATCCCCAGCAGAGCTCATCTGCATCTGAAGCAGCCTGTGTATTCCATGGCTGCAGTGTGTGCACTGGAAAACCTTGTAGCTCATTTCCTTTATATCCTAAACCCAACTCTTCATCGACTCCCCTGAGACTTACAGTCTGTTGATCCTACCATCTCTTCCCAGCTTATACGTTATGGCCCATCATTAGCATCACTTCCTTGCCTATGCCCTCAGCAGTCTGGCCCTTGACCTTGCTCTGTTGTGCTCTGCAAAAGCCTAGTGCTGGTTGAATCTACATGAATTATCCACATGTGTATTGCTGTAGCTAAACATGGGATGGCAGGAGAAAAACACAAGATTATGCTGACTCATTTCACCTTAAATTCCTGAAACTAATCTTAAGACCTGTTGCTCGGTGGGGCCACTGTCCTACTTCCTTACATTGTCTTTTTCTTCAAACCTCCAATACTACCTGCTTAGATGACATGGGTCCTTACAAATGTGAAAACAGAAGCCATCAGAAGAGAACTCTACGAACACCCATAACTCAGACATCATCACCTGCACGTTGGCCTACACTAATTGTCTCCTGTCTTACAAAATCATCTCTTTACCCCGAGTTCCCTCTGGTTGTTACCCTATTTTCTCTGTTCTTTGTAGCAAAATTCCTTGGCATCTTTATCTATATCCACTGTGATTTCTATCAATTTTTCTCAAATCATGCCATTCAAGTCCACAACCCCTTGACAGATATTTCTTTTGCCAAGATTACTGATGACGTCCGTGTTGTTAAACCCAATGAGATCTGTTCTCAGCTTTCAACTTATTTAACTGTTCAGCAGCATAGGACATGATGTGTTCCACCTTCTCCCATGAAACACTTACTTTGGCTTCTTGGAAACCACATTCTCCTGGTTGCCTTCCTTCCTTACTGGTTTCTCCTTGGCAGCTGATGCTCATTCCTATCCATCTCCTAGACTACTTTTCATCTCTGTCTATACTACTTCTTTGGTAGCCTCATCCACTCATGGCTTTAAATACCATCTATATACTGACACCTTCCAAATTCATAAGTATAATCCATATCACTATCCTGAACTGCAGGTCTAATGTGCAGCTGCGGATTTGACATATCCTCCTGGCTGTCCAATAGTGATTGATCACCCTGCAACTAACTAACTAATTAACTAATCCTCCCTCCTTCCCTCCCTTCCTTTCTTCCAGATTTTATTTATTTATTTTTAGAGAAAGGAGAAAGGAGGGAGAAAGAGAAGGGGAGAAATATTGGTGTGAGACTGAAACACCAATCAGTTGCCTGTCATACACACGCCAACCTGGGGCTGAACTTGTGAACCAGGCATGCACCCTGATGGAATCAAACTGGTGACTCCTTGCTTCATGGAATGATGCCCAACCAACTGTGCCACACCAGTCAGGGCCCTTCTATTGACCTTCAGTACCCTTTTAGAACATCAGTCGTATCGTCACTCCTCTGCTCAAAAACCCAATTGGTCTCTGTCAAATACAAGTTGGGTTGTCCAGCAATAGACATTGAGATGGATTTTGGAGTGCAAGATGTTAGTTAAGATTACTGTTCATGAAGGAAAGGGAGAAAGCAGAGATGGGCAGAAGAAGTTGACCTATGGTGAAGCCTCAGTTGACCTAGCGAGGGTCTCTGGAGCAAGAGTTGGCTATGAGAGTGTTCTGTGTCAGGCCTTCCTTAGTTGCTAGGTGTGGCCTGTCCTGGGAACGGCATGAGCTTGAGAAGGTGCCTTTCTATACTAAGGTGCACTTCAAAGGGGTGGAGTACAAGTAGACAGTCCCTGAAGACACTGGGTGGGTCTACTATAGCTTCCCATCCTAAAAAGGCTTATAGTCCAGGTCCTTACAGTGGTCCACAGGACCCTAACCAACTGACCGCCTTATCACCTCCCTTATCTCTTCCCTTCCTCCACTCACAATGCTGTAGGCACAGTGATATCCTTGCCTTTCCCCTAATGCAATGAACACCTTCAATGCCTTTGTACTAGCTTTCTTTCTTCCTGTCTCAGATCGTGCATTACTAGCTCCTTGCCTTCTGCAGGTCATCTTCTCAGTGTGGCCTTTTCTGACTCTTTACTGATTTACATTCTCCATTGCATTTTGTTTATTTATTAACTTTTGTCTTTCCATCCCTGTGATGTAAATTTCAACATGGAAGCAATTTTTATCCTTTTTTTCCATTGCTTTATCCCCAGTGTCCAGAATAGGGCTAAATAATTTCAGGGGTGGACAAAAGTAAGTGCACTGTGCCATTATTTTGTGTTAAAAAAGCTATTGTAATGATCATAACCTGCATGTATTTTTCCATGCAAATAACTGTAAACCTACTTTTGCTCACCTTGGTACATGTAAGCAGAATGCGTAGACAGATGCCATCAGGGATGCTAAGGCCAAGAAGGTGCTTTCTCGGCATATCACCCTGCCCTTTGTATTGCCAGCCCTTCATCCCCCCAGGCTCCTGGAGGCCCCATCAAGATCTGATGGAGGAAAAGGAACATTGCAGTCTCTATCAAAACAAGTAGCTTAGCAAAGCTGCTTCTCTTCATTCGACTCTCCCCTTCCCTTGGCCTCGCTGCCACCCAACTACTGCTGATTCTAAATGCATCTGAGAGTGGCTGATTCTGCAGCAGTCTTTTTCACTTCCATCCCAGGCACCTGGTTACCCTCTGAGAATCCCCTGTACATACAGAATGGGTCATTTTGCTATTTTTGGCACAGATTTGATGCCATTGCTTTTACAAAAAATAAGCCAAAGTTTTTAGAAGTTATGTTAGTGGACTGTCATTCTGTGTTTAAACAGAACACAAAAGAAAGCTGTCTGAGACCACGGCTCAGTGAAAACAGCCTTGTTCAGACAAAAAGCCCTCTTTGAGGATGGGAGTGGTTTCCCCATTCAGGGAGGTGGCACGGACTGCGGTGGAAAGAACATTCCATGTCAAGTCAGGACATTCATGGATGTTGTTCCTGATGAATAAAGGAGAAAGGGCCTAACCAAAGAGGGCCTGAAACTGCTGAAAAACGCCCATGGCTGCTTGTCCCCTGGGCACAATCCTTCTCATTTTAGATCCTGTTCTTTCAAGGACTCCATCTGCAACCATGAGAGATAGCCTTGAGGCAATGAATAACTCAGTTACATGCATGTGTAGGTGGAGAAGTGGAGAGAATGAGCTAGGATAATTATGGCAAATTTTTTTCAAGTGCTTTCTATGTTCCTGACACTGTCTTAAGTGTTTTACAGGTATTAGTTCACCTGCTTCTTTATTAACAGTCCATGTATTATGGATAAGGACCAAGGCAAAGACAAGTGAGGTAATTTGCCCAAAGCCATACAGTTACTAAGTGGTGAATCAAGATTTGAACCCAGAACCCTTATTCCATGTTATCACTGTGGATAATAGACAGGAGCAAGTGGAAGATAGTGCCTCTGTGTGCAAACAAAGCCTCATTTAGTGAGGCTCATATTGCCATGGTAACCTCATTTTAGAGATTGGTACCTTTGCAACCCAACTTTTGGACATTTTTGTGCTACTTTTGGCATTCATTCATTCATTCAATACCTATTGATTGAGACCTCATGCTCCAGATGTGATGCAGCTAGGTGCAACAAAGGATAGAGAGGTTCCTGTGACATAGGCTTGTCCAAAACAGCTTACCGTTTAGAAGAGACATTTCCATTTTAACCGGGTTTTGCCCCTACACTCTTCAGGTACTGACCTATTCCTGTCTACTGGCTTTCTCTTATGTTACCCTTCCTTATGTGGCAATGTCTTCTTTTATATAATTACATCTTTTAGTTCAAAAGATCCCTTACTCAGTCAGAGTTCTTTCTACTCTAACTTCCTATTAGGGATGGCAGTGATTTTTAAAGGTTGTTGTTTAGTATTAATGGAAAAATTTCCGTTTTTCCATTAAGTTCTCTCATTCAAAGTCCTGGGAGAAAGTAATCAACAACCAAGTGAGAACTGAATCTCTTCATGTCTGAGGAGGCTGCTCTTGTAGAGATGGGGAAGGCATTTACCTGTGGGCTGGATGTGCTGAAAGGTCTCCTGGGCTCAAAGCATCTCTCACCCTCACCAAAGATGTCTGCTCTGCCACCATTTGAACCAGTACTTTAGAGTAAAACATTGTTCCCCCGAAACTCTGATTAAAGTGCAGAAGTGTTTACCCTGGTAGAAATTTGCCAGAGCGAGGTTCAAAAAGAATGAGATCCCCCAATTCTTTTTTAATCTCAACCAAGGACATTTTTTCATTGCTTTTATTTTTATTTGTTTTTTAAATTGAATCTTTTTTATATAACTTTTTTTAAAGATTTTATTTATTTATTTTTAGAGAGGGAAGGGAGGGAGAAAGAGAGAGAGAGAAGCATCAATGTGTGGTTGCTGGGGGCCATGGCCTGCAACCCAGGCATGTGCCCTGACTGGGAATCGAACCTGCGATGCTTTGGTTCGCAACCCGCACTCAATCCACTGACCTATGCCAGCCAGGGTAAATTGAATCTTTATTGTATTTTTCCCCATTACCATTTAGTTTTCTTCATTGCTTTTAGAGAGAGAGGAAGGGAGGAGGGGAGGGAAGAAGGGGAGGGAAAGAGGGAAGGGAGGGAGGGAGGGAGGGAGGAAGACAGAGAGAGAAACGATTGGCTCCCTTTTGTACATGCCCCAACTGGGTATGGAACCTGCCACTTAGGTATGTGCCCTGACCTGGAATTGAACCCACAATCTTTTGGCGTATGGGAATGGGGTGGTGCTCCAGCCAACTGGGCCATGCTGGCCAGGACCAAAACTGGTATGCTCTCATGAGAGATGAAAGAAGTGAACAAGGTACCAGAAGTTGAGAGGTAACCTTGAAAGGGAGTCAGCTTCACCTTTTAATTGTTTGGCCCAAGTCACCTTTTCTGGGATGGGGGTAAGAGGGGAGAAGGTATTATTGCTTGTGTTTTTCTTAGGATGGCCTTTTGGAGAGTTTCTATTGTGAATCTGTCATACAGACCTCACAGATAGAACTCCTTACCTCCTAGTATGGCTCTCCTCTCTCTAGTTAGCTCAGCTGAAATAGGATTGTTTGAACAAAAGGAGAGGTTGACCCAAAAGCTATGAAGTTGCAAGATTCAGTCATTCTTAGGGATTCATTAGTGCCAGGAAAGATTGAGAGGAGGCTTTTAGATTTAATGTACATGGAAGATACAACTTTTCCAGACTGTACGGATGACTATTAACAGAAATCTTTTTTTTCCTTGGTTAGTATCAACAAAAAAAGAATTTGCAAATGAAGAAGGCAAAACACACATGTCTCAAGTCAAATTGCTAAATAGTTAATTTTTATGTCCTAAAACTGTGATTTTTTTTCCAGTTCACTTCTGACATAAAAATTTACTTCTTCCTTAATATTTGGTGCAGTGAGGTGTTGAAAGAATTTGCTAAGTAATCATTGGAAGCTGAGATTCTAGTGAAAGACAAAACGCACAGTTTAAAAATTGAACCTACTAACTGAAAGACAGCAAAAGCTGGTTACTTCTTGCTGCAAATAATTAAACCCAGCATTGCAGACAGGCGAAAGAAAACATGGGGCTTGAGCTAAGTAGGACTTGAGCTAAGAAGGATGCATACTGCATTTAACACTTGCACTTCCCTGCCAGGGAAATCAAAGAAGTCTTTAACAGTTGTTGCTGATTGTGAATATGAGCAACAAAATCCCACTGTAATCCAGATTTATTTTTCAAGCATTTTGCTTTGATTGAAGGAGTGAGAAAAGGAAGGGAAGAGGAAAGGCATTTTATTAAGGTCCTTGCACTCTTTCCCTTTAGGAGTTCAAAGCGTGATTTGTCACAGTGACCTGGGACTTTGGTTCCCTCCAGAGACTCTGTGCATGATGGGTGCATTAGTAGATCAAAGACAATTGGCTCTATTTTTCTTGCAGAGAAGCATTGGATCTATTGGGTTGGCCAAAAAGTCCATTTAGTTTTTTCCCATGAAATAAAAGACACAGTTTTCATTTTCACCGATAACTTTATTGATCTGGATGTTTTGAGTATGTTGGCTATTTCCCCTTATTGGTTTCTAGAAAGTGGGTAAAGGCCAGGGGTGCTGCCAAACATCTTCCAATGAGTAAGAGAGCCCCACAACAAAGGATTATTTGGCCAGAATGTCAATAGTATCAACAAACTTCGCAAGCCACCTTTGACACATTTGATCAGTCAGCACCTTCTCCATACACTGCACAGATCTTTTTTTTTCCATTTCAGTTGTGTTTTTACCTTTCTTGAAATGATAAAGCACATTATACACTGAAAATGTTGCATTATTTTCTTCCATCTTCAATATTAAAATAGCTACACAAAAATTCACCAATTTTGATGTTTCCTTTTAAAAAATGCATGCTAATGTGACAGCTGACACAATACAATCTAACAATTGTTTCGAATGAAGTTAAAGACAACTAAACACTACTAGAACCATTGTGTGGAAAAAAACCAGATGAAGTTTTTCACTAGCTTAACAGGAATTGAGAAATGGATCAACACGAGACACATAGGATGTATTCTTTCCAATTTTCTATAACAGAGCTGGCTTATTAGGACAATCTTCCCCCTTTTGAGGTGGGGCAAGTGGTTGGCCTTATTTTTTCTATCTGTGAAAAAGGGAATAAGATTAATAGTTCTCATAGGGGTGGGCTTTGAGTTTTGGCATGAAGTGTTTTATTTTTATTTAAAAATTAATAATATAGACTAAAATTGACTCTGTATGTGTGTAGTTCTAGAAATTTTAATACCTGTATATATTTCTGTAACCACCACCAGTTCAACAACCTCCCCCAAATTTCTTTATACTATCCATTTGTAGTCATACCCTACCAATAGTAGGTTTTAAATTCTTTTTCTTAAAATTCACTTTCTCGTATGAAAGTCTCAATTACCTTTGTTTGTTCATTTTAATTTAATTAATTAATTTTTAGAGAGAGGGAAAGGGAGGGAGGAAGAGAGGGAGAGGAACATCGATATGTGAGAGAAACCTTGACTGGTTGCCTCTTGCCTCTTGCACGCCCCAGCTGGGGACCTGGCCCACAGTCCAGGCGTGCGCCCTGACTGGGAAGCGAACCAGTGACCCTTGGCTTTGTGGAATGATGCTCAACCCACTGAGCCATGCCAGTCAGGCTGTTCATTTTCATTCAAGAAGTGTTCCTAGCTTATTTTTGAAGAAATTCAAATGACATGGATGGTAAGCTTTGCAAAGCTTATTTATTTATTTTTTATTATAATGGAGGTAAAAACTCTGGAAGCTCTTTCAGTATGGCCTTATAAGAAAAAAGTTTTTCCGAACTTGGCTCATTGCTGGAGTGGAATCTGCAAAGAAAACACACTCAAGAAATCTCCCATAAAGAGGAGGACAGAGGTTTATTTTCTATTTGATGATTTACCCCTTGACATCTGGGAAATGGTTAGTTGATGTTTTCAAAGAAGATTAAGTCAGTGTGTTTAATTAACTGTGGTAATCAGGTGACTCAAATCAATTAACTCCTTGTTAACAATTTCCATCAATTTTGTAAATAAATGACTAAATCAGTAAATTCTACTCTTAGATTAAAGGCTATTTCCTTACTTTATTGATGACAATTTAGAGATTTTCTCCTGGTCATCTCGTTCCCTCCCTGCCACCTTCACTGTTACAAATGAGAACTCCTCAGCTAGCTGCGGGGTGGGGGGAACACACCAAGTTAACTTGTAATACACAGCTTCAAGGAGGAGTCAGGCTGAAGGACGCCTTGCTCTTTCATCGCAACCCAGTTGGAAAGAATGATCTAGGTAAACGGCACAATAATTAAGTGTGTACACGGTGACATTAAGGTAGACCGGGGTGGGGGGAGCAATAATGATGAAACTCACTCTAGGATAAGCTTTTACGTTTTGAAATGTTTTGTGTTTTCTAAGATCAAACTGAATGAAGGTATAATAAAAAAATGAAACAATTTGGCTTTTAGCTAGAAGTAGACTTGAATGGATACTTTGAGTACTCTAGAGGGAACTTATACAAGTTTTGGGGTATATTGATTGCATTAGTCTGTAAAGCCTGATTACAGTTTTAAAATACCATAAAAATATACAGCTAGAATATTGTTACCTTTTAGAATTCCTAGAATTGAGAATTCTCTGCTCCCATGATTTTATTATGTCTTGGTCTCCAGTGAAGCAAGTGAGCAGGAACATTGTGCAATGACCTCCCATGCCTTCACACCTGCCATTGAATTTTCTGAAGGACATAGGCTACTCAGGAGATCGGTATCGTAGGAAGGTTGATACTGGGAATATTTGGCATCTTCAATAACTTTTGAAGTGTTTGTCCATTGAAAATTTGCAAAAATGCTATGCTAAAATTATTCACATTATATAAAGAGAAACTTCTCAGTTTTCTTGGAGGTATAGAAGGTAGCTTAAATTGTGGGAATGAGCTAAAGCCAGTGATATAAATTTAAATCTCTGGCTGCCAAGCCTAACTTTGGGATCTTCCTACTATTACAGAGACCCTGGCCATGCCCCCACTGCTCCTTCTCCTTCTTCATCTGCCCAAGGAACCTCAGTCTCAAGGATCTATCCACCCTGACACAGTTAGCTCGTGGGTGAACCCTTTTGGTGCTGGGGCACTCCCTGGTATTGGAGCTTAAGATTTAGCCTGACACTTTCCAGATGTGTACCCTTGAGCCACTTGCCCCTCTGAGCTTCAGTTTCCTGGATTATATGATGGGCATTAGTAATTTATGGGTTTCTTGGAATATTTAAAGGACATTGTGAACATACAGTACACTTTTGGACTCACAGGGAACCTGGTGTGAAATCATTAACAGTCGACCAGCTCTTGGTTAGGTCAGGGCAGCAGGGCAGCAGGGCAGCCACCACTCTGCTGTGGTCTTTTGAAGTACAGGAACCACTTGTGAAATTCTCTATCCATAGAATTGGCTGGGGGGTGGGGGTGGGAGGAAACATAGCTTTTTTTTTTTAAGGAGATGAAATTATTAGACAAGGGAGCATTAGAAGGCGGGCCTTAACATCTGCCTTTATACATCCTGCCCCTCTCAGGGCTTGAAAAGCACAGACCTGAGATCCCAAATGTCATGTTACAAAAAATCTCAAACTTCTTAGTGAACTTCGTGTTTCCATTCCATGTGCCCTGCACATGCTCCCTGTACACTTGGTCCTGTGCAGGGTCACTGAGGATGTCTCTGTAAGTCTGGGAACAAAAATGATGGGGGCATGGGTTTAAGTGGGACTCCGGTGTGTCCTCTGGGCAAGGGGAAGGATGGCTGGAAGGAAGAGTACATTTAAGATGAATACTTGGCTTTGTGAGAAGTTTTAGGTGGAACATGTAAGAATCACAGTCCAAGATGGTTCCCCCCCCCTTATTTCACGAAATAAGCTAAAAGGCTACATTCAGTTAAGTGTGCCTGTCAAAAAGATGAAATGCAAGCAGGCATGTTACATAGGACTTTCAGTAAGTCTTTTTGAAAGAGAGAAGGCACACCCTTCTTTTTTGTTCCTTATTGCGTGAAATTGTGGGAAGTTCAGTGAGGAGTTCAACAGGAAAGAAAGCTGTCAAGCTAGATTTTGCTAAAAATTACAGTAAATATTCTCATTGATGTATTTATTTTACAAACATTTACTGAGAGCCTAGGATGACTGGAGAACCGGAGGCTCAGAAATGAGTAAGACATGTATGTAAGCATTGTGCTGCGAAGTGAGCATTGTTATGAATGAAGTTTGGGAAGGAGCATGAAGTCATGTAGGCCTGAGGGCACTACGAGCCCAGAAACCCTGTGCAGATTTGGTGTTTGTGCTTGGTATTGAGGGAGGGTGTGTGGGCAGGAGGTGGAGGGCGAGGGGTCTCTGGTTAGACTGTGGAGGATTTTGTATGTCAAGCTAAAAAGTTGGGTGCCTTTGAAGAAATATGAGCTGGGAAGTGAAATGATCAGACTTCCATTTCATAAAGGTAATGCTTGCTGCAATGAGGAAAAGCAGATCAACCTGTATATTAGGGAATTACTGTAATTATATGAGTGACAGGTGATGCGGGTAGAGCTAAACTTTTGGACCTCGAGGTAACCAGAAGGGGAGAGAGTCACCATGGAATGTAGAAAAATCTTTTTATTTGTTGCACTTTTTAATAATTCTATTATTTGTTTTATTCTATTATTATGCTTTATTTATGGGAGCATTAGAAGTGTCTTCTCAATATACACGTTATTTACATTCATAATTACTTAATGGTGTTTTCTTGAATCCTCTTGTCTGAAACTTCTAGCTAACTGACCATGTGGGCATGGCATGTGATGTGTCCTTTGGTTGGGTTCATTGATTCCTAGCTGGTACAGCTGCCTGAGAGACCATCTGGAAATGGGTAGGGGCGTTTTTGTCATTGTTGTTGTTGTTACAATGCCTGAGTATCACTGCTAGCGTTTAGAAGGAAAGAGGACAGGGATGGTAAACCAACTGCAAGACACAGCGCACCTCCACACTACAAGGAACTGTCCAGTCTCAGATGCCGGAAGTTTCTCTGTGAGAGCCCATCCTGGCTGACAGGGAGGAATAGAGACGCAGGGAGGAGTAATACTGGTGCTAAGAGCTGACATTTTCCTAAAACTTACTACATGCCTCTGATATAATCACCATAACTGTAGAGTTGAATGCTTGTGACAGTCCAAGAAGGTAAATACCATTACTATCTCCATTTTAGAAACGAGTAAACTGAGGCAGGGTAGGAGTTTCGGCTCTGGATTTTGCATGCTGAACTCTAGTGTTCCATTATTTCCACATGCTTTACTCTCGATTATGTAACCTTTATTGAACACCCACTCAATTCAATAAAAACATTGATCAATTATAAGAGGAAATGGAGAAGTACATTTGCATTGTGTACTTTATTAAATTTCAAAATATACCTCTTGGAAACATTTCTTCCAGTTTAGTAAAATATTGGTAAAGTACTTCCTCCAGGTGTTTTTTAAAATATGGAAAATGTTTGATGACATTTGTTTAAAACTAGAGAAGCTTTATGGATTGTGAGAAGCTCTTTTTTTAATAGCTCTTTTATTATATGTTTTCCGTTGTCATTTACCCCCTATATCCTCTTGCACTGGGAGAAGCTCTCACTGGACGATAGAGCATCTGGTGCTCTGTCAGTGTCTGGTGAAGTGAGTCAGCTCCCTGGAGGCACTTAGTGGCTTTGCAGGGTGCCACGATCTTGCAGATTTGTTTTTTTACTTCTCATAAAAGGGAATCTGCCTCAGGCATGGCCTTTGTAAATTGCAGGCATGTGTTAGTGACACCGGATGAAGAATGTGGCTCTTCCTTAGGCATGCCTCACACTTCCCTGCTTCTGTGCCAGTTCCAGTTTGTGTCTGTGCCAGGCGCACCCTCCCTGCAGACCCACACGTCGGAGCATGCACGCACCTCCCTCCTCAGGGCTTTTCCTGATCCGCGCTGAGTGTTATCTGAACCTTTCTCCCGGCACTTCTCATCATGACATGAATTATAATTATTTATGTATGTATTTTATCTCTTCCCCTAGAATAAGACCATTGATTCTAAGAGTTATGCCTGCCTCTTCTGGCATCCTGTGTCTGGCACAAAGCCATGCATAAAGTGGAACTCAAATCTTTGGTTAGTGGAAAGTTAAAAAAAACTACACGAATTGTCGTAAAGCAACTCCGTCTGCTAGGGGAGGCGATGGGCACACTATATTCTGGACTGGTGTTGTGGAGGGGATGTTGTTTGGTTTGAACAAGATAGACATTCGTTCCTTATATAATCAGCAGCAGAAGGCTGGTTGGGTGCTTCCATGGTATCATCAGGTAACCAGGCACTTAACTCCCTGTCCCGCCGCTCTCTGCTGGTGGCTTCCATCCCTAACTTCACCTCATTGTCCACAGCAGCTTTTATAGCTGTAACCATCTCTGCTTCAGGCTAGGTAATAGGAATGGAGGGAGGAAAAGAAGGGTGTGCCTTCTCTCTTTCAAAAAGAGTTCCTGAAAGTCCTACTTAATACTACTGCTTGCATTTCATCTTATTGATGACCACACTTAACTTATGAAGTGTGGGAAATGTAGCCTCTTAGTGGAGCACATCGTTTGCCCGATGAAGCTGGGATTCTGTTTCTGAAGAGGCAGTACCGAGTACGGAGGCAGGCTGCTGTGGTCTTGACCAGAGGTGCGCAGGTGACTCTGGGCATTTGGGAAGCACTTTTTGGGAGAGACATAAACAGTTTGAAGTAAATACAGGGGAGAGATACGAGAACGGTGAGAGAACTGGAAACCATGTTACGGGAGGAATGATGGAAAAACTGGTGATTTTTCTTTCTCTCTCTTTTTTTTGGAGTTGAATCAGAGGAACAGCGACTAGCCCTCTTTTCAAATGTTCGAAGGACCATTCTATGGAAGAAGGATAAAGCCTATTTTAATGATTCTAAGGATAGGAAGGAAATTGTAGGCACAAAGCATGCACCAAAGGAATGCTGGAATTAGACTTTAAGGTCTCTAAAGACCTTATATAGTAGAGATGTATACCATATGCACACATCTGTGAGTCTCTGGCTTCGAGGTTAGAAATACTGCTCGTTCTCTGGGTTCTTTGTATCAGAATTCCCTTTTCTTAGTGGTTGCTATGGTGGTGATACTGTTAGCAGTTTACATTTTGAGAAGTTCAAGACTTTCCCTTTTGTGGGATGTGGTCTGTGTTTCCTTCATGCTTAGCCTCCCTAAAAGGCTAAGTCGGAAACAGTTTCCACACTTACAGCCAAGTGAGGAGAATTCTTAGATTGTAGGTACTAATATCAGAGCTTAGTAATTCCATATTGTTCAACTCAGTAATTCAATAGGTATTGTCACCATCAGCTTCTTTGGACTAAGATATCTGTGTTTAGGCAACTGGTTAATTTTATTAAGTTAAATATGAATTCTTTTTATTATTACTAAATACTTTAAACACTCCTGAAATGTAATTGTTTAATATGTCTTAAAAACAGAGGTATTAGATCTAGTGTCATAGAAATGTTCACTTGAAACCTATATGCTCCTGTTAACCAATGTCACCCCAATAAATTCAATAAAAAAATCAGAATGAAATGCCAGCAGGGCCGGCATTGGTGCTCCTCAAACTTTGATGTGCCCGCGAATTACCTGGAATCTTGTTAAAATACAGATTCTTATGAGCAGATCTGGGAGAGGCTGGTGATCAGCTTTCCTAACAAGTTCTCAGGCGATGTCAGTGGCACAGAAGATGTACTAGCTGAGGGTTTTCGATTAAGGAGGATTTCCACCTATTCTTTACATGAGAATGTGCCCTACAATCTTAGAACTTCAGTACATTCCCTTTGCAGTCTGTGATGGTGAAAACACAGACAGACATGCCAAAACAGAGGTGTCATCAACCAGAGAAATAAACCAGCAAAGAGTTAATTTATTTCACCAAGTAATGATGTATTTTTGAAAGGGCATAAAAACTTGCCTGTCCTTGTGAATTAAGTTCTATTTTTTGAGTTCATTTTCATTTTGAATAATAGAGATATGTTTTTTTCTTGTGAACCTGGGATATAAAAAAATATTTTAAGGAGAGAGTATAATTCACAATAAAAGTATATCGTAGTAATAAGATAATACAAAATTTCTGTATTAAATCAACTTATTTAAAAGGGAGGATCAGCTATCATTCTAATTAGGTTAATTTAAAAATATTCTCAGCCTGGCTGGTGTGGCTCAGTGGATTGAGTGCTGGCCTGTGAACTAAAAGGTCACTGGTTCGATTCCCAGTCAGTGAACATGTGGGCCAGCTCCCCAGTTGGGGGCATGCAAGAGGCAACTGATTGCTGTACCTCATGTACACAGACATTTCTCTTTCTCTCTTTCTCCATCCCTTCCCCTCACTGTAAAAATAAATAAATAAAATCTTAAAATAAGAATCTTCTCAAACTGATTGCAGATTATGAATATAGAAGTGTTAGAGTATAAGCAAATATCTATGAAACAGGAAAAAACTGAAAAACTCAAAGGGAGACAACCTATAAAGTTTAAAGGCTCAGAAAACACTTGGATAGCAACAGTAACAGTAGCTCACACTGGATACACACTTACTTATGTGCCAGGTCCACAGTCCTTATTCTGTCTTCACATTAGCTACTCCTGTGAGCAGTCCTTATTATCTTATTATTCTCATATTTAGATGAGGAAACTGAGGCATGGAAATTAAATAACATGCCTGCCATAGGATTAGTAAGTGGGGGAGTTGGGGTTTGAACCCAGGCTGTATGAGTCCAGGGGCTTGCTTACCTCTGGAAAGTTGTTTGGCTTCTAAGCAGTCTTCCCCTCCTCTCCTCCCCACCTCCTCCCCTGTTTAGAGTAGCGTGTCAAGCATACAGCCACCTGGTTAGTCAGGCTTTGTTTCTTAACGTGTTGTGGACAAGCTGTTGGCTCTTAGAAATGCTGGGCTGAATGGAAGAAGGGAAATAATAGACTCCTAGTCTTGACATGCATTCCTGAAGCACACCATGTACACCCACGCAGTGGTTGGGACTGGTGAATCTTGTGTTTCTCGTGGAAGCAGTTCTTTGTTATAAATAGTAGAGGAAGGGGTATTATTTTAGCAAAGAAACAAAACTACAGTGTTTCAATAAGTCATATTTATTTGTTACTTGTTTTTCTAGGCCTCCGAAATCATTGCTTTAGCCATATTTCCTTAGGGCCTTTTTCTTTAGCCTGGATTACTCTAAGACAAATTACATTGATCCAGAGATGTCTCCAGATTCTCCTGGGAAGCCCTTGACTGGTCTGTGCTTGTATGGAAAAATGCTGCTGAAGAGGTTTCTGGTTATCAGCAAAGATGGCCTAGAGCACGTCCTGCAACCTGTGTGGTACGATATCAGGAGCCCTGATAAGATACTCTATCCACCTGAAATCTGCCCCGTCAAGCTGGTGAGGAAGGTGTTTGGGCACTAGAGAATGCCTAACATGCCACAGTTGGAAAATTCATTCCTTTGAGGGATTTCTGTTTTCTGCTGAAAGTGCAAATACCCACGGGAGGGCTGTGAAAATCGCTTACAAGTTGCTGTGAATAAGTTCACCGGGGAGCAGATTTTGGAGGTCCTTCATTGTCTGATTCAGGGCAGGTTGACAGCCATGAAAACTCTAGCCAGAATACGGGGACTCCAGGGAGAAAGAGGGAAAGGATTTTTAGACAAGGGCGGGGAAATAAAGCAGAGGTGGGACCATTGAAGTAGATAAGGCCTTAATCGCCTCATTCCTGGACTATCAGAAGAGCCTTTTAAGTTGCTTTTCCTTCTTTGTAACTTTACCCACAAACCTCATGAAGTGTTGAGTGGTCTCAGTAAACAGTGAACATAACCCTTCTTGGAGAAGAACTGGGCTCACTTAGTTTCTGGCAGGAAATGGGTTGGTTGTGTTGGTTTATTTGGGGAGAGCCAAATTGCTGTGGCTTTTTCTCTTTCCAGTAGTGTCCTGGAGGTTGTTATTCTTCCTCCTTAAGAGCACGCAGATAAGCTTCCACGCGTGTTTGTTGGATTGAATTGAGTTTGGAGCCTCTGCTCCATCGGGTAGAGAATTATGAGGAGGTTCGTAAGGTCTCCATTTCGTAGGGAGCCTAGGGCTGGGGTTATGGCAACAGGAGATTTTATTTTTCCTTTTGGAGCTGTTGGATGTCTAGATTTATGTAAATCCATTCTCATTCAGTAAGGAAGACAGTAACAATTTGAAATGATAAAGATTTCTTTTGGATGTATCCTAAAGGCATTATCATAAATGATTCTAGTCCAAGAATATGGTTGCATTTGTAGCATTTTTCTATATATAAGAGAAATTTTAGAGAGCAGGGATAATGAATATCTTATGACATTTAGGGAGAATTTGACATTTCATTCTTTGAAAACTAGGAATTGGAGAAACTTTTGAACTTTTTAAATGGAAAGCTTTTCAAGCTTAGTTTCAATGGATTAAAATCTAGAATTTGTTCATGTTCCCAATTCTCTGCCATATGTTGAGGCATCAGCTGAGGTCAATAGGAATCCTTTTGTGACTATAAAAAGTAACCATGCCCAAGTTGAATGTACAGTATACTGATTTAGGATCTACTCTGGAAAGATTTTGTATTTATCTTCAATTATTTTTTGGTGTTGAAATTATGTACTTACAGAATACATAAAAACTCCAGAGGATCACCTTAGGTAGAGTGATTTAAAATAGACAAAAATATGAAAAATGATTGTAGGAAAATGGAAAAATACATAAAGAAGATAAAGGAAACTGATGACAGGCTTGGTTTTGGCTCTACCTTGATCTCTGTTTCTTGGTATAAACCTTGATGTTCAGCCTGGCCCTCGACCCCAGACCAGGCTGGTGAATACTTGTGCATGGGCAGGAGGCAACACAACCACCATCCTTCCCGTTTTCAGTACTGAGCCTCTTGGGGGCAAGGTTTTCAAATTTTTTTCTAGTTTAGATATTAGGGGAATAAACAGATCTTATCTGGTGAAAGCATTGATCCTGGAGTATTTTATCTCCTAGATGATTAGAATGCTAGAGTCAGGTGAGGGGTGGGAGTGCCCAGCAGAGACCCTCCCTCTGTGGAGGGGCTGCTGAATGCAGGTGCTGTGCTGATTGGTCTACACGTACCATTTCATCCTCACCACAACCCGATTCTGCAGGTTAGAAATTCTGCAGGTAAGGAAACTGCATATCAGAGAGTTTAAATTCAGATTCATCAAGCTAAGTCAGCTAAGCAACAAGCTTTTGTTGAGCGAAGATTCCTTGGTGACGAAGAGAAACAGTTCCTGCCCTCAAGGAATTTGGAGTTTAGATTTATTTGGGGACAGTCAGTGCTCTGGCCAGGGTTAAAGCCAAATTGTCCCTTGGCTCTTAATCTAGTATTTTCTCCATTAGTATTTTATTTGAACTCTTATAAAAAAGTCTGAATTTCTTACTGAATTTAATTAAGATTTTGTTTAATTGTTACAATACTTAAGGACTCTCTCATTTGTTGTTTATTTCAGGACTGCCACCACCCAGTTTTCAGAATTGAGACAGCCACTGAAAACTCTATTTTTGACCAAATTTGTAATATCAGTGTATTTTCTTGATTGCCTTTTAAAAAGCTGTAATACAGATAAAATTTCAGTAAGCAGCAGTTTTAGTTTTTGTGTATATTTAGTAGGGACTTTATTGTATGTACTTTCTAGTAATTTATTACTGAAATCATTACTTTTTTCCAGCATTAAACTTCTAAGATTCTATTTTAATGGATGGTTTCAAAACTTGTAATAGTGACAGTTTATTTTTACTGTCATTACTGAAAATACAGATTAGGCAATATCTTAGGAAACATACTCCTCTTTTTTTCTTCTTGCTTCTGACAATCACTGCAGATAAATTCATAATTCTATTTAAGCTGCTCTTGATATTGGGACATAATAAATTCCCCATATACATATAGTTAGAAGCCTAAACACCCAAACACCATTTCATTACACATAGATATCAGTTGGTGACAATATAATGTTGGTGATTCTGTGTCAGCAAACTATTGAGTTGTTTCAAGTAATCACAGTCACATCATAACATGAAGTGATGACATTTATGGAGCCTGGAAGTGATTTGGAGACCTATAAACACTGTTCGAGCCCAGGCAGAACAAACCAGGACAAAGGCCTCCTGGTGTGACTGATAACCTGCTGGCGAGGCATGTTCTGAAGTCCTTTTTGGGTCAGCCTGTTAAAATCAGTGTAGTAGAGGAGGCACAAGAAATTTCTGCCCTGAAAGTCTTTGATATAATAGATCCTATTTTACAGATACCCTAGTTAACAAAATCAGCTTTACCTTCGATTTCATAGAGGGAAGCTAATATCATGATTATGTTACTGTTAGGAAATTGCTTATAATGAAGACTAGAAATTTTGATTTGTAGAATCAGATGTAGCCTTTTTTGTAGCATGCTGAGTACTCCCCTCTTCAGAGTAATGCTGGATATAAATGTAAAGTCTTATATAATATGGGGAGACAGTCCCATTCTTTAGTAAATTAGCAGAGAATGACCCAAACATATACATAGGCTCCCAGGGGTTTGGGGCTGACTCCTTATAGTCTTTATGGCCCCTTATGCGGGCCAGCATGGACGATGGCTGTTGAATTGTTGAATTGTTCATTAGACTCTAAACAGTAGGGTCCCTTATAAAGGTCCACGAATCCACAAGATCTCTAGGCTTTCTCTTTGGAACAGCATCTTGGCTTCTCCATATATCCTAATGCACCATATAGTGCTCATTTATTGAGGGTCATCTGGGTGTAGGAGGTGCTGTGCTAGGCACTGGGATTACAGAGGTATTTATTCCTGCCCTTGGGAGTTTAAGGTTTAGAGTAGCGTTCTGCTCATGGTAGAATCATAATAAATTACTGCCACCTTGCCGTCACTCTTCTCCTGGTCATTTAGCTGCATCTGCTTCTTCTGTTCTCTCTCTATTTCATATACTGTGTCATGGTAGGGGAATTTGGAGTTTCTGCTCATAAAATCCTTTCTGAAACATAATCTGTCACTGGAAGGAAAGAAATACAAAAATACTGTGTAAAACATCAGCAAAACCAGTTTTTTAAAAAGGCCATGACAATATATTTTTGTTAAAAATGTGGACTTCCATTTACCAAATGATTAATTATCAGTCATTATTGTCCAAGAACAGGCTTTTAAACTTATTGGTAGAAATCTTTTCACATTCTTGCTGTACAATATTTCTTAAGAATTTCAGAATTTTTTCGTTGGCAGAGACCATGCACACTCAAAGCTAAATATCCAGGGTGAGTCCTGCATATGTGGTGTAACCGCTGTGATAGTCAGGAACTAAATAACATGGAGTAAGAGAGAAGGAATGTAGCGAGGTGCTTGTATGATTCAGTCAAGACCTGGTTACAGATGATTCAGTTTATGACTAGAGAATCACCAAATCCACCAGCTAGGAGTCAATTTCTTCTCCTTTTGCCACTCTTGTAATTTCCAGTGTCAAGCCATTGTTTATTTGATAACCTGCTCTTAATCTGCTTTTTAAAATGACCAAAATAGTAGTGATGCTTGCAGCTTGAACACATCTGTATTGACTTGATTTATGGTTCAATGCTTGGGTCTAATTAACTAGAACAACCCTGGTGTGATGCTGTCTGTAAATGCTGTGTTTGGGCTAACAGTGCGTCTATCACACCATTACAGTCCCTAAGCAGGAAAGCCGTCTGCCTGCAGATTTGTATAGCTGCTTATTTCTTAAAAGTGTCTCTCTTTTTTTCTTTAGTGTTTGATTCCATTTAACCATTTTCCAGTAATTTATATTGCTGATTGAGAATACAGGAATACTTTGGGCAATTAGGACTGGCAATAAGCTCTTCAAGTGGAGGTGATTTATAGTTTTCGTACAAGGGGCATTAAATCATTAAGTGCTGAAGGGCATTTTACTCTTTTCTTAAGTAGTCTGATTCCTTGGGTCCTTATTTACCGAGCAGGTGGACAATCTTAAATTTTCTTCTGTTTGGATAGTGTTCTTTTCAACATCCTATGTAAGTGTTGCTCTTTGGCCATTAAAGAAATAAATAACCAGTTACACCCTTGTGGGGAGTTGGGACAAAGGTCTTGTTTTTCTCCCACGTGGAGGAGTTTACTTATAGGCACCTCAGCAGACTTGACAGAGAAAGCGCTGAGATACTGGGGGGACTCCTGCGAAGACCAGTGTGTTTCAGCGTTTGGGTATTGGCTGGCAGGGAGTTTTCATTGCTGAGCATTCTTGGTAAAAACTTGCAGATTCTTTTGAATGCTTTAGGCACTTAACAGGATTGCCAATTTATATATAGATATTTTGTGAGTGTATGTGGCAGGGGTGGGGAGAGGACATTTGAAGAAATTATTTTTTGTTCTGGTAATCATACGGATGGGAAAAGGCTGCACCACGAAACAGGTGTTTAGGACTTCATTTTTTGTGGCAGTGATCATTTACATTAATGAAAAACTGCTTGAGGATTTTAGATTTTCGATTTTTTTTTTCTGGTGTGGCTCCCCACACACCCCCCTCCCCAGCGGGGAAGCCTGGGGACGGACCCTGGAGCATTCCAGGGTGAAGCAGGCCTCCCTGGAACTTAGATTCTTTATCACACTCCCCGGGGAGTTCACTTCAAGTTGCTGGTACTAGCAGCTGCAGGCTGATATTGCCCAATCCCAGGCCCTCTTATTGATGGGCGGGAGGGAGTGGGATTGCTGGTTAAGAAATTTTATTATCTTTAGAAGGGAAGAATTTATTATAAGGGTTTTCTTAGATGATCTCTTTCATGTGGGTTAAGAAGTTTTGAGCCCTGATTGTTCAAGCTACTTAGAAGTTCTAAGTTGTTCTCAAATGGAGTGGTACTGCCACTCTCTAGGGGTGTTTGGACATATACAGGGGCATTACTTGTTGTCACAGTGGGTACTACTGGCATTCCACATGTGGAGGCTGGGGGCACTGCCCAGGGCAGTTGAATAATTGTTTCGCCCTAAATGCCAATCACATCCTTTCAAGAACTCCTGGGAGGTACGGTTTTATATATAATGCTCTGCAGTGTTGATTGATGCTGGTTGTAGGGGTAGGAGGTATTCAGTGATAAAAAGTGGGGTGTAGGAGACTATGGGGGAGGGGAGAAAGCTAGTATTTAGATAAAAATGGAGAAGAGTAGGTCAATTAGAAAAAGTGGGCACAATTTCCCACTGCTCAGAATTGAGGGGCTACTTTGATAGTATATCATGCTATTCTTCTGGATTTGACTATTGAAAAGACACATTAAAATTTATTAAGCAATTATTTAAATAATCTTTGAGATCAACTGAGTATTTTGAGGATTGACTAATTATATAGGCTAAATGCTGAGACACATCAGCTTGGAGAGGATGGCGAGGCAAGGGCATTAGGATAGTTTCACTGGCACCTGCAGACACTTTTGGCCGTTTGCCGTGCAAGTGGAGCTGCTTTGGGTTAGGACTAGGACAGCTGCAGGGGCTGCAAGGTGAAACACATCTCTGCTGGCAGCCTGTTGGTGAGCTCCTGATCAGCCTGCTCACCGAGCTTGTGTTCTGGGGAATAAAATGGAGCCCTAAACTCTTCTCATGGCCAAAATCTGCATCCTCATCCAGGCTTGCATCTACCCAGAGCGACCATTAGTTTTAACATAGTCACTGGCACTAGTGATCTGAATGTTTTCTCACTCTCAGTCCTTTTGATCATGTCATTCTTTTGCTTGGTATTCAAGACCCTGCGTTTTCCATCTCCCTAGCCTTGTTGACTACCTCCCTACAAGGAGTTCTCTGTGCTTGGTCCATGGAGGCCTGCTCAGTAGGCCTTCACTGATGATGCTAGGCTTCCCTCAAGTTGTTTGGGCCCCACACGATGCCTGGTCCTTCCTGCTCATCCCCGAAGGCCCCACTGCAGTGCTACTCTCCTTCAGGCAGCCTCCTCTGATCACTGCAGCCTGCAACGTTGACTTTTTTTCTCTCTGAGACCAGTTGGTTCTTGTCTCTGCGGCTTATGTGGAACCAAAGCGTCTAGTATCATTTGGCACAGCTCTGGAGTCAGACTGTCTAGATGTGAATTCCTGATCCACTGTCTACTAGCCGTGAGATTTGGTTGAGCCTCAGTTTCCTCATCTATGAGATGGGGCTATAAATATTATCTCACAGGGTTGTTGTGAGGGCAAATGAAATAATCTATGGAAAATGCTTAACATACTTCTGGCACACAGTAAATTCGGGGTAAATGAAGGGGTTTGTGGGAAGTGGCATGCAAAAGAGCATAGACTTTTTCATGGAGCAATCACACAGTTTCTGGGTCTAAATCAGACTCTGACCTTTTTTACCTCTGTGACCATGGGGGAAGTTTATAAATGTCCCTGAGGTTTAATTTCCCCTTCTGTTAATTAAGTACAAATCCCACTTTATAAAATTTCTAAGAGGGTCCAATGGATGTGTATAAAGCTTTGTATACTACCTGACACATAGCGGCTGCTCAATATAATGTATGAATAAATTTGTAAACTCAATGAAAAAAGACCATATCTTAGCTTTCTTTATGTCTTCCACAAACTCTAGAGCAATTTTTTGGACATAGTAGATATAAATTTTTTTTGTGGCTTTAGTGAGTCTGACTTGGTCCTTTTTATTTTTTTAATTGCACTTAAATAATGAGTGTACATGATCACTCATCAACTGGCTTTGTGGGTTTTACTTTAAAGTTTTTGACTTCTTGAAATGTTCTCTTACTGTTGTTTTGCTCTATAAAAATATCAGGGCTCTGAAACAATAATTTGGAAAAAGCAGCCAACTCACTGGTTTGTTAAGTGGGTTAAAAAAAAGACTTCTGGCCACCTATTTGGTTATCTGTTATAAAATCAGGAAGCAAAAATACTGTGCAGAAAGAGAGTAGTAGGTTGGTTTGCTCAGCATGTCTTGTTTCAGTTCCATCAGTCGAATCCCTGACTGTCCTACCCATTGACATTAGGCAGAACAGAGCCTTCCATACAATTTGTTACCCTTGGCTGTCATGACTGCAGTGTAAAGTTTGGGAAATAAGCAAACAGCTAAAGCTTCAAAAGAGGACTGGCCTTGCTAGTGTGCAGAAGGTGTGAGAATTACAATGAACCATTACCCAACTTATAAACATCAAAAGTATGCCTATCAATACCAAGAGAATAAAAATAAAGTACAGAAAAAGTGAAGTAAAATTATGGATGAATTAAGGAATTACTTCTTAAATGTGTTTTTCTCTTTGAGTTCAGTGAAGTAGGACTATTAAAATGTGAAGTGTTTTTGCATGTGTTTAAAATGAGCACGTGCACCTCCTTAGGTAGACCAAGTGTCTGCAAGGACCAGTATATGTTAAGAGGATCAAGCAGGAGAAAGGATTTGCTATAGAAATTACCTTACTCTGTTAGCTTTTGACAATGTTCCTTGACAATGAGTTGCCTTTCTCTTCTAGGAAGAAAATTCATGAGGGAGAAAAGAAACTTACAAGGAAAGGATAAAATAATGAGACTGTTATTAATATGACTCAACATTTTCTCTTTCTTTTTTTAAACTGCTGGGTATTCCTCTTATTTTAAATTATTCCAGATTTCATTTTTTGGTATGGATTTAAAATAGTAACTTCCAATTTCAAGTCTCATTATTTGCCCTGATGGTTTTATATACTTGTGATATATAACCATCCCAGGAGTTTTACAAAGGGGAATCTCTGTCGCCTGATGAATGTGTGTTAACTATCCCGTGTGTACCCAGAGCAGTGCTAGAGGTTGTCAAAGGTACCGAAGTTAAGTGTTCTCAACCAGTGTTGTTCCCCATCCTGGAAAAACAAGTGACTTATTCCCTCCTGTACGCACTACCTGTTACTCTAATGTCTGATCTTAACACATTCTTAGTCCAAGGCTTAGACCAGAAAGCTTGGGATATGTCTATTCATAAAGGAAGGATTACTTTTGGTTTTTTTTCCTCTAGCTTGGGGCTCTAAAGGTTTGGAGAATAAGTTTATCCTGACAACTAATATAATTTTGTTTGAAGAGACAGAAACTCTTTTTTTTGTTTTGATTTCCCTGCACTACTTTTGATTGTTGCAGATTTTCCTAAACCCAGGAGTTTTCACGAGCAATGTTTGCTGCCAAGTAGATGACTAGTCTCCAGTAGAATTATGTTAGCATCTGCTATGGGTTCCGCACCAGCTCAGTTAACGAGTTCAGTTAATGTTGATAGCAACTTTGGGAAAAAAGTCAAATTTTCACAATAATTCTTGAGTTTGGTAGGTTTTTTTTTTTTTTCTGGAAAGGGAATATAGAACAGTGCTTAATATAGCACAGATGCTGGAACCAGAAGTGTCAGATCCAAATTCTTGCTTCACAGACATTTTCTATTTGGTCTTGGGCAAGTTACTGAACTGTTTTATGCCAGAATTTCTATATTTGTAAAATGTTTATAATAATGGTATCTATCTTGTAGGGTTTTTATGAGGATTAAATGACTTCAAGTTGGTAAAGTGCTTAGAACAATGCTTGCCATTTAAGTACCACATGTGAATTTTTTATCATCTTCATACCATCTATTTTTATCTTCGGGCAGGGTTAGTGCTGGAGTGGTAGGATGTCTGTTTGGTTCTAGTGGGTCCTCATCAATAGCTGCCTAGTTCTTAACAAAAGTTTTTTTTTTAAAATATCATCATGTGTTATGTTTTCTTCCTTGGTTTTTATTAGAGGAAAAATATTTCAAGTTATTGCTTGCAAAACAACTTTTTCTGAAAACTGGATTGGTTGAAAATGGATGTTTAGAAACCATTTATTGAAAAAAGTTTTAAATTTTGCTCTATTTGAAATTTTTCCTCCCATAAATTCCATGAAATTAGTGTATGAAATTCACCCCCCTCCCATTTTTGGGGACAAGTTATTAAATAATAAAGCATAGATAATATCTAGTAACTTTTGGGGGTTGTGAGTAAAGGCTACTTATTTAAAATAAAACACTCAGAAAATAAAGTGCATACTTGAAATCAGTGGCACCTGCAATTGTTAGCAGACCTGATCTGGATCTGTTAACCAGCAGTTTTTAAATTCTTACTGAATTCATTGGGGTGACATTGGTTAATAAAACTACATGAGTTTCAGGTGTACATTCTTTACTACATCACCTGGAGGTTGTATGTCTGTCCATGCCCCAAGTCAAGTCTCCTCCTGTACCCACTTCTCCCTCCTCCCACCCCCCTTTCCCTTTGGTGATGACCATCCTGTTGTTGTGTCTAAACAGCAGTTTGTTTTAAAACATCACATATTCCCTTTATAATAGAACGAATGACAGGCTTCTGACACTAGTGCAGCAATTTGATTGATTACTAAGAGGCCACCCAGCAATGATAGAGTATTAGTTTGTTTTTTCTGGACAGATATTTACAAATGATGGTCATTTGGGAGTTATAACGGGCATGGTAGTTATTGCTGAAAAAGTTAATTTGACAAATGAAATATCATGTATATTTTGATAAATTGAATAAATTGGGTTTGATATATTACTTTAGATAACTATTCGGGAGATCAAATGTAAAAGGCACTCATAAGAATTACTTAATTGTAACATTTCTCCTGTTGGGTTTATGTGAGTGATTTTAAAGTGCTGGCTTTAAAGTGCTTTAAAAAATAACTTTTGGGTGTTTATTTTGTGTTTTTCTCATGATGTGTTTAATTTTGTATTTTAGCAAAAATAACAAACCTCAAAATTTGACTTGCAATAAAAGTTGCTGAAGAAATAGCACTGCTAAATAGCGGGATCAGGAGCTAAATCAATGTATGCTGTTTTAAGCCATTAAATCCTTGGTATGATTTTTCACATAGCAAAAGCTCTCTGATTATACACATACTTAACATTTCTAAAAATAAACTTGAATTTGTTAAAAAAATAAATAGCTCTAAATATATGTTTTCAAGACAGGAAATATATTGTCCTGAATTTTCTTCTATACTTACTTTATAAGTTTATGCTTTTCTTTTACCCATACCAACATTACATAAGCTCTTTGTAAATGGACTGACCTTTAGATTGTTACAATTTTTCAACTAGAAGTTATTAGATACTAAGAGAGACAGATGTACTGAATTGCAAATGTGATATGCTGGATTACTAACAATACACTTAATTGATAAAAGTGATTTAATGTATGTTGTGTTAATAGCTAAACCTCCAAAGCCCCTAATCTCCCATGGAAATATTGCTTTGTAGAATAAAATCCAGCGAGAAGTTCTGGGATTCCAGAGTGAATTTGTACATTCCTTAGGGGCATTTTTGCAAGGGAGGTTGTTGTGTTTTAAAGGTAGTTGATAAGAGACCTGCACCACCAACCCCAGACCTGCACCACCAACCACCATCGTGCATTAGTCTATAGAAGGTATTTGGGTGCACGTATTCCTGTACCACTCAGTACCACCATTTAGCCAAGGGAAGCTTCTGACCATTTGCAGCATGCATTATAAATCAGGATGTCACTAACAGACAATCAGATTTGAACATTCCATGAACAGAGTAGCCTATATCCCCTCGTTCTCATAGATCACTTAACTATGTTTATGTCATGCTGTTGATATGCTTGCATTTACACAAGTCAGGATAGCACATTGTTTATTTATTTTAGGAGTAGGTAACTGATCTGTATATTTACCTAATTTTGGGTTCATTAGTCAAAAATTGAAATGAGTAATTTAGCATGATTGCTTAATTACATGGGGAAAATGCAATTATTCTTCCAACCCCTAAATTACTTCTCTCTCACCTTTGGGTTGTAAAAGAATCGTTTTGAGTCTTCTCCAAGTTGGGCTGGTGTTGGCTGCTGTCTTTGAAAATTTTTCTACTTGGCACATAATGCACGAGGAGGTTACTTTTCAGATATTTGGGGAAACTCAGAGGATTTTCGACTGCCAAATTAGTCCCCTGGGGAGACCCAGGAAAATTGCAGGATGTATTGGTTAAATGAAATAAATGTTTTAAAGTTATGATCTCTTTCTGGTATCACCATGCAACTGCCACTTGGAAAAGTGGCAACTTTTGGTGTTAAGTTTGTGTACTCTGGTTGGCTGAAGAAAAATTTTTTTTGTCTTAAATATAACTTTAAATATTTGCCTGCAGAAATGAGAATACAGACGTAGCATCCTACAATTTTGTTAAAAAGCAAAAAGCCAAAACATTGGTCTGAGTCTAAGAATGAGGGACCATAAATTGCTACATGTGATATAGTAATAAAAAGGCACTTAAAAAATATAGGGTGGGGAACTGAAAAAAGCACAGTCAAGCAAATGAAAAATTACCCATGAGGTTTATCAATCAGAGATAACCACTGTTAAACATTCTGGTCTTTTTAAATGCTTTTTTCTTCCCTCCATATGTGACTCTGTTGTAGGTAAAATTTTGCATCCTTGTCTTTTATTTTAAATATTTAAAATATTTTTATTTAAATATTTCTCCTAATCATTTAGCAGTTCTTCATAACCATTTTATGAGTTCTTAATATATCAATATATAGATATAAAAAGCTTAATTATTTTCCTATCATTGGACATCTAGGAGGTTTTCAGTTTTCTTTATTATGAATAATTAAAGTGATAAAAATCTCTAGTGACTTAGAAAAAATACCTAGAAGTAAAAGTACTAAGTCACAGAATAAGCACTTTGAAAACGCAAGACATATGTTGTCAAATATCTTTCCAGATTGGTCACATCAAGGTCCACACTCCCGCGGTCAGCTGTGTATAAAGTGTGCTTTCTGCAGACCCTGAAACAGAGAACAACATAGTCATTATTGAAGGGATTCCCTAATTTTATATGATAAGATACATTCCTTTGATTACTAATTAGTGAATCATTTTTATTTTTATTAGACACATACATTTCTTCTGTGAAAGAACTGTGTGACGCAGTTTTGCTTTATTTTTTAAACTGGTTTTCTGTTGTTTGTGGGGCTGCAGGATGTGGCAGTGAACAGTTCCGCTGTGAAGATGGGCACTGCATCCACGCGTCCTGGCGGTGCGATGGGACCAAAGACTGCCTGGATGACTCGGATGAGATTGGCTGCCGTAAGTGGGGAGCAGCCAGGCCAAGCCCTGTTTTGAGTAACACATGTGCTTCAGCTGTAACCAAAAGGGTGTCTTTAGTGATTGATTCAGGACTTGGTGCGAGTTTCTTAAGATCTGTGTGGCTAAACAGAGAATCGATGGCATTAATAACTCTCACTCATATCAGTGACATCACTTTCTATTTTACCCTTTTTCACATGGCCTTGATAGGAAAACAATTTGGGAGTGGTTTTCTGAAGCCAGTGAGTGACTATTTCAGATTATTTACTCTGGAAATTTTGTGTCCACTAAGAATGAACAAACACAAAATGTTATCTGCACAACTGTGATTTGTAGCTCTAAGAGTCTGTTCTAGAGTAAAGGGTGTAGTATAACTTGTGTGAATTATCATAACAAGATCACAGAAGTGGCTGCTGTGATTTTATTTAAAAAAATTTATTTAAAAACATGAGAAAATTGTAAACCCCCAAATTATCTACTTATAACACCACTTTCACATATGTTTGTTTATTTGGTTCTCTCAGCAATATTCTGAGGTAGGGTTCAGATTAGGAAAGTGCAGCTTAGGGAAGTTAAATCGTTTCTTAAAGGTGCCCCAGTTGATGCGCCCATCCAACCCTTACATTCATTGCTTGCCCAGTTTGTGATTTAATTCATTCCGATAGGTGCACAAACAAGGTTTACTATCCAAAAACTGGGAAAGCAGATGAAGAAGTAGTTTTGTTTTTATTTTTTGACCATACTGTGGCCCAACAGAACAGGCCGGCTTTGGTGTAATGTTTGGACGACCGTGTGCTTGAACATGGGAGAAAGGGTGGGGAGCAGAGCGTACACGGTGCTTCTCACACTCTCTGCACAGATGGGTCCACCTGGATGCCACATGCGTGAGGTGGGACCTGAGAGCCCGTGTGTCTACAGACTCCCAGGGCACTCTGATGCTGCAGCCCGTGAGCCACACTTTGAGCGAGGGAGTAGTTTTCTTTGTCGGGATGTGATCACGTGCTATCTGTTTGTCTTCTCTGGGCTCACTGAGTTCATTTTATGTGAAACACGAAGAACAAAAAGGCAAGAACAGTGTATTCTGTGATAAAGGGATAAATGAACTGTTATACCAACAACTCTTCAGACATTGTTATTATATTTTAGTGTCCTATGACAATGATAATAACAACAGTACCAGTGACAATAGTGATAGCAACTAACATACATTATTTAACTTACTTTTTTAGCAGAAAACCATGAGATAAGTGTAGTCTTCATTTTAGGTACATTGCATTGAGGGTCAGAGAACAGACCAAAGACCCTAACGCAAAAGTTATTTGACTTTGTGTCTTCTTTTCCAAATCTTATGGATTTTCCTATTTATTATGATGCTTTACTATTAATTTTTATGAAACATTCAATTAATTTAATAATAACTTACGGTTAACTTTGACTTAAAATGTAGTTTAATATTTTTTGTCATATCTTTGTGTGTGTGTTTGAGCTTTTTGTTTTATTTTCTGTATTTTTATATTGCTTTGGGTCATCAGTTTATTGTGATGCTATTGCTGAGATTATCTGACAGTGAACTCTGATCGGAGGCCACACACTCCAGTATAGGGTTGTTTGTTATCGGGGCCACAAGACATATTCAGCAGGAATCGATCACACATTCTCTTGAAATAAGTGTTGCTTGTTGGCATAATAGGGTGGTCGTTTGACATAATGAGTCTTTTTCTGGTTTGTTTTAGCTCCTGCTTCTTGCCAGCCAGGCTATTTCCAGTGTCAGAGTAAAGAGCTGTGCATCCCTACCTCCTGGGTGTGTGACAACGAGCAGGACTGTGAGGATGGCTCTGATGAGCATCAGCATTGCCGTAAGTGTTTATGGAGGAATCTTGTTTTGGTCCTTGAGACACCTAAAGCCTAAGCTGTTACCAGTACAAAGCAGAATGGGATAATTCTTTGCAAATGCTCAGTTGGGCCTTATACCACAATGGAATCTATGCCAGCATTCTCACTCAGGTTGGTTGATATTGAAAGTATGAATGTGGCCCTGGCTGGTGTAGCTCAGTGGATTGAGCGCGGGCTGCGAACCAAAGCATCGCAGGTTCGATTCCCAGTCAGGGCACATGCCTAGGTTGCAGGCCATGTCCCTCAGCAACTGCACATTGATGTTTCTCTCTCTCTCTCTCTTTCTTCCTCCCTTCCCTCTCTAAAAATAAATAAATAAAATCTTAAAAAAAAAAGAAAGTATGAATGTGCTGAAGAATTATAAATATACTCCAGTGATTTGGAAATGGCTAGATAGATTCCCAGTCTTTAATTTGGATTATATTATACCCAGGAAAGAAACCAAACATTTATTGGTATTTATAGGTGGGGCATTCATTTGTGTGGTTGGTATTTGGATGGGTCCTTTTGGTCCTGCAGCACACTGCTTCCAAACCTTCCACCTCTTCCACCTCAGTCTTAAACTCTCTTTATTTTATTAAGTGGAGCAAGTAGGTAGGTCTGTCGGAGGCACTAATGGTGGTTGCTTCAGTGACTGCTGACAAAGCCACCATAGAATAAGCTATAATGAGAAAGAAAATAATAGCAATGAGGAAGATCTTAGCAACTGTTGCATTTCTGCAACAATGTACACTTCACATTGAGGTGGTTGAGGGCAGTAATCTGGAATAACTGTTAAATTCTAATTTTAGGGGGATCAAACTGGAGAAGATAATTTTAATGAGCTTAAAAATAATTTTGGGTGAGAGTAATCTTGAGTAAATATAAGATGGCAACATGTGAGAAGTATGTCTAGCATTTCTTTGCTTTATTAAGGATATTTGTATAATTTAAAATTATTCTTGCCCTGACCTTTGTAGCTCAGTTGGTGGGCATTGTCCCTCAAAGTGAAAGGTTGCTGGCTTGATTCCCAGTCAGGACAGATGCCTAGGTTTCAAGTTTGGTAACTAGCTGGGGCACGTACAGAAAGTGACCAATTGATGTTTTTTTTTTCTTACATCAATGTTTCTCTCTCTCTTTCTGTAAAAATAAATAAATAAAATTAAAAAAAAATTATTCTTATATCAATGGGGATGTTTTTGGCTACAAAAAAAGAGTAAAATATAGCTTGAAAAAGGTTAAACAAAAAGGGAATTTATTATCTCATATAATAAGGGTTGTTCCAGGGTTGATTAATTCTTAGCTCAATAATATTATCTAATTTCTTCCTACTTTTTTTTCTCTGCCATCTTAAACTTACAGGCTTTCTGTGATTACATGGAGGTGGCAAGTTTCAAAGCTTACATCCCCCTAATTCACTTTCAACATCTTGAGGAGAGAACATTAACATTTACCCCTACCTGTGGCTCTTGAACCCAATTGTCCTCTGGAAGGATCCAGTTCTGACCATTGTATGACGTTTACCTTTGAGCCTTACCACATTTGCTTCATTAAATGCACATTTAACAAACTGTGGACACTTACCATCTCACTGGGCCGGTTTTAATAAGTCAACTCAGATCCCGTCAGCATTTTCACAGTCATTGTCCTCAAGGATCAAAGAAGAAACAAATGTTTTTGATGACCACATTACATGGGAACTTGTTTAGATGTTAGGTGACCAACAATGGTGACTCCATGGCCTTCAGTGGGTCCTGGATGCATTTATAAAAGGTTGGAAGCTTAGGACTTTTGAGTTCAGCATTGAGTGTGAGCTCTTTCAGTCAGGCCACTAGATGCCAAGGATCTTTTGAGGAAGAGAATAGAAATTTTCAAAATACCCATGAGTTTGACTTTGGTTTCATCCTAAGAGGAAGACTGTGTAATGAAACAGGCAGTTAGGGCTTGTCTGTCTTGGTCACAGGGTCTGCCAGCAACAAAGGGATGCTGGTCTTTGGGACAGAGTGGTTAAGGGCAAACCAGCTAACAGTGCAAGGCTGTGAAGGTTGTTGATGGTGACAAATGGCAGTCTTGAGGAAGGCATGACAGGAACCAATCAAGGCTAACCAAGGACATATCCAGATCAGGTCAAGTCATGTCAGGGTTTGAGGTGGAGTGGCAAAAGGGGACGAGAGCAAGAAGATGGGGACTAGCAGTTCAGATGCACTAAAGGAAGGAAGGAGAAGTGCAAGGCATAGTATGGAACAGGAAGAAATCCTTCTTTCTAGGAAATCTGTCTAGGCTGTGATAGTCTGTAGCTAATAGCTTTTCAAAGATCCCAGGGTGAAGATGGAGTGACCTGCAGACAACAGGTACTTGGTGGGAATAGGATAGGGGTGGCCTGTGAATCTCTGGAGAGTGGTGACTATGTTTTACTCAACCTCATCCCTAAGGCCCAGCATTCTGTCTGGCACAGAGTAAGTTATTGATAAATGGATAGTGAATTTATCTTTTGGCTAGGTGTGCTATTTTGGTTCCATTTTCCCTTGCTCCCCACACACAGTGGGAAGAAAACCACACTGTAGATTGCTATACAATGTGTGGCAGATGACTGCTTGCTAGTAAAAATACTTTGCAGAGGGATGAGAGCTAAAAGGTCAACTGCCTGGGGAAAAAGACTGGAGGTAACTTTATAGCAGTAATGAATGAGCAAAGTCACATATTTTAAATGAGTGTGGATTTTGTAAGGTAGTTCTTGCATTTTCTTTCTTGCAAAAATCTCTAATGGACATCCTTTAACTACAGACAGATTTATGCCAACACTGCTCACTAAGGTCACCAGAGAACTCCTGCTTGTCAAATAGAGTAGGCACATTTCCTTATCACACCAGGTGGACTTTTCTGTTGCACTTGACTCTGGTGATCACTCCTTCCTTCCTGACACTACAGCTTGGCTGCCATGATGCTCTACTGTGCTGGCTCTTTTCTTAACTGCTTTGATCATTCCATTTTGTTTTCCTCTTCTACTCAGCCCATGAGTATTGATGTTGCTCAGAGGCTGCTGAACTGTCCTTAGCAGCTTTTCTCATGCTATCTGCTCTCCCAGGATAATTTCAACCATTCTCATGATTTCTGTAACCCTATATGGGCTGATGCTGTCTAGATCTGTGCTTTGGACCCAGGTCTCTTGCTCACTTCAATCTTGTATATTCAACTGCCTGTTGGACAGCTCCAGTATGCTTCAAGTTGTCTCAACTAGAATTGATCATCTTCCTGCCTCGTTTTCCCTTAATAACAAATCAGTCGGTCTCAAGCTATCAGAAATAGGGAAACTGAAGCTGTTTTCCTTTTTAGTTTAGAATTTTATGAAACATGTTTTGTAATGAAAGCATTTTATTAGATAAAAAAGAAAGATGGTTGTAGGTGACATTAAGCATGTAATCAATTAGCATGAAGAGGGTGTCACAGTCCCCTAGGCACCCAAGCTAGAAACTTGGATGTTATTCTTGATTTTTTCCTTTCTTTCCCTGTCTGCGTTTGATCTTCTTGCCTAATTTGCTTTATAAACATCTCTAAAGTGTACCTCTTTCTCACTTATGCCATCTCTTTCAATGTCTCTTACGTGGCTGACTGCAGCAGCCCCTGCTCTGACCTCCCTGTCTTCAGTCCTGTGCTTCCCAAGGTCTCGCTGACACTGATGCTGGGAGGATCAAACTAAATCCCTCTAGTAGCTCTCCACCACCTTAAAAAAATAGGCTCCAACTCCTTAACAAGTTTTACAGTGGCCTCTAAGATGTGGCCTGTGCTTATTTTTCCATGTGTGTCACTTGGCATTCCTGCTTTGAAATGTCCATTTGGGGCCACAGTGGCACTTGTAGTTCCCTTGGGCATATCATGCAGAGTCCTGGCCTTTTGCCTCCATGCATGCTGCCTGAATGCTCATTCCTACGTGGTCCTTCCTTCCTTTTGGCCTAGCTAACTGGGTGAGTGTTCCTCCTCCAGGAAGCTGCCCTGCCCACTTCCCAACCTAGAGTGAATTAGACATGCCCCCTCCACATGCTTTTGTAATTCTTCACATGCCTATAATTCACTTTCATCGTTGTTTTCTACTTTCTTCTAAGTGAAGCAATTAGAAAAGTGAATCACTAATAAGTGAATCAGAGCATTAGATTGGTTGATGGAATTGTATAATTTTAAATCATTTCTTTACATTTGAATGAACTTTTAACTGCTTTCTTGTAAACCTATTAAAATCTTAAGCACAAAATATAGACTGATTGGGGCTTGAGTTTAAGAAGAAAGCCAAGATAATTAAAATAATATTGTCACTTGATTTAGTCTTTTCTTAAAAAAGATTTTATTTATTTATTTTTAGAGAGGGAAGGGAGGGAGAGAGAGAGAAACAACAATGTGCGGTTGCTGGGGGCTGTGGCCTGCAACCCAGGCATGTGCCCTGACTGGGAATCAAACCTGCGATGCTTTGGTTTGCAGCCTGTGCTCAATTCACTGAGCTATGCCAGCCAGAATTTAGTCCTTTTTAAAAAAAAAAATACTTTGTTTAAGGCCACGTAGCACTTGCTTTTTCAGGGAAAAAAGAAAGCTCTTTAATTTTATGTAGAAATTGGCGATATATACTTAAATAAATTATATGGGAATTTAATAAATACTGCCACTCAGGAAATATTAATCGTTTTAATCTTATTCACATGAAATTGTGTCTCTTTCATGGGCAGAATTCAGACATTTAAGTGACTTCTAGAAAATTTGATTTATTCTACCTCTATTAATAGAAGTAATATTTAACCCACAGATGTAAGGTAACAGGAGAAGATATGAAATCATACTGTCAAGAATGTGTCAGAAATAGGCTGAATGGAAAAATTTTGTTTGCTATTCAGTAATTATGACACATTCATATTTGAGCAAGACAAAGATATAATTGATTAAAGATAGTAATTTTTATTAGTTTTTTTACATCATTTATCACATGGTAATCTTTACGCGCCCGAATTTTCAAGTACTCACTCTAAAGCTGTCATTGTTCATTTGTTCTTTAGAAAACTTTTTTTGGTAAGTTTTGATGGCATATCCCTTAACAGATATATAATTTTATTGAAAAATCAAATTTCACTGAAATTAAATATCTTTACAGAAGCATAGGAAACTAAAAATTCAGAGGAAAATATTTTCCTCATTTGATTATATTATTATTATTTTTTCTTTTAGCAGATCACATTTTCCCCCAATACTTTTTTAAGGTGGACAATTAAAAAATCTCATGATAATTGCTGAGGCTTACAGAATAGCTTTCACATGATACCTGAGGCATCAATGCGCTTGGTTTTACCTGAAAGCAAATTTGATAACATGATATCCTGCTTTCACCTACCCTAATCACTATAGGGTAAGATTAAAATAGCTTAAATTTTTGTGCTTCTTTTTATAAAACTGACACTTGTTCAATGTAGAAAATTTATATGATAGAGAAAACTCAATAAAATCACTCATATTCCTACCGTTCAGGAATAACCCCTGTTAGCCCTTTGGGATATTTCCTTCTGGTTTACACAGAATTTCAGTGAAGTGTCCTTACCAATCTATGATTAATACCTATGACTGCAAAATTCTTTTATTATTTTATCCTTTTTACCATATATAGGTTTTCAATCTATATTGTGTTCTCAATACATGTTGATAACATAATTGTCTGCACACTAACGTGATTAAGCATTGATATGCTTGTATGGGCATTTTGCCAGCATCCTTATAAAAATTCCTTTGCTCTGCATTGTAAGCCCTCTTCCTTGCAATGCTGGGGGCTTGACCTTGTGACCTTATGACCTTTATGTTCCATGTTCACTCTACTTGTCTTTGCTTTCAAGTATCCTCGTTCATATTTGGGAAATGTCAGTGGGCTGGCCTGTGTTCGGCAGTAATTACGAAGTAATATTTTTCCCCCTTCACAGCTGGGACAACATGCTCCAGCCATCAGATGACATGCGCCAGTGGTGAATGTGTCCCAGCTGAATACAGGTGCGACCACGTCAGGGACTGCTCAGATGGAACCGACGAGAAGGATTGCCGTGAGTCCCTTTCAATCTTTGCATTGTATTTGGTTTCACATTTGTCTCTTTGGCATTTTAATAAATTTGTTAGATTTGTTGATGGACAGAAATGCCAACAATATGCCTCTTGTTATTAAAATCTCTTGGCAGATTCTTTTGTGGATTAGAGGTGATGCTCTGATTGGATTCTGTTTTTACAAAGACATTCCAAGTATGTCCTGCCTTAGCATAGTAATTTTCTGTATTTTTAAAATTAAGAAACTTTTAACATTAACAGAGAATCCTGAAATATCATTGAATAGATTGAGTATAAAGTCCAGTTTGGTCACTTTTAAGTTTTAATTCATTACTATGGTAAATTTCCAGGTCAAACGTCTCATTAGTTTTGTGCTGTTATGGACTCATTTTTTTCCAGATAGCTTTTGGAAAAGTGTTACATTTTGAAAATGGCTTTCTCTATACTGGCAGCATACTATATCAGTTTGCAAAATCAGCCATATAAATCACAGTATTCTGTGTATAATGTTTAAACACTACCATAACCAAAATAAGAGAGTACAATCATGATGCATAATGTACTACTTATAAAAAGTAATCTGCCTCTTTTGAGGTTTGTAGAGAATTGTTAGAATACAAGAATACAGGAATTCTACTGTGTCAGCTCTGTGGTTCGTTGGACTCGGTGTTCAGTCTCAGAGGTACCAGTTTCCCTTAAAAGCCCTTATAAATCTATCATATATGCACTTATCCAGAACTTCCTTTCTCATTACACATTTCCTCCTGACACCTTTTATACATTTCTCCTTTTGGTGTATTGCAGTTTTGAAGTGTACTGTGTACTTCCATTTTTTTCTTATTAAGGTACTTCCTTTTGTTTGTTTTTTTTTGCTCTTTACTGTTTCAAGCATAAAATAATTATTTTAATAGTTAATATCCCAATAATCAGTAGACAGGTTTTGTGTACATTAGAAACCTTGATCATAACTTCTTAGTTATCATGTCCCCATCTGAAGATTTAAATTTTAGTCTGTTCTTGTGGGACATCTCCTGAATTGTTTGAGAATTTTGGTGGAAGAAATACGTACACATGTGAAAAGGAGAGACCAGGCCTGGACAGGCCTGGAGCCACACTGCATCCACACCGTCATGTCATGCTGCATTAAAAAGAAACAAAACACTCTGCCTTCAATGCTTTCTTCCTTGTGTGTAATTTTTTCTTGAGAGGAGTCTGAGCTATTTGTCTTTGTATCTCTGTTTCCTAGTAGAGTTCCTGGTACAGTTCCGCTGTGGTATAATTTCTTATTAAATGTTTTCTTTTGAAGAAATTATGTTGCCCCTCATTTGTGTCTCCCTTGACTTTAGATATTTTGCAGAGAACCTAGACTCTGTACTGGCAGTTTTAGAGATGATAGGGTGTGTCTGGCTGTCATAAAAGAGCAAGTCCATGAGTCAAGGACTTTCTTTCTTTCTTTTTTTTAAAGCAAACAATAGGTCCTTTATTGAGGCAAGTGAAGAAAATATTTTGATTAATAATAGTGGTAAATCATATACAGTTATGTGTCACTTAATTATGTGGATATGTTATGAGAAATGTGTCATTAGGTGAACATCACAGAATGTACTTAAGCAAACCTAGAGGGTATAGCCTAATACACACATAGGCTGTGTGGTAGAGCCTATTGCTCCTAGGCTACAAGCTTGCACAGCATGTTACTGTATAAAACAATATGAGATTAATTCAAGCACAAGAGAATGATGCAATCAAGAGACAGGAAATGTATGAGGTGGCTGCTGGTGTAACACAACATACTGTTTTACAGCAAACCTTTTTTGAAGTAGAAAGAGTACACTCTAAAATAACAAGAAAAAGTATAGTATAGAAACTACACAAACCAGTAACATAGTCATTGATTATTATCGAGTATCATGTACTGTCCATAATTGCATATACTATACTTTTATATGATCAGCAGTGTAGTAGGTTTGTTTTCGCCAGCGTCACCACAAACACATGAGTAATGCGTTGTGCTGTAACTTCAGGATGGCTACGATGTCGTAGGTGATAGGAATTTTTCAGCTCCATTATAATTTTACGAGACCACCATCTTACATGCAGCCCGTTGTTGACCCAACATCATCATATGGCACATGACTATAGTATACTCATATTCTGCAGTATTTTGTAAACTTCACAGCATTATATGAATTCTAGTTATGATGTTATTTCTCAATGAAGACGGTAGGGCCGGTGTTACTATACTCTCTTGTGCATAAGGAATCTAAAACTGCAAAGTGTACAGTGTCCTGTTCAAGGCTGTATGATGTGTGACAGAGTTACTGCTCAACCCATCTTCTGGTTCCCAGTCTGGGGATTATTCTTCATGAAGGACTTCATTTACAGAAGGAGAAAGTTCTACCCTGTGGAAATCTGGGAGAGAACCAGTGGCCCGGCCTGTGCTACCAGCCAATAGTCCATGTCTTTATTCCTTATTTACAAGTGGATAAAAATGAGTGCTTTATTGCAAATGCAATGGGACTGAAGGAAATGCTACTTCAGGCAAAATAAAAGGCAGCCAAAACAGACTGTTTGGATTTATTCCATGTGAACAGCCTGCAGCCAAGTCTAAAGTCACTAGTACAACTAACTGCCTGACAATGGACCTTCCGGAAAAAAGCTGGCATGGTATGAGCATGCAAGCAGCTGCTATAGAAAGGAATGAAGGAAAGGAAGTAAGTTTTATAAACTATCTGGGCAGGAGTTTTTACTCAAGTTTTGGTTTGCATTTTTTAAAAAATACAAGTAACCAGTGAAACACGGATTTGTTAAGGAAAGAGAACCAAATATGTAGAGTATAATTAAATCAAAATGCAAATAAAATCTATCGTTTAGAGTTAGTTTCTATGTCAAAATTTGCAGATTTGCTTTCCATTTCTGTTTTTAACTCCTTGCGATTTGTTTATAAAACCAAGACAGTTGTTTTGGAGTTTCCCACAGTCTGCGTTTTGCTCATTTGTCCCCTGATGTCATTTAACATGTTCTTCTGTTCCTGTCATTTTTGGAAATCAGTAGCTAGATCTGGAATGAGGGTTCTCGAACCCGGCACTCACGACATTGGGGGTCAGGTGTTCTTTGCTGTGGGGAGCTGTCTCATGCATTGCAGAAAGTGTAACAGCATCTTTGGCTTCTGTCCACTAGAAGCCAGCAGTACGTCCAACAACCAAGAATGTCGTGACAACCAAAAATGTCTCCAGACAATGTCAAATGTCCTCTAAGAGCCAGATGTCCTCCCTTTTCTTGCTTTAGTTCGGAATAGCCCTAGTGTAGAGGCTTGCATAGATGATACAAAGATTTATTTCATGTGTGTGTGTGGGCAACATACTTTGTATATAAGGTACATATTTCCAAGAGCAGGTGCATAGTGTGATGTTAGCAGCCATTCGTCCTAGAGGCATGTAGCTATGTTAAATGTCCCTTCAGCTATATAGGAGCTGTTTATTATTAGTTTGAAAGTAGAATGTTCCTTAGAATGTTCCTACATGGTCAAGGATTAAACAAGACTTGCCTACAAATCATTTTGTGACATACAACACTTTATTCTGTTGTTTCTGTACTTAGGAGGTATAGGGATCAATACTTGAGTACAAACTGAGAATCAGCTTATGACTATGACTTTTATTTTCTATTTCTCAGAAGTAGGTTTTCTATAGGCATAGATCTTAATGCAATAAACACCTAGAAACCACTTAAATATCGTAATGTATATTAGAAAAGCTCCAAAAAAGGGACTAATTCTTTTCCCCTATTTGAGAGGATCAGGAAGCTTGCTTCTTAGTGCATAGTCTTGACTGTCAGACCAGACCCCTAGGTCATAGTACCACCCTCTCAAGCTTATAAGATCAGGACAGGGAGTTCCAAGACAGGGCACCCTGTGTCCATTCCAGGCATTCCTTGCACAGAACAAAGAATGGAGTGTCAGAGTCCTCTCCGGGAGGCAGGGAGAGGGGAGGTAAGTGAGTGGGTGAGATGGTGAGGAAGGCAAGGGTATTAAACTCCCATTGAAAAGATTACCCTTGAAATAAATTTGGTGTAGTATAGAGGTTTCTTATTGTGTTTGGTCTTTTTGTCTGCAGTGTTTCCCTATGCATAAGGAGTTTTTGGTCATTTGACTGTTAGAAAACTATTTCTGAATAATATGTACAAAAAAGCTGTGCCACAAGTTAAAGCTCCTTTTCCCCTAAATTATTTTGCTCTTCAATCTGGCCAACTGTAAAATGGCACCTGCTATTAAATAAATTCTCAATTAAATTTTTTTTTTATTAGGGAACAGATTCAAACTGCAGTCCATTTTTACTTCTAATGGGATTAGCATCCAGGAAAACCACTCATGCAGAGTCTAAGATAAACATCAGAACAATGCAGCAATTATAGTTCATTCAATTAATATATTGTGGTGACTTTTGGTTGCTCAAAAATAGTATATTTTTCTCCAGTTATGTCAACAGATTATTTTGTTTTTATCCAGCACCGTATTAGAATGATTTTGGTGTGAGTAAACTCTTGCTAATTGTCATTGGTTTGTAGCACTTCTCTTTTGTTACTTAGGAATGCCTAAGAAAGGGTAAAATCCCTGTTACAATGAAGGCTTTCTTGCTGGTAATCAGAAGTATTTGGTCTGCCTGCAACTGGGGCTGCTTTGTCCCTCAAGCTTTATTTCTATTGACTTTCTGTTCTTCGGAATTTAAACATTTTCCTTTATATACCTAACTGCCGAAACTCTACCTGGGGGAACAGTTGGAGGGGAGTAGAGAGAACGGTCAGAATCACTCTGCGGACTATGATGGCTCGTGAAAAACATATTTGTTCTTCAGACTCAGCTGCACATGGAAGCTGCCCAACAAGTCTTGCTCTTGCTGTCCCCTCTCTCCTTGCGGTGAGAGAGCAGGAGCAGAGACTGACCTCATCTCACACATCACATCACAGACAGGCCTGTTTACCATTCTCACAGCTGAGATAGGATTCAGAGCCCCAAAACCTTGAAAAAAGAGAAACGTTTCTTACGGAGTCTCCATCATTCGAGCACATTATGTATCCCTCTCAGCTGTTGCCCAGGTTCTCTGCTCCCGTCCACAACAAAGTTACGTAGGATTGTCTTCAATCAGTCTCCATTTCCTCTCCTCCTTTCCTGCTTGAACTCACTGAAAAATCAGTCCTTCACCTCCACCAGTCTCCTGAAAACTGCTACCATTGACCTGCACTTTGTGAAACCTTGTGGTTCTTGTCCAGATATCACCTTATCAGATTTGTCTATATGAGATTTGACTTAATTTCTGTCCTTCTGTCCTTCCAAATGAAATCTAAATTCTATGAGAGTAAGGGCTTTATGAAGTTCATCCTTTTCTCCCTAGTACCTAGTACTCCTATAGGTCTGCAGTAATTATTTGTTGAATGAAATATCTTTTTAAAAATTTTTATTTATTTATTTTTAGACAGAGGGGAAGGGAAGGAGAATGAGAGAGAGAGAGAAACATCAGTGTGGGTTACCTTTCATGCACCCCCTATTGGGGACCTGGCCCATAACCCAGGCAGGTTCCCTGACTGGGAATCCATCCAGTGACCTTTGGTTTGCAGGCTAGTACTCAATTCACTGAGCCATGCCAGACAGGGCTGAATGAAATATATTTTTTAAAAAGCTCTGGGAGTTTGTGTTTTACCTGTAATTTTGTTTATTTCTTCATTCAGTCCTTAGCACAATATCTAGAAAAGTGGATTTCAACAATATGTTGGATAGAATTAAATCCTAACAATGGGATAACTGGTGGCTAGTGTATTGACGCTCACCCAGCAATGATGAGCACTCAGTTATTTGAGGTCGAATTCCCAGCAGGGAAACTGAATGACACTATTTTTGAGTTGTGGTTTGAAAGTGGCCATTCTCAAAATGCTGGGGTATAGCTAGTTTTCTGGTCTCTTTGGATAGACTTTACCTGTTTGTTTTTCCCACATAAGTCGCTGGGGGTGCATGTAAGGAAGAGACAGGAATGGGACTAAGATGCTGGGTGACCCTGAATGAAAGCAGAGCCCTATTACTCCTGTATGGGGCCAATACCATGAAATCCGGTGTGCATTATAAGCATTTGACAACCCAAGAAAAACCATCTTTCTTCGTCACACTATTCCTTGGAGCATTTGATGCACAATTTGCTATCTTGTGGGTTAATAACTCCTATAGTAGAGCTCATGTGAGATTTTTATTATTATTTTTTAAATAATAGAACCATGCCAGTCTTTACCTTCTATGCAGATTTTGGTGATGTGTTTGGGAAGAAAGAGGTGCTGTAGATCCAAACTCTTTGAAGCAAGCCTCTCAGGCACATTTCTGATTTAGCTCTAAGATCAGTCAGAATGGACAGAGACGCAAAGGTAAAGAAAGACCCATTAGTTCAAAGTGAGCAGGGTAAGGAAAACTAGATAACTTAATGTGTTTGCATTTTTGACTTCAGTTTCCTGAAAGCTGCTCAGACTAAACTTGATGTCAGTCCAATTCTACCAGCCCTGGGAAGACTATATTGGCTTTCTCTTTCCAAGGTGCTGAATGGCTATTTCCATTTTATAAATCTTATTATATATATGCTTTTTATTGAAAGCAGCTTCAAATCATTTTTGGGAAGAAGCAGGAAATGCCTCTCTGTTGTTCTCTTGCATATTACTGCACGGACTCAGTGCCAGTCCCTGGTGGCCGTCACTTCCGGGGCTTGAATTGGCCTGGCGTGGATGGGACGGTGGGGAGAGAATGTGGGTCTCTGGCTACTTTGTAGTCTTTTTTTTTTGTCTTGATACTTTGGGAAAACTATTCCTTAGCGTAGGGTTTCCTGGAATTCCTAAGTTATAAGAGATTGAAGTCTTTAGTAGAAAAAGCCCTAACTTGCTGAAATGTAGAGCTGCTCTCACTTCTCCAGACTTCCCAAGGTAGAATGGAATACTGAAGGAAAGAAAGAAAAGCTTTTCCCCCTTGGCTTACTCTCTTTCTTTTCATGCTACCTTTTTAAGATTTTCTATTTACTTTGATTCAGTTTCATTCTTCTGTAATGTTTTGCTCCTTTCTATCACTTTGAAGCTTAGAAGCAGTAGCCGTATCTGCTGTAGTGGCTAGGAGCAGGCACTAGGGAGCCAGACTGCCTCCGGATTGAGTTCCGGGTCTCCAGGTCACCAGCTGTACGACCTTTTTCAAATTACGTGACCTCTCTGTGCCTGAGAGAGGCACATATGTAAGATGTATAAAATATAAATCTATGAATGAGAGTAATAATAGCATCTGCCTCATTGGGTTGTTATAAGGCTGAAATGGGCTCATACATATTGAGCGCTTCTTAGTTTCTGTCACACAGTTTTCAGTACATGTGATTAGTTATTGTTATTGTTATTGCTTATTTAACTTTGTGAGTAGTACTTGCGGCTGAGTGCTGGTGGCTAAATTAGTAAACTTTTTTTCCTGGCAAATAATTACTTTGGATTAGCCTGCCTTGGAACCAGAGTAAGGTATACTAGCTTATACAGGATAACTCTAGGATCTTGAAAAGCCCCAGGTGCTGGGCAGAGCTTGTATTAGTGACTTTTTCTTTTTCTTAAATTTTGGCTTAAGTTTCACAATCTACCTTTAAGATGCCTTCTCTTTCTTTATAATCAATTTATTTTCTTTTCTACGTGCTTTTTGGTCATTTTGTCAAATTCTGAGAATAGAATATATATTTACAGCCTTCTTGTTAAGATAATAAAGAGTGGTGTCCAATGTTTGTATCTTGCTCAGCTGTGAACAGTTTGCATCTGGGAGGCCTGTGAGCTCCTCAAGCCACACCTTCTGCCTTGATTCTGGACAAACGGGGGTGTCCAACCCGCAGCCTGTGGGCCACATGCGGCCCAGGATGGCTGTGAATGTGGCTCCACACAAAATCGTAATTTACTTAAAACATTATGAGATATTTTTGTGATTATGTGTCACAATGTATTTCATATGTGACCTGAGACAGCTCTTCTTCTTCCCATGTGGCCCAGAGATGCCAAAAGGTTGGACACCCCTGAGTAGAACAATAGCATGGAACTTGCGTGCTACAAACCAAATCACTAGCAGAGAAATATTTTAAAAATCTTCAAGTGCAAATCTTATATGTATATTTTGGGACAGTTCCCAGTTTGGGGGGAACAAAGCACACATTTCCTTTGGAATTTGGAGGAAGTAAGGAAGGCAGAGGGAAGAGGTGGTGAGACCAAGGGTGTGCAAGGGTGTTCTCACATATTTGTGTCAGGTAAACTTCAGAGGCCTGGGGCTTAGTTAACCATTACTTGTCAATCTTTACATTAAGATAAGACTTATGATGAGTTTCTCTGGTGTTTTCGTATATTAACTCCTTTCTTATTATACTTTCCCTTAAAATCCTGCAGGACATTGAAGATACATGATGTCTTTGCTCCGTAGAAAAAAGTTTACAAGCCTATCTAGACTCAGACTTGCCAAACAAATAAACCAAAAAATAAGATTTTTAGATATTCCCCCAATCCCAAAGTAGTGTGACTTCTTGTTTCCCAGGGTAGATTGAAACTCATTATAACACCTGTAGCAATAGAAATCTTTGAGGTAAGTAGAAGCTGTCCTGTGCCCTCTGTGTGGGTGTCCAAAGTGGGAATAACTTTGGAAAGAGACTTCCAAATATTTCCAGTACTTGATGGAGTCAGGTAGCCCTGTGCAGTCTTTCCTATGGGCATGTACCTTCGCTTAACTATGCACGGAAGAGACCAGAGGTGTGCAGGGGTTGAGGCAGGTCCCAAGCTGACTGAGAGAGATCTGTTATCAGCAGGGATGGAGAAAAGAAAGCTGTTCATTCCTCATTCTGAGTGTCGGACTGCTGACCTCTGACCATCACCGTACTCCGGATGACATCAAGCTGGCCTGTTGTTTGTTGGTGGGTGGCGGGCGGGGGGGGACGGTGAGCCATGTCAGCAAACTGTTAGTCATGTCAGTGGATACTGGTTCAGCTCTTCCCTCTTTAGTTTTATGGCAGTGGCTCCTAAAAAGCAGGACAGGGAGAACGAGATATCTGCCCAGCACATTTGTCCCAGATCCTTCGTATCTATGACAATCGCTTTAAATGAGGTAGTCACAGTCCAAGTCCAAATAAATATCCCCCCTGACAGATAGCTTATCTTTTGCAAAGAGCTGAATTTTCTGAGATTCCTCTCCTGCTTTCAGCTGCTCTTAAAGGTTAGATAACATACTAACTTGAAGCGCTGTCCCGCACACAGGCGGAAGGGAATTGCTGGCCTGACTCAACTGGCCTCTCGCATCTCTCGAAGGGAGAATTAATAAACAAAGTTGTGTGACCCTTTGAAGGCACCCTTGCAGTGCATACCATGGCAACGATAAAAAGACAGTGATAATCCTAACTGCTAGCTGATTCCTGCACTGTTAAGAAATAAAGTTCAGAAAAAATTTAAAATTTTAATCATCTATTTTAAAATACCTTCCATTTTAATATATGATCAACTACATGCAACTTTGGGAATTTAGCTATTTAAAGACACTTAATAGACTAGTTTTGAACTTCTGGAGGTGAGAATATTTGGGTTTATTCCTTCACTATACAAAAAATGGAAAAAATTACTTGCGAGTTCATCTTTTTAAAAGTGTGGCTTGCTAACATGGGATGGGTTTACTACAGTTTCATCACAGAATTCTACACACTGCTCCTGCTGGAAGGAGACTCTGGGCTGTTCGAGAGATTACCTGAGATATCTGTCTCTGTCTATGAAACCTCCAAATTGAGTCCTTCGTGCACAGTTGGTCCTCAGAGTGGGACTCTGCTATCTTGTCTTTGAGATCCTATGACATATCTTTTCCTAAGTAAAAAGAAATTTGAAGACAACCAGAGTCATTGTGCAAATACTCTTTAATGAAAAAAAAGTCAAACCAAGAAATATATCATATTTGTGAGGAGGGTATGAAAAGACCATAAAAGGCTGAATTCAAAAATATTTTAAAAAGCTTTTTAACTAAAAAGTTGCCCTGTAGTAACTCAATAGCAATGTTGATCATTTCTTGAGCACATTAAGGACCCAGTCCCTGTGTTGGGGATTGTAAAGTGAGTAAGAAAGGGTCCTTGTTCTCAGAGGTTTTATGTTGTAGGGGAAAAAGATAAAGAACCAACAGAATGAAGCCTATAGTTAGGGATCGTCAGAAATACTTGGAAGTAAGTGCCAGATCTGGGGGTGCACAGGGAGGAGGCTGACAGCATGTTATCCCTGCGAGAGATATCCTGATTTTTTCCCGTTGTGCCCTAGAAAACCAGGATTAAGCATCTGGTTGATAGCAGTGAGGTGGCCATTGTGCATAATGTATTAACAATTTTTTTTGTGCTTGTAGAGCCCATTACTCTTTTCAAAGTGTTTTACTGGATATTGTCTTTTGAGGTCCTTTATCCTGTGAAGTAAATTACCTAGATGTGTGGCTAAGGAAGTGGTGATGCAGAGCATGAGCAGCTTTGAGTAAGAGTACGTAACTACTGAGTGGCACTCCAGGCCACAGGTCTGCTGACTCCTAGGCCTGCTTCCTTTCTTTGACCCTTGAGCAAAAGAAATGGCCCTTCATTTCCCAAAGCACATGTGGGGGTATAATAGTTTCCTGGGGTGTTATTTGTATTAAGTAAGAGAAATCTCCATTTTGAAGTAAGTTAGATTTGTTCTCATTCTTCACCTCTGAGCTCACAAGTCAGTCAGTTCTTCGGGGGAGACTTCCCTGGGCTCCCAGACCCCCTGCTCTGCACTCTCACAGCACTGCGCGCTCCCCCAGTAGCACTTAACCCAGTCTGTCATTTGCTCATTGTGTCGTGACTTGATCAGTGTCTCTCCTGTCCAACTATCATCTCATGTCTCTTTGTTTACCAATACAGGCTCAGCGTCTAATGTCTAGCACATCGTAGTCACTCAGGAAGTGTTTGTTATAGAATGTCTTAACCTAAGGTTTGTGTACTGTTTCCGTTCCTTTAGGGTACCCAGCATGTGAGCAGCTGACGTGTGCCAATGGAGCCTGCTATAACATTAGTCAGAGATGTGATCAGAAAGTCGACTGCAGAGACTTGTCTGATGAACACAACTGCTGTAAGTAACGTGCACGGGATGTTCTGAAGCTGGTTTCTGCTGGCCAGTTATGTCTGTCTCTTCACAAGTTTGTGTTCAAAGAGTTCATGTTGGTAGCTTGAAGTCAGCTGTGGTGGGAGTATTTACACCATGGAAGCTTGGCGACACTATAAGTCAGGGTCTTTTTGTCTCTGGAGAACTGGCTGTTAGACATTTACCAACATACTCCTGCTCCATAAGAATCTCTTTTTAAACTTGAGACCGAACCTTCCTATGAGATTAAATGGTCGCGGTGGAATTAAAATTTTCTCTTTTTTCCCCCACCTTTACTTTGCCTCCCAGCTGAAGTGTGTTCCCACAACCAGTTTCAGTGTGGCAGTGGGGAGTGCCTCGCTCATAACTACGTCTGCGACCGATTCCCGGACTGTGAAGACGGCAGCGATGAACATTCTTGCAGTACGGTGATTTCTTTGTGTTGGGTCCTGTTGTTAAGAGTGGTTTCCCTCCCTACCAATGTATTACTCTTCTCAAACAAAAGGGTCACTATGTCTGATGGCAGAGGGAGCCAGAAGTTCATTTAGGGCCCATGGCATGAGCCTCAGCAGTGTTACTGAACCTGGGCTCCTTTATCTTCCACGGATCTGTGTAGAGTTGAAAGGTTGCTGATGGACAGTTTGCATTCTTTCCTTATGCTACAAGGGTACAGGGTGTATTGAATCACTGGACTCTCAAATTACCCATGCCTCAGGAATGGGTCTGATAACCTCGATAGTAGAGTGAGAGAAGGGAGAGGAAGGTCCCTAAAAGCAATGACCCTAACTTTCCTCTTTCCTTTGAAATTCTTACCACATTGAAATTGGAGGGTCAGGAGAGTTTCATTGTAATTCAGGCCGCTGCTGCTGCTTCCACTTTCCACTCTGACTCTACTTTTCCTTTTATGCTGTTGCCTGTAGTGCAAACCATCTCTTATTGTTGCCACCTGTGCACTCGTTTTTTTTGGAATATGTGACTTGGAATCTCTGTGAGAGTGTCTTACTAATTTCTATAAGTTGCCAGCTTTTTGTGGTCATTTATTTACTAGAATATATGATTTTTTTCTCCATACCCATTTTGATGGCTTGGTACCCACACCTTCCATGTTGTTCCACGATAATATTTTATCGTGGATAATTTATCGTGCAATCCTGATTTTCTATGAGCCATGCCTGATTTCTTTTCTGGCACCTAGGTTTATTTTAGAGACTGCATTAAAGAGAAGGTGACATCATGAGATGGGTGACTGAGAGTCATTTGGCTGTGGTAAAGTAGGAGAATACTAGCCATTGGTGTATCTATAGCATCTTTATCAGTCTGCCTTCTCTGTTCAGTGCCTACCTGTAGCATTCTGTCTTATTTTTTTAATTTTAAAAATATGTTTATTGATTTTAAAGGGAGGAAGGGAGAGAGAAAGAAAGAGAGAAACAGTGATGTGAGAGAGAAGCATCAGTTGGTTGCTTCCCATAGGTGTCCTGACCAGGGGTTGAACCTGCAACCTAGGTATGTGCCCTGACCAGGAATTAAATCCCCAACGTTACTGTGTACGGGACGATGCTCCAACCAACTGAGCCACACCAGCCAGGGCCATACTATCTTATTTTGAAGCTTGGGAAGCCTAGACTAGCACTGGAGTTCATTTCCTGGACCAAAAGTTGCTCTTTTCCTCTTTTTTCCTTCTCCTCCTCTTTTTCTTTTCTTTTCTTTTTTTTAACATTTTTGTCAAGATACTAAGGAACTAAGTTGATATAGAAAAATCAGTTTCTAAAAGCTCTACTAAGGCAGTGATATGAGCACTTTTAGTTTTTCCAAGTGATTTGTGTCTTTGGAGGTCAGCTGTTGTTTTTTTCCAGACTACGGGACCTGCAAAGGCAATCAGTTCACTTGCCCCAACGGCCACTGCATTAATCAAAACTGGGTTTGCGACGGAGACGATGACTGCACGGATAATGGAGATGAAGATGGATGTGGTAAGAGATTCTGATAGAAAAGCATTTTCTTAAACTGTTTTCCAGAACTTGCTTTTCCTGCTTTCATTGTTAGAGATGATCTGTGTGACAAACAAGTCTCAGGATTGTCTGGGATGTAAAGGACTTGGTGGATGGGAAGAAGGTGGCTCCGCTAGCTTTTCCTAAAAAGACTCAGAATGCAAATATAACATAAATGATAATTTCCTCCCTCTAGTATTAGGGCAAAATAGGTAGGGCACTCCCTCCCCCTTCAATAGCTTACTGTTTCTTTTTAAGACTTCTTATTTAACTAGATTTATCTATAGCGAAGAAGTATGATGGGAAAGGGGGAAAAGAGGGAAAAATGTGATTTGTCCTCTAACCTTTAAAAATGACTTTGAACTTTGGTAAAAGTTAAATTCAGTTTTCTTTTGTTTTCAAATTCTGATTTGCAAATGATGGGTGACTGGCATCCAGTGGTGGAAGAGAGGCCACAGAGGTAACCTGAGAGTTGGAGTTAGGGATTGGTATTTGCGGGAGAGGCTGCTATCCAGGAAACCTTTAAAGGTTCTATGAGAAGGAAATTGCCAATGATAGTCACCTTCTTCACTCGGCAGTACCTCTTCCGGTTCAGAAGTCACTGACACCCACACTATAAAGCAAGTCACTTGTACTGTTGCAGCCCCAGATGTAAGAATGATGCTTGGTCTGGGCACGCCCACTGGTTTCACATTTCTGTGTTCCAACAAGTAGTCTTCCCACATTTGAGTTAGAGTTTTTCTTGCACTGTTGACGTTTCACTAAGGAAACAAAGCAAATAACCAAAAAAGACAAAAACAAGAACAAAATCAAAAACTCAGGAAACCTGGTGTTACCTTAATAGACCTAGTTCTGTAATTCGTGATTTAAATAACTGAATCCTCTTCTAGGGGTTATTCATCTGGTTTGTTGATAATGCAGACCCATATCTGCATCTTACTTTTATAATCTGGCTGTGGCTGCCTTCCCCCCAGAAAGAATGAAACCTAATTCCATTTTGCCACTCCTTAGAAACTCCGTAAAAGTCTACTGATAGAGTTAGAAGGTTCGAGTTTATTTTAAAATATAGGTCATTTGTAGACTTCTGCCTGATCTATATCCTCTCTTAACCGTGGATTAAAAAAGCGCTGGTTCCCCTTCTCATGTGGCCCATAACTTTCTTGTTGTTGTTTTTTTTTTCCCTCCACAGAAAGCAGTCCTCATCATTTTCATAAATGCTACCCAGGTGAATGGGCTTGTCCAAAGTCTGGAAAATGCATCCCAATTATGAAAGTTTGTGATGGAACTTTCGATTGTCCCTCAGGAGAAGATGAAGCCAATGAAACTGCACGACGACACTGTGGTGAGGATGGAAATTTGTCTGGGTATCTTTCAGATAAATATGCTTCTGTTTTTCTATAACAGAATCCCAAATGTAGAGACTGTCAGTTGGTGTTTGCCTACCCAACTATCCCAAAACTTAGTGGTTTAAACCAGCAAACATTTATTATTTCTCACAGTTCTGTTGTCTGGCCAGGTAGTTCTTCTGACCTAGACCAGCTCACTCCCTTGTCAGGATGTGATGATAAAAGTTTTGGCTAGTCCAGGCTTGGTGGTAGAAAGGACAAACCTTAGCACACAAGTTCTTTAAGGCTTTGCTTATATCGTGTTTGCTAAATGTCTGTTGGCCAAAGCAAGCCACTTGGCCAAGTACAGGTTCAATGAATTAAAGAAATGGACTCCGTCTCTTAATGGGAAGTGCTTCAAATATTAGTGCCTTTATTTTCTTACTACCCAGGCAGAATGTTTTTCTTAATCCTCACCTGAGGACATTTTTTTCAAAGGTTTTAGAGAGAGAGGAAGGGAGAGATGAGGGAGAGAGAGAAACATAAGTGTGAAAGAAATATTGATTGGTTGCACCTGGACTGGATTGTATGCACCTGGACCAGGGAGTGAACCCACAACCTAGGTATGTGCCCTGACTGAGAATCGAACCCACAACCTTTTGGTTATGGGATGATGCTCCAATCAACTGAGCCATACCAGCCAGGGTGGGCAGAACAGTTTTAATGGCAATTTTAATGACTCTAAGGGAAATTTTATTCCCTTGCTTATAATTATGGAAAAAGTCTTAATCTGACCATACTCAAAAAAGGAGCTTCTGGTTTCTGGGATATACACTTTGAGTTAATTTTTTTTCTTTTTTTTCTGGGGCTGTAAAATATTCACCCTATCATCAACCCATCAACTCTGTGGACATCTCACTGTCCTGAAAGAGAATAATAACTTATGACCTTGATTTCATCAATGGTACACTCTAAATTATCTAGTACTTGCCTATAAGTAACTATGTACCTGTAACCCTGAGGCCCTTTTCTCCCCTTGAAAAAACTTGTAATATTTAAATATGCAGAGACTTACATGGCATTCTTCCCCTGCCCCCATTTTATTTAGGAGCTCTTTTTAAAGAGCTTTATAAATTAACAAGAGATATATAGTCATACTGCAAAATAAAAATAGTACAAAATAAAATAGAAAATAAAATTAACAGGAAAAATATGTATAGTCCCCTGAAATCCCACCATTTGAAACCAGCCACAGTTAATGTTTTCAGTGTTATTGTCAATTCTGTTAGTTGGGAATTCTCGGCCCCTTCTCTTATGTAGACACAACGACTTATGACCTAATTTTTCCATAAACAACTTTTTACGATGACTTGTACATAGTTATAACTTTCTAAAACGTTTTTATTTATTTATTTTTAGAGATAGGAGAAGGGAGGGAGAAAGAGAGGGAGAGAAACATCAATGTGTGGTTGCCTCTCATGCACGCTCCCTACTGGTGACCTGGCCCGCAATCCAGGCATGTGCCCTGACTGGGAATCAGAGCGGTGACCGTTTGTTTCTCGGCCTGCACTCCATCCACTGAGCCACACCAGGAAGGGCCATAGTTATAACTTTAAGAAGGACTTTTTAAAATATGAATTGAACTTTTGTACTGTAATTTTGCTGTAAGGCTTGAATGTGACATTCTGTGTTTTGACGGCATGCTCACTTATTCATAGGTAAATGGGTCTTGTTCAGAAGTGACCATTCATTCAACAAAATGTTTTTCTCTGTTCAGATGTGAGTTTGTGTCCTTTCTTTGGCTGTGAGTATCAATGCCACGTGGCCCCATATGGAGGAGCATGCTATTGTCCCCCAGGTTATGTCGCTGACCAAAATAACACCCGTAAATGTGTCGGTAAGTGACAGGTGGGAACACCTGGTCTTTCATCACAGTGCTTGCCACACTGATGGGTTCTACGATCTTTGACAAAAAGGAGTCTGTGCTTGTGGATAGGAGTGATGGTCTGTATAACAAAGAGCAACAGTCCTCACAGAAAACCTGGACATTATGAAGTTTTAACTTTGAGAAGTTTTTGTGAGGTGCACAAGGCAAAAGAGTCGTCCTATGATGAGTTGACTTGCTACACGGATGCCCGCCCACTACCTGATGATGGAGATAGTTTTTCTAAGTATTTGGACACAGGGTTGGAACAGCTTACAGGTTATTAAATACTGAAATACTTCCATGCGGTTGGTATACAGCCATTGCCTTCAACGTACCTGACCCTGCTCCCCTGGCCTCTTCTATGGTGTGCCCAGGCCCCCCCCGGATCCAGCAACTAAAGACTGGTACACAGCAGACCACTGGGGCACTGCTCCACTGGCCGCTCTGGCCCACGCTCTGCTGGTTGTTCATCCCCTTGATTTTCACCTCTGCTGGAAGCTAACATTCAAGAAGAACAAACTCTGTCATGTTGCTGCCAGCTGATGGCTGGTGTTGAATGAGGCACCAGTGCACCAAGTGTTTTCCACACCTGTCCTATCTGAATCACAGGAATGCTTTCTTCCACCAGGAAGTTTTTTAATCTGATGTGAGCCAGCATTGCATCCCACTGTGATTAAGATTGGGCCTTACGATGGGAGAATTAGACATGGCTAAGTAGCATTGATTTTCAGTTTTTTAGGATTTAGACATGAATATATAATGCCCTGATGTTTTTCCTTTTTTCTAATTTTTGATATGTGAACAACAAATGTAGTTGTTCACATATCAAAAAGTAGTGACCATAGAGATTTAATGAAAAAGTTTGTTTTTGCTGGTGTTGGGAAAAGGCATCTGGAAGGCAATGGAAATGATTTGTTAACATTAATTTTCCTAGGACTCTTGTGTTCTTTTGATACTTGTTAGAAATTTGAGCTTCTTTAGGGCTTTCTGGATTAAAACAAACGTGGTATACATAAGAAATGCTTTTATAAAAGTTCATTTTCTGAAATAACTCCTAAAATGTTAATATAATTTGTCCAAAAAGAGTGAATTTGGGTAAACCCGATGAAGTTATTATCTTTAGTCTCAGCTCATGGCTTCCCACCTAATTATACTTTCATAATTATGGTTGATCTTAATAGCTACTCATAGCCAGAAAAACTTTTAGTGCCGGAAACAAACTCTGGTTTAACACATTAAACTTGGAATTCTTGAGAAAGCATTCCTCAGTGTTAACAAGAACTGACAATGGGGCTGATTTACCTGTCATATGCCAAGAAACACGGGATTTTTCATCCAGTAAAAGAATCCAATTGAGCTTGTCTTTGTGGTATTCAAAGTGGATAATTTTAGGTTTCTAATATGCCAGACCACATCCCAAAGGTTGCCCATGATCTGATTACTCTTTTTATCTGTGTTCAACAAGACATTTTTAGTTCAAGTGTTTTTTGTAAGTCAGCGTGGGAGATCCTGAAGACTTAGAGAATTCTGAATTATTTAAGGAAACCCCCAAGTTTCTAATAATTTCAAAACATTTTATAAATAAATTGTTGTGATCTGCAGCTGGCATTAAATAAGATTGCAGAACCTCTTTGTGTTTTATCATTACCATAATTACACTGGGGATGCATTTAAGAAATTTAAAAATATTTTTCACATGCATGCCCTCCTTTGCTGGGAGGCGTACTGACTTTGGAAGCCCTGTCCGTGCTCCCTGGCATTGCTGGGAGTGCAGCTCATCTGTGGGCGTGAGGCTGCTCCTTTGTCTTTGGCAAATGTCAGGCTTCCCCACCCCCCTCTACTACCACCCAGCTGCCAATCCGATTTCCAGTCTTTTCGTTGTCCAGGCGTTGCCCCTTTCTCTTAGTAGAAAAGGAATTCCAATAGAAATACCAGAAGCCACATTCTTGGTATTACATCAGCTTTTTTCTAGTTTTCCTTTTTCAACCCCTAAAGAGGAGTTGGGGCTGGATTGCCTTGCAGCTGGAACTTGATAGGCCTTATGTGTTTTCACTAAAAGGGATTTATTCTTTCAGATTCCTTACTTCAGTCTTGTGATCCCCACAACCTGTTTGGTCTTTTTTCATTTTCCTCACCCTGGGGTTCAGAGAGCACATTTTCCAACATCTCTCCCTGATATCTAAGTCTGTGAAGAGCTTCGGGTTGTATTTCCAAGTGTCTCGGGCTTCTCATATGCTAGAGGTCTAGGCCACGTCAGTTGTTTTTGCAGCTATTAAGAAATGAAAAAGTGTCATGACAAAGTTTTTACATTGAACTTATTAATGAATGTAATACAAAAATTTGCAATATTGTACACAAGATAATTTCAGGATTTTACAGAAAACCTTCAGTTCATAGCCCACTGGAAGTAGTGAGGTCTGACGCTGGGACACTGGTTTCAAGTTCCATGGCGAACACCTTTCAATTCATTCAGTATGTGCCTGGGACTTTACTGCAGATAACCTCATTTGAAGATTAGCTCAGAAGTCTACATTGGAGGGCCTCTGTGAATGTGAGAAGCCATCACCTGCAGAGGTCTTCTCTGTGACCTTCCTTCTCCTTCCAGAATGTATTTGTTGTCCCTGAGTTTTGAAGCTGGGTTAACATTTATTTTACATGTATTTCCTAAGAAGACTTTATTGTGTTCCCTTTGTAAAGAGAACTCATTAGTTTCAACACATGACATTATGAAACCAGTTATACTTATTTCAGCTGAGCTTTTACGAGAATTGCTTTGGTTTGCTCTTTCAAGTATTTCAGTTCAACAAATACCCTCTGTGTGTCTGTCATCACCCATGTGGCTGACTCAGTGCAGAGACATCAGGTGTTGGAAACCTATGCAACATTTGTCACCTTAGACATGGCCCACCAGTGAATGCCTCAAAGACAATTAACAATGAAATTGAATAATCTTGTGTCTTTCTACCATTTATCTGCTGCTGGTAGTCTTGGCCTGGTGGTGTGCTGAAGCAGTGTACGGACTTATTGTCTCTGATTGACAGGACACGCTGTTTGTGGACGGAAGGACATCGTGGTGCAGAGTTAGGGCAGGAAGGTCATTTAGCATGGTGGGATTTCACACAGCCAGATGGATCAGAGTGTGTCCAAGAAAGTCTAAGTTAGAAAGAAATTTTTGAATTATTTTCAAAGCAGCATTTGTTAGTTGGAGGGAACAAAGAATAAAAAGGAAAGAAAAGTAACAGGGTGGGAGGTAGGTATGGTAAAGCAGTTTTTTATGTATTTAGTTTCTACTACCTTGCGTGTGCTCATGAAAATACTCATCTATTTTCTCGTCTTCAGTTTAATTACCTATGGATATTAAGTAGCCTTTATTTTTCTCCAAATGAAGAATATAGTTTTATTCAGTCACTAAAAGTGACATGATTTTTATATACTTATTCTTACCTTTAAAGTACTGGAAACCCAGGTGATAGGAGGGGCATTGGCACCACCAGATTTCTAGTTATGCCTTTTCTATCTATGGTTTTCTTCTGTTTGCCTGCTCCCAGGTGCCTCCAGACCCTTAAGCACAGTCTATTTGGTTTTGCATTAAAAATGAGGTCAGGACATTCTGGAAGTTTGAGGGCGAATGTCCTGTACTTTGTTCCTACTGAAGCAAAGCCTCAGACACTGTGTTCCCAGGGCCGAGGTGAGGGCACAGAAAAGCCAGATCAACCTGGGCTTTTTATTTAGACTCATGGAGGACTGGGCCCTTTTATCTTGTTCAAATTGGGTCATTTTTTTAAAATTTACAATCCTTGGAAAGAAAGTTATGCAGGCCCATGTTGTTGTATTTAGGAAAACTAGAGCCATTAGTTTATTCCCATGACTTGAGCTTTCTTGTTGAGGAGTCACCAGATGACAGGCCCTCCAGCAGGTGTGGTGAAATCCAATTCACAACTCTGACATTTGCTGCAAGTATAATTAGATTCTAGAAAACTGGAGGATCCTAGACCTGAGGGTACAGCAGTTTCAGGGATTCTAATCACTGGAGGATTTTCTGAAGCCCAGGGCATGGGAACCCTGTTGGTATGTATGGGTTGTGGAGGTCATCCTTCCAGGGAAGAGAGCAGGGTGAGGGAGTGTGAAGAATGGATGTGCACTTGGAGGGTCAGATGAAATATTTATTTGACATTGGTCTACCAAGGAGAGGACAATTTCTGTACCCCTTAAAATTCACTGTTTTTAAGAAAGACACTTTATCTCTTGTGCTGTTCCCCACCTCCATATTGTATTGTTTATAGGTCAATTATATTGAATTGCTTTTTTACACAGTAAGACTCTGGGACTCATGGCATTGAGTAGAGCTTTATCATATATGGGCATGCAATAAACACTTATTAAAGAAATGAGTAATAAGTTAATAAGCAGAAGAGAAGTTATTTTTCATTTTAATTTAATTTTGGTTATGATTTTTTTTATGTCAGAAGAAAGGTAGCTGGGTAAATAGACTTTTCCAAATAGTTTATTGCAGTCACACATTTGTGTTTTATTGAGGCGCTGGATATAAAGCAGGTATTATTTTATTCTGAAGTAGGACTGGCCAACAGAGCTTTCTGCAAAGATGGAAATGTTCTGTATCTGTGCTCTCCAGTATGGTAACACTAATCATCTATGGCCACTGAGCACTTGAAATGTTGCAGGAGTGATTGAGAAATTGAATTATTATATTTAGTTCATTTTAGCTAATCTAAATATAAACCTAAGAAGCCACAGAGGACTGGTGGCTACCATATTGGAAAGCACAGTTTTAAAGGGAAGCATTTATATAAAAATTCAGATATTTTATAAACCAACATTAAGCAATGAAATGCAATACCACAGGGCTATGAATCTGAGCAACATTGTGCATCTTCTATAAAGTTATCTTTCATGTAGACTTTTAAAAACATGCTTAAGTGATTTTGGGTTTTCCCTACTAGGAAGATGTTGGCTTTGAATTCCTATTTTTTATCGTATGCCTAGAATCTGTGTTACCTTCAGAGGGTGTTTATTTAGACAGGGTCATCACCATATTCTTGTATAGCTTGTCCAAGACTTTTTTTCAGAGGGTGATATGGAAATGTTGGTAAGCCTGATTGCAAATGTTTATTTTCCATGTGGCAGATTTTGATGATTGCCAGATATGGGGAGTTTGTGACCAGATGTGTGAAGACCGAATTGGCCATCACCAGTGCCACTGTGTAGAAGGGTACATCTTGGAGCACGGGCGGCATTGCAAAGCCAATACTTCCTGTGAGTAAACTGAGGACACCTGGATCTCTAGGCAGTAAACTTATGACTAACATCTTCCTTCCATGGCAAATCATGAGAGAAATACCAGCATTTATGCAGATGGCAGGGTTAATCATCACAAATCAGGAGTGGTCCTTGCTGCTGGAAGAATGGGTCAACATGAATTCCACACTTTGATTAGGGAATAATGTGTGAATAATGATGATCATTATTAATAGTTTTTTTTTAATTGGTTGCTTATTCACTTTGGGCTTGGGCTATTATTTCATCTACTACACTAAATCATGGAATAAATTTTATGTCTACAGTTGACCTACTTGAGCATTTATCCTTAATTAGTTTATCTACCACAGTGTAGGTGATGAGTATCTATCAAAATAATTTTGGTATTGTTTATACAAAATTTATGGGTGGTTCAGATGGACTTGGTAAATTTTGATTACAATTTATGAGAATGCCTTCTTCCTGGGTGTTTTATTAGAATCAATCTAGAGTATTGTAGTAGAGAAAAGTTATGGGGAAGATCTGTTAAAAAAGAAAAGATGACTACCTCAAAGCATTTTTGTCAACATCGATTTCTGTGTAAGAAGATTTCAACTTTACTCCTTTCTTCAGTTTTTTTTTCCCTAGTTGATTTTGAAGTGCCTTTGGTGGCCTTCTGAAGCTTACTTATCTGCCCACATGATGGAGGAATAGCCCATTTTCTAGTTGATTTTGTGTAGAGATACTTTTGAACTTTTAGGTACAGCTTATTTTTAAGAATTAAATTTATTTTCAAATAGATAATATATTCACATATTCAAAAATTTTAAATTACAAGAAGTAATTGAAGTAAATAAAATATCTTCACCATTTGTTCCCTTTTGCCCAGTTTCTACTTCCATTCTCCCACAATCACTGTTTATTTTAATTCTAGACATTGTTAAGTGTATAAATAAGAATATACAGATATTGGTATTTAACTCTATTTTTACATACATAGCAGAAGCTACATACACGGTTCTGCATCTTGCTAATGTGCATAATACATTTTTAAGAGCTTTCATGTCAATACAGAGAGCTCTTCCTCATCTAGTAGTGGCATACTAGTGATGTAATCCATTTTTTGGATGTACATAATTTATTTAACTAGTCCCTTACTGATGGATTTTATATCTTTTTTTAAAACAGAAATCATTTTTTAAAGCTGAAAGCATTTTAAAATAAAATTTATTGGGGTGACATTGGTTAATAAAATTATATAGGTTTCAAGTGTACATTTCTATGTTATGTGGTCTGCATATTACATTATGTGCCCATCACCCAAACTCAAGTCATTTTCTGTCACCATATATTTACCCCCTTTAACCTTTACTAACTTCCCCCACCTTCTCTCTGGTAACCACCATACTGTTGTCTGTTGTTTGTTTTCCATTGCTATTGCAAACCGGACTGCCATGGATAACCTTATTCACTTTGCGTGCTTGTAGGTGTAGCAGGTATAGCAGATTTGGATCCACCATTGCCATATTTTTCACATAGTGATTTCCCAGGAGTCTTTAAAATGAGTTCTGTGTTGTACACAATCTAAAGTCACACCTGGGGTAAAGTGCTCATTTTATCAAGGATTCTTGAAAAATATCTGATGTATTCCCCTCAGTGTCATGGAAAGTGCATTGGACTAGCAGCCATCAGGACACTTGAATACTTGGCAGACTCTATTCTTAATTTACAGTGACTTTGGACAGTTCATTAAGCAGCTTTGTGCCTCAGCTTGCCCATCTGTAAAATGGGTATAATGGCACCTGTATATCTGACTCAAGTTTATTTTAAAATCAAATAAGAAAGCATAGAAGAATGTATTTGAAAAAGCAGAAAAAACATCAGTTGTAAGTTATTTCATCATCTTCACTCATTTGAAGGAGTAATAATGCCTTCCTTTTTCACACTTAGCTGGTGAGGCCTCTGTTATCTTCTCTGATGGTCGAGATTTGCTAATGGGTGATATTCATGGAAGATCCTTTAAGGTCCTGGTAGAGTCTCAAAATCGTGGAGTGGCTGTGGGTGTGGATTTTCACTATCACCTACAAAGAGTCTTTTGGACTGACACCGTGCTAGATAAGGTAAATAGAAATTTCAGGAGGGTAGCTTGGGAGCTGATAGAACCCCAAGCACAAAGTGTTGATAGCTTTTCACTTTGGGGGGAGTAAAGGGGAAAGTTCCTTTGTTTTCTAACAAAAAAGGCCCTTGAGATATTTTATGTTAATCAGCACCTTTTCCATGCTATACTATTACATGGGACCCATTAAACAAAGCAGTCTATTATATGGATTAGCCTTGAGCAACTTTTAATTTTATTCGAAATGGAGTCCAAAAGCCTAATTAAAAGAAATAGTAGACATTCTTTCAAAACTGGATAGATATTTGGTAGTAATTTTTGAAACTTGATCATTTAAAATGTAAAAAATACTCTGCTTTCCCGTATGATAAAAATCAGATTTTACCTGCATCTTCTAAATGGAATCATAATTGAGGATTGAGTAACAAATATTGACATTATTTTGTCTAACAGCCAAATTTGCATTATATTGTCTTATTTGGAATGTGTGATGGTTTTAACTTCAACTTTGAGTAATGCAGTGGCAATTTTTAAAATGTAAATTTTAGACACTCCAAAAGAATTATTGAGTTTTATTTCTCCCTCTTATATTTCCTTGTACCATTATAAAATTCTAATTCAATTAAATTGCATAACATTTTAAAGAAGTATAATATTTTGGGTTTTTCTTTCAGGTTTTTTCAGTTGGCATTAACGGTTTAGATATCCAAGAAGTTCTCAATGTTTCTATTGATGATCCAGAGAATCTGGCTGTGGACTGGGTTAATCATAAACTTTATGTGGTTGAGACCAAGGTCAACCGCATAGATATGGCCAATTTGGATGGAAGCCACCGGGTTGTCCTTATAACTGAAGACTTGGGGCATCCTCGAGGGATTGCCCTGGACCCATCTGTTGGGTAAGTGACATGAAAACATACTGAATCCAGTATTTTTGGAGTTTTATCTCTTTCCCCGAACATAAAACATCTGTTGGATTAATTGAAGGTTAATTCTGATTTCTTTTAGGCTCTGTGCTCTAGAACCCATGTTTGTGTTCATAGAAGCTTTAAAGGAGTTGGCTAAATATACTCTCACTTGAGGATATGTAATTCAAACACACTTCCTAATATACTAAAAATATGTGATGTTTTGGGGTATAGTTTTATTCTTAGTGTTTGCCATCTTTGCCTGGCTGAGAGATGGGACCCTGTGTTCTGACTCAATCTAATAATATTGTGACAACAAACACTACTTTTGTTTCACTATTGTTAAGATGATCACTCTAGCATGAATTAGCAGGAACTATCCCTTTTGGTGTTTTCTTGTTACAGGCTAAGGTTGAGATGTCAATGTTAATACCACATTATCAGTTGTTCATTGTGAACCAACCCAGCAAGATTGATAATGCTTACTTTTCTCCTGGTGTAAAGTTCAGACTTTCCTGATCTCCACATTTGAAAACAGTTATTGAAAACTTAGCTTTCTCTTAGGTTTTCCCAGTTGAGCCTTAGGACCCTTGAATGAACGTTAGGCCACTAAAGTGTTGGCGAGTGGTGATTGTTCATTTCTACTTCACGATATCAGCTGTCCTTCCTTGAACATGGATTCATTCTCTCAACTGTGCCTTCGAATGGGGAATTTAGGAGGGAAATGGCTCGAAAGTCTGGATAGCTATTTTTAAATGTGAAAAAGAGACATGAAAGAGCCAAGGAGTAGGGGCGGGGGTGGATATAAATTTTTAAGCTGACATATTAGTGCATTTTAATAGTTGCTGTTTGGTGTTGTTGCCTCTCCTGATGGGCCTTCTAAGTCTTTGATTTTTAATATTTTTTAACTTCTCTGTTACTTTATACCCCCATAGCTCTCTAATCAGGTGGAGGAAATTTCCATTGATCCAGACAAAATTAAAACAAATATTTCCAGATAAACTTGTAAAGTAACTGACTCTTTCATCTTTTCTTTCTTTCTTTTTTTTTATAGTTACTTATTTTTCTCAGATCTGGAGAGCCTTTCTGGGGGACCGACAGTGGAAAGGGCTTTCATGGATGGTACTAACCGTAAAGATTTGGTAAAGACCAAGCTGGGATGGCCTGGTGGGATAACTCTGGATATCGTATCGAAGCGTGTTTACTGGGTTGACTCCCGGTTTGATTACATTGAGACTGTAACTTATGATGGAACTCAAAGGTAAGAAGAGTTTTTTTTAAATACTGTAATGAGTTTGGGGGAAGTACATGAAATTTGTGGAAAGGGATACCAAAGGATCAGAATTAAAATACTGTTTTTTTGGTTGACATTATTAGCTTGAATGACCTTTGTGTCAGCCTTTGCATGGTGACCTGCTCTGAGTTTTGTTAACTTTTTCTGTGTTCCATAATAACAGTCATCAAATACTCCCTAGAATATTGGTCTTTTGACTTCTCTTCCCAACCCCTCTTTCACTCTCAGACAACGCACATTATTTTCACTGACCCCGGAGTCCATCTCTGCCCAGGCTCATTATACTCTGGGTCCCTTATGGTTTGCTTCTAAAAATAACTTTGTCTTTTAGCTTTCTAACTTTCCCTCAATAAATAAATGCTTTATTATTTATTTAACATTTTCTGGTGGGAATTAATTAGATTTTACTCTGCCCTTATATATATTTCAAATTTCAAAGAGAATTTCTGACTCGTATTTTTACCTGATACACTTCAAAGATAGTTCAACAGAATAGTTGAATGTGGAATATGGCATAATTTTTTCTTCATCTTTTTAGTCTTATTAGAGCTAACTATAAATTATTTAAATTGTTAACTATTTTAGGTCTTTCCTTTTTATATTTTCAAAAATGAAAAATATAAATATAGGCCAAGAAAAATTTACTCTGTGCATTCAGCAAATAAACTGGCCAGGTACATTTTGCAAATGACTTGATTTTATTGTTTTTTTCCTTTATTCCTTTTGTAAGGAGAGTATCAGAGTTTGCCACTAGGTTTTATATTCTTAGCACAGTCCTTACATGGTTAAATGAAGTGGTAAGGCTATGACTTCTTATCACTGAAACTGGTTCCTATAGTGAGAATAAGAGTTAATTTAATGAAAAAAATTAGTTAACTTGATAAGTCATATAAAAAAGAATGAAAAATATCTGAGTTTTTCTTTTTCATAGGGATTATATTATATAGTTCAAATATTTTTATGCTAAGGTTAAACTAAAACATAAAAGATAAAAAGTAATAGAGTTTCAGAAAGATTTGAGTGGTTTGCTGGCTGTGAGGAAGCGTCAAAGGGTAATAAATCTCGTGAGTACAGCTGAAATCATAAAGTCATTGCCTCTTGCTTTGCCAGTAGGTGGCATTCAAGGTTCTGGAATTTGCTAAATGAAAAAGAAAGCCATTCTCCAATCTTAATGTACCATGTCATTACCGAATGTTTCAAAGTGTGTGCTAACTTGTCACATTAAGTTTCTTAGTTTTCTTTTTTCTCCTATGTTTCCAGCATTGGTATCTTAGTCTTTTATTAGAGCCTACTGAGTGCTTTTCAGTTTTCGGGGCTGCTAAGATTTTCCTTAGAAGGCTTCTTATTATACCAAAAGAAAAAAAAGAATGAGCTTTTCCTCATGAGTCATTTTCCACCTCACTTTTAAAATATGGCCTGAGTTATCACTTACGTGGATGTAGTCATGGCGGGTGCTGATTTCTTGTTCTTGTGTGGCACCTTTCACTTCTGCTTTGCTTAGGTAGCTCTGGGCATGCTGTGCCTCTACTACAAGTAGATCAGCTGCCAGTCTCATCAAGCAGAGCCATAAACGTGGCACAGCACTGCTTCTTGCTTTCATTAGGGTGACATTGGGAACAGGTCTGTGTGTTTGTCGTGGGTTGACCTCTGCCACTCGCTGTCCTGTACCCTAATTGCTGAGAAATGGGCAGTGGTCCAGTGTGAAGTGCATGTTGAAGGCATCCTCTACCAGACTTCCACTCCCTTGTCACACTCTTTCACCTATGGATTTCAAAATGGCATGTCATATCTCAGCCCTTTTCTATATGAGGCAACCTTAAAGGAACAAAGAGCAGGTGAGAAAATGGTAATTTCCTTAAAAAATCTAAAACAAGCTAGGATTGGAACCAGAGTTTAAGTTTCCAAAAGACATGAAAATCCTTCTGTTAAATGTATGTGGAAATTTATCTGTGTTTTTAAATGTATTTTATCTATAAATTCTATATTTGTAGTAAGAAATTCTTTAGCTTTTTATGCATTTACTGGAACTAATTCCACCTTTAATCAAAATTAAGCACAGCAAACAAAAAACTGTATGCTATGTATCTTTTGTAACAGAAAGACAGTGCTTCACGGAGGCTCCCTCATCCCTCATCCCTTCGGAGTGAGCTTGTTTGAAGACAGTGTGTTCTTTACCGACTGGACCAAGATGGCTGTCATGAGGGCAAACAAGTTCACAGAGACCAGCCCCCAAGTGTACTACCAGTCTTCCCTGAGGCCCTTCGGAGTGACTGTTTACCATCCCCTCAGGCAGCCCTATGGTGAGCCCCTCAGCAGTGGAACCCAGGTCTGGTACTGGCCTTGGCAGAAAGGTTTTCTCAAAGCTGTGCAAGTGAATGATGAGGGATCTCACGAGATTTGGGGACATTCTCAAATACATGAAGGGTTATCTAGAGAGTTAAATCTTTTGAAATTGACTCTGCAAATCATGAACATTCTGGAGAAACTGACATATTTCAGAGTTAAATCTATAGGGGACTTAGAGATTCATTTAACAGACATTTATTGTCACCTGCTATGTGCCAGATCCCGTCTAGATACTGGAGATACAGCAGGAAACAAACCAAACCAAAATATCTATCTTCACTCTGCGGAGAGAAATGTTGTAATCCAACCCTCTGATATTACAGTGGAGGAGGCAGAGGCCCAGAGGAGGGTAGTGGCACGCCTATGTGCTCATTTAGGTACTTTCGGAGCCGTTGTTTCCTTCTTCTCTGCTGTGCGTCTAAGACGCCCATTCTTTGCTTTGCAGTCAGTCTGTCCTAAGCAAATGGGGTTGGTGGCTCTGGCTGGTTACTTATTAAAAAAAAGAAATATTTTTATTGTGACACTGCTTAGTTTTATTTGATAGTAAGTTTTGTTTGTGTTTTATATTGACATAACTGTCTGGGTTATATACAGCTCTTTTCTGTATTAGTTTTGTGCATCAAGGAAAAGAAATACAAAAAAACTAACCTATGATGGTAGAAAGCTTAATATTAGTGAATAGTCATTCAGCAAATAACAGATTTCACTTTAAAACTCTTGTGTTAAGAGATGGGTCTCTGATCTTCCCTAATCCACCACTCTTGCCACGTTGAGTCAGATGATCACATTGTGATCCTACTTGGCTGATGGAGAGAAACTATAATTAGGCTGATTTTTTTTTTAAAGAAACCAGCCACTATAAATAAAACATTCAGATGAGTATCCTTTAATGTCGTTATGCTGGGAAAACACATATTTTATATGAAAAGATATAGTGTATCTGGAGACATTTTGGAAATCTCTATTTGGAATAGTCAGTTTATGAGCCCTTCATCAAAAAATTACCCAGTTTTATCATCCAAATTATATCTATTATTTGTCTCAGAATGATATCTGGCTGTTGTTTCTCCAAGTCAATCCACCTGAGACAGTAAAGAGACTATTTTAAAGAATAAGTCACAGGCCAAGAAGACAATTTCAAAAGCACATACAGCATTTTTTAGTTGTGGCAGCATTGTGTTCAGTGAACTTCCAGAGGTCACTGCTTTTTGAGATTGGTTTTTGGAAGTACAAATGGGTTTGTGTTGCAGTCTTGTAGGGTTTTGAGTCAGATCTGAATTTAATATAGCTGGTTGGCCACTGAGAACCTTGGGCAAGTTGTTTTACCTTTACAGACTTGGCTTCCTCTCCGTAGGATTGGGGTACTACTTATCTCTTAGAGTCATTGATTGTAAGTTGGTTTACTAACAGAGTAAGCATCCAGTGAGTTATAGTTATTTGTTATGAACGGTAAAATAGCATGTAAGGGTTTTTTGGAGGGCAGTTATTTTCTAATCACTGAGGCTAGCAGACACAATTACTGGAAAAAAGAACCCCCCAAATTATCCATGTGCAGGAATCATGTTTTTTTTTTGCCACCACCAGTTGGAGAGTAAGTGGGAGAGAAGAGATGAAATTGAGTAGCAACCTGCAGTGATGTTTCTGAATTTTACACACATTGTTCTATTTCACCTGCAGGGCTCAAAAGTGGCTTCACAAGTCTGGGATAATTACACATTTCTAACTGAGGTTTCCCCCTGTGCTTCTTCTCCTCCAGCTAGGAATCCATGTGGGGAAAACAACGGGGGCTGTGCACAGGTGTGCGTCCTCAGCCACAGGACGGACAATGGTGGCTTGGGTTACCGCTGCAAGTGCACATTTGGCTTCAACCTAGACATGGATGGCCGCCACTGTGTTGGTAAGAAATCGGTTTTGGGCTGTCTTTCTGCAAGGTGGCATTGACGTGTATGCTGCTCTTGGACTGTGCCAGCTCCCAGTCATATTTTTTTACTTTTCTGTAGCCCACAGGGCATCTTCCTCAGCAGACCCCACTCCCCTGTGCACAGAGCTGTGTTTAAAGAAGTCAATTTCTGTCTCTGGGGACTTGCCTTTAAATCCACAGCTGGGGTTTCCTGGGCTCCCTTTACCCTTGGGCTCCTCCCTGAAATCTTTGTCTGCCTTTTAAACTGGGCCATTGAAATTTTATAGAATTTCATTTTGAGTGTTTTTCTACTATGTATGCCTTTTTTCACTTGAGATGTTAGCCTTAACTTCCGCAGAGAGCACTCCTATCACTTTTAACCACCCCCTCCCAGGCTGCCACTTGTGCCTCTGTGAGTCAGGTAATCAATCACATCTTGGTCCCACCTGGCTTTGTTGGGGTGGCCCATTTCCTCATCTAGTTTTTCCGCTGTCAGTTACAGTTTTCTCTTTATATCTGCTTCTGTACCGTGGGTCACATTCTTACCTTGAAGACTTCCTTTCTTCCTCTTTGGTTACACACACACCTCCTCATAATTGGGCCATTGCCTCTGCCTCAGCTGATGATGAGATACATTCTGACAACATTTATTTCTTTTATTTTCACTTTGACAACTCTCCTTGTTATGCTTTTGATAAATTCTTACTCCCCAGGTGGTGCTGCTTCTGGCTTAGTATGTGAGTTCTCTTATTCTAATTCAGACAAATTTGTTAACTTTGTAGATAACCCGAGATTCAGGTAAAAATCACCCTCAATTAAAAAACCATGTGCTTCTAACTGTTACTGTCTGATAATCTTGTTTTTAAGCCCCTTCTGGAATTTTTTCTGTGTCTCAGATATATAGCCTTCAGTTTTCTCTTTCTGATTTCCTGACGTACTGGCACTGTCTCCTCTGACTTAAACACCACACCTTCTTTCCTGTTTTCTACATTTATCCCTCGCTTCCCTCCTTTCCCTCCTTTATTCCTTTCTAAATAATTTCCCTTGCTGCTGTCAATTCTCCCCCTTCACTGGTGTTAATACCTCAAAAAGTAAGGGAGGCTTCTCTATACAAAAGTCACTCTTACTCTAGAATTTTGATGAAATTACTATGAGTTCAGTTAATAGTTCTTTAGAGATTAAACATGCATACCATCTTTTATACAAATGAATCAATGATAAACTTCTCAGGGGGAAGATTGTAATACTTGTATTGCCTTTATTGCCGCTTATCTTTTTTCTTCCCTCCCATTATTTCCATTTATGTTCTCTATAGATTAATTTTTATGTGTATTTTAGAATTATAAAATGCTTTATCATGTGTAAGTGCTTTGCACTTTAGAGAGGGCAAGAACCATGCTGTGGCTGACTGCTCTGTGTCCTTTCTGTAGCTGTACAGCAGTTCCTGATCTTTTCATCCGAAGTGGCTGTTCGTGGGATCCCACTCACCGTCTCCACCCAGGAAGATGTCATAGTTCCAGTGACGGGAAATCCTTCTTTCTTTGTTGGAATTGATTTTGACGCCCGGGAAAAAACTCTCTTTTTTTCGGATACATCAGTAGACATGATTTATAAGCAAAAGATCGATGGCACAGGTGAGAATGGGCTTTAAAATGTTTTGTGTTTTGTTGGTTTTGAATGATAATGCTGATATGTATAGTTCGCTTAGTAAAACTCTGCATTCAGTTCTTAGGCAGGATGTTTTACTAAATACTTTTAGTTCAGGAAAAGAAATCTATTGCTTTTCTTATGAATTAAGTTTAAATGAATACTTTAATTTTCACAATTACAAATGATAGTGCTTTTTTTAAAGATTTTATTTTATTCTTAGAGAGAGGGGAAGGGAAGGAGAAAGAGAGGGAGAGAAACATCAGTGTGTGGTTGCCTCTGGAGTGCCCCCTACTGGGGACCTGGCCTGCAACCAAGGCATGTGCCCTGAATGGGATTTGAACTGGCAACCCTTTGGTTCCCAGGGTTGCACTCAATCCACTGAGCTACACCAGCCAGGGCCTGATGGTGTATTTTAACAATGACAAAAATGATCATAAAAGAAGCTGACACTCCATAAAGGAGCATCAAGTGTATGGAAGCTGTTAATGGGTTAATTGACTAGAGGCTGCTCCTCACATGCAAGCAGTCAGATTGATCCAATGGGACTGCTCCTCTCCAGGGATGCAGGGCTCCCTACATGCTGGGCTTGGAATAATAATGATTTTTTAAAAAGACATGAATTATATATAAATGTGGATTTACTCTAAATTTTTAATTGATTGGAATTCTGTTATAACCTTCAGAATCATCTCTGAAAGATAAATTATATTTAGTCGCAGTTTACTGTTGGGCCCTTTCTTCGATGATGGGAGGATGGGAGTACTCCTCCCATTCCTCCCCCTCTTCTCGCCTCTCTCATGAACTCAGAAACCTCAGCTATGTTCTGAAACCTGTGAAGTTGTCAGTCCATCTTTCTCTCTCCCCTCTCCCCTGCTCCAAGTATTTGCTCTCCATCAGCCCCGATTCACCACATCCTTGGGGAAACTTCTCCACACTCCGCCTTGCCATGCGCTCTGTTCCAGACTGTGCTCTCACAGCATCCTGCGCGTCTCTCGTCACAGCGCCCATTACTGTCTTATTTTTGCTTCTTGGATTAGTTGTCCCTCCTCCTCTCCCGCTTCATTACAAATACCTTGAAGGCAGTGCCCACACTTCTTTCAAGATGCCTCACTTCTCTGTGTCTCAGTTTCCGCATCTGTAAAATAGTATGTGGGCTAGTTCCTGGCTCAAAGTGAGTGCTCAATATAAGCTATTATTAGTAATACTATTAACAATTTTCTAAATATCTACTCTAGTGGAATTTTCTTTGTACAATTTTCTGAATGAATTAATGGAAAAAGCACAAGGATTGTTTTCCCTGTTTTGAAAGAAAGAGGTGTGATTGCTTACACCGATTCAGATTTTCTTTGGTGAGGAAAGGGAAAAGACATAAAAATTTCACAAAGAGAAAAGTGATCTTTTTTTCTCCTACATCCAGTTCTGGGTTCGTTCCTGGTATCTTTGCTGGTCTTTCCCACACTTGGCAACTTTGTGGCTGTGAAACACTGTTGATGAGAGTGCTGGGCGGCCGGAGTCAGAGATATCCCCCAGTCGTACCTGGCAGCGCAGTTCCTCGGAGCCGTCTGTGGGTGGTGTTTGCGCATGCGTGAGCTCAGGCATCTCTGCTTCACATGGCTGCAATGAGAATTATTTTTCCCTTGAACAAGGGAGTAAATCTAGGCCAGACCACTCCTGGTTCTGTTTTTATCAAAATCCTATCTATTTTCGGAGAGCTAAACTTTTGGGAATGGATAGATTCTAGGTTCTCCTCATGTTGCTCAGCAGTTTATAGTTTTTTAAAAAAAGAATTTTGAATGATACTGAAGTGTGCTCTGATTCTGACCCAAAATTTAAATATGCAGTAGTAGGAAAATGTGTGTCTTACTATAAAACATGCTTAGTTCAAACCATGTCTGTATTTTAACTTACAGGGAGAGAAATTCTCACAGCTAATAGGGTGGAAAGTGTTGAAAGTCTGACCTTTGATTGGATTTCAAAGAATCTGTATTGGACAGACCTCTCTTATAGGAGCGTCAGTGTCATGAGGCTAGCTGATAAATCGAGACGGGAAATTATCCAGAATTTAAACAACCCGCGATCCATCGTGGTTCATCCTATTGCTGGGTAAGTGTGTTCACGTTCTCCTGAGAGGTTGGAACTGTGTGTAAGTTACTGAAAAGTGATGCCATAGGGATTTGGCAAGTCCAACAAATAGAAGAGTGACTACACAAATTGATATCGGGTTAAATTTTATCCTTTCAGCATAGGCTTAAGTAATCACTTCACCTCCTTTAAAAAACTTTCTTCTTAGTTTTGGCTTTCCCAGTTTTCACAGAAGTGTGTGTGTGTGTTTCCACAGTCGCAGAGGACCAAACGATGTGATACGGACTCACTGGGGAAGGAATGACTATGTAGCAGAACGATCACAAAAGGCTCAATCCCCCCACACCCCTTGTTGTAATACGTTGATAGAAAGGATAGTAAAACTTGCTTGATCACCAGTAGTCTTCAGAATGAAATGTTTCAGGCAACAGACCGAGTTTCATGTTTAACCATTTCAGAATTGGTTGTATCAGACTGGAGAACACTGAACAGTTCACACTATTCCCTTTAGATTCTTACCTTTCTTACTTAAATATGTTTAATAGTTAATGTGTTTGTTTAGAACAAGTTGGAGGTAAGTAGTACTTGTATTTGAAGGGAACAATTAAAAAAATGACTGATAATTCACTAAAACCTGGTTCACTGAGGGTGTACAATAAGCACTGCACATACATAATCTCATCTCATCCAAAAGCCAGTGTGTGAGTGGAGAACCTATAATACCTGTTTTAGAGATAGTGAATCTGAGGCTCAGAGAGGTGAAGTGGCTTGTCCAGGGACCCACACACTTTTAGAGCAACAGTTAGTATTCAAATTCCAGATCTGTCTGACTAGCAAGCCTGCGTGTTTAACAACTCTGTAGGCTATCTCTAGAGTATTTGTTTTATATTTTAATTTTCTCCTTATGAAATAAATATATGAAACATTTTAAAACTGATATTGATAGGGAATTTTATTACACTATAGAGAATTAAACTGTTGATTTTTTTCATGAATTTATGTTAAACTAAATCTTTGGCATTTGGTTTTGAAAAGCCATTAAATTCCTTTCTTAATGACTCCATTTAAAATAATATGAAGTCACGTTTCAGAAAAGACTAATTTCAGTTAAAAGCACCCCTTCTCTCCACTGACTTATCTTTTTGCCACTCAGAATAAAAGAGGTGCCTTGGGTAAGACAATTCTTAAGAGTTACGTTGTAGATTTGGACACATTCGTCCTCAGGGATCGGATGCTCCCCTACAAACATCAGTTCCTTGTGGAAGATGACCGAAGAGCGATGTAGTGGATCAAGAATGTTTAACCCAGGGAGAAAGGGGAGATTAATATCTGTTTTCTTATTCATAGTTTTTATTTCCCTTGAACAACATGAACTATTTAAAATGTAATGTGAATTGTTTTTGAAGAATCTACTTGGCACAGTCATTCTCTGCTCTGGATGTTCATCTAATGCCATTTGCATTTGTGGACTTAGTTATATGTTGAAAAGTGAACCTTTAATTAAGAATTAGATAAGCAGATTTCCCCCCCTTTTCCCACTTGCAGGCCCAATAGCATGTAAAGAAAATGGAATTATTTGCAGCAAGTCCTTGGAGTATCTGAGTTTGTGCTAAATCACTCTAATTTATGTAGTATGTTCCAGTGTTAACACCTTTGATTTTTTATCTCTTTTTCTAGGTACATATTCTTCACTGATTGGTTCCGTCCTGCTAAAATTCTGAGAGCGTGGGGTGATGGATCTAACCTTTTGCCTATTGTAAATACTACTCTTGGATGGCCCAATGGATTGGCCATTGATTGGGGGTGAGTAGAAATCATCCTGAATTACTGCATTCCCACTTACTGAGGGACCCATATGAGACAATATGACCCATATGACCCATATGAGGGAGTGAGGAAACTGGTACTGCTTGCCCTCATGTGTTTAGGTATTTTTCCATCATTGAGGGGCAATGGGGGAAGGTTGTGGAATGCTATTAGAACATAAAAGCACAAACACAGTCAGCTAGTTTCTGCTGGAACAAAAACTAATGCATTCTCGAATGTTCTGAGGAAATTGCTAAAGAAAGTGGAATGATATGACTTTGAGGAAGGTCAATATGGAGGGAACAATGCTTAAACCCCATTAGACATAGAAAAGGGATTTGATGAAGTGGAGGTCACGTGTAATTGTTAGAGGGAGCATCTCGAAGTTAGGAAATCTTTTGTGTCAATTAATCAAATGTATGTGAGATCTGTCCAGAAGGTATCCAGCTATGTCCTATGAAAAAATAGAGATATTTTTTGAAGAAGATACAAGATACAAGAAACAGTGTACACAGGACAGTGATGCCTCAGTCCCCTTCAAAGCAGACACTGGCCACCTGACAGAGTTCTGCCAATTGCCATCGCCATCACCTGCCCCACTGTATTTTCTTGAGTCTCGTTGATGGTCTGAAGTCTCTTTCCTTTCAAAGGTGATTTAGTTTTAGAAAAAGCAAGAAGTCACAGGGCACCAAATCTGGGCTATAGGGTGCTGAGTCACCTGGGTGATTTGATGTTTCACCAAAAAACTGTACATGAGTGGGCATATTGTCGTGATGAAGCTGCCAATCCCCAGTTGCCCACAGCCAGGGCCTTCTGAATAATCTGAATAGTTTTCATGGAGGAATATCCAAGCTTAATGCAAAATTTGATGCAGATTCATTGCTGTACTCCCTCAGTCATTTTAATGCCACTGGCACACAGTACACGTGCTCACTCAATGGGGTCCACCACCCCCACTGACTAGTACAGTGAGGTCATCAGTGTTCATGCATGTGCATTCCAGTCCACTCTCCTTGGCTGCCAGGTTACATTGATGTTGAACAAACCATTCTCATTATATTAGCAATGGCTGGACTTTTTCTGGACAGATCCTGTATTTTTCTATGTTCACTCTCAGAGGGTTTTGGGAGTTTAAGATATAGTTCTCAAAAAATTGATGCTCAATTTAGAAATATAGGAAAAGTAACAGAGTAAATAAGCTCACAGATATGAAATGCCAAAGTAGTTTATAGGAGGAAAAAAAGGAAGAAATGTATTTAACCTTTCAAACATAGATTAGCTACTAATGTTTTTCTTGTTTATTTAACAAGAAGAAAAACAAAATTCCTAACTTGAAGATAATATTTCAAGTTTTCTAAAATATTTAATTAAAAATCATTTCATAAAAGTAGCTGTATCTTTCTTGGGGGCATAAAACTATTAAATTTTTAATGAGTGTGATTTAGTTTTAAAAACTCTGTTTAATAAATGTGTCAACCTTACATACTACTTTTGAATGCTCTCATCATAAAGGATACTTTGTTAGTTTCTGGATAACAATTAACTAAATATTTTATTATTTTAGCGCTTTACGATTGTACTGGGTAGATGCCTTATTTGATAAAATTGAGCACAGCACCTTCGATGGTTTAGATAGACGAGCCCTGGGCCATATACAGCAGATGACACATCCATTTGGACTCACTGTCTTTCAAGGTATGTTTTGAAGCAATAAAAGTGTGTGCTGTTTTTATACTTTGCCAGCTGTAGTGGTATACTCATCTCACATTTCTGGTAAATCTTACTTTAGAATGCAAAGATGTAAACGGTATTATTATGTATAGGCAAAATACTTGGCTTGTTAACTGAATATTTCAATTTTAGAGTATATTTTTGTTTTAGATACTTTCAGATAATAATGTGCACAACTTGTAGGGTATGGCAGTTTGTAGAGTACACGTTACACAGTCTAATATACCAAGTACTCTGTTACAGAAATGTTAAACAAAAGAATAGTAAATTATGACCTAAATTGTTTTCAAAAATAAAACAGCAAGACCTGTTTGTAGTAACTCTTGTAGAATTTCATTATTCTCTGATGTTTGCAAGATCCTCTTCAGAATTTCTGTGGAAAAACTATTGTATGTATTCATCAGCTGTATGCTCACTGAATGCCTGAAGCTTTTTAGTCACATCGTCTTTGTTATATAGAAATGTTAAGATATGAAGAATATAGCAAGATGTAGCTTTTTCCCCTAAATAATTTAATGCTACCAGTAAAGACTGCCGGGAGCATGGAATTCCTGGAGCCTACCACATCAGTGATCGCACCGATGTAGTAGTTCTCCTCCTCTCAGCCCCTCCTTGAGAGTAGGCATGCTGTTTGAGTCCATTTGTTGGGAATAAGAATGTAGCTTTGCCCCACAAAGCAGGTGGTTTGTTCAGTCTTGAAGACAGGGTTTCTATGAATGAGTGTGCATGGTTTCTAGCACCAGGCCAAGAGGGTGAGGAGAGACTAAAATCTACTCTGGTTTTGTTCGACAAACCATAGTTAGTCCAGTCAGAGGATGTGCCCTGGTGTGAACCACCAGAGGCCTTGCCTATAATGTTAGTTGTGTCCGTGGTTGAAACTTCCTGCTCTGAATAATTAGCACAGTGCTTAAAAAAAAAACAAGACTAGACACTGACAATAAATCAAAGACTTTCTCACACACATATAGTGTGGAGTAAATAACTAGTAAATACATGACATATTTCATCCTCCTGTCTGTTTATCTGCGGAGGAGTACAAGGCATTTAAAAATATTTAAGAAATGCTTTTCTGAGACTTTTGATGCATCAGTTATATTCGTCCCCCCATGCATTCACTCCCTTTTCAGTAGTGACATCAATCACATGCTATGTGCTGTCACACGGGAACATTATAAAAATGTTAAATTTATCTACTCTTTGCTGGAATGTTCTGGGATTGAATAAAAATGTAGTTTCAGTGCCTTTTGGTTTCATCAATACGAGAAAAATTTGAGTGCAAAACCATGAAACACAAGATTCTCAAAATTATAATAGTAATGATAATAGTTTCTTCCCACACCGCCTTTCAGTGTGAATGTCTCATGAAATGTCTTTTATTGTGCAACACCACGGAAACCATGCATCTTTCTCACCATGGCTAGGTTTGCTTGACTGTCATGCGCCACGGGACTAAACGGTGATTGGATTCCTTGTCCATTTAAGTGAAGCAAAATACTTTCATGAATGGTGGGACCGATATCGCCATCAGTCCAGATACTATTTAGTGAGTCCAGGGACTGAGGAGTCATTGATTGGACCATAGACAAGAAAAACTGGTCCCATGATAACATTTGTGACATCTCAGTCATTGTCATGTTATCTGGAATATTTAGTTAAAGAGAAAAATCCACTTTGACTTAATTCTTTCTGTTAGAAACTTCTCTGCTTTGGTAGCTTGTGTAAAGTGAAAACGATTAAATTTTTGATGTTAAGAATCTTACCTGACTTCTACTATTTTGAGCTCCATGGAGCATTAACGTGGTGGTGGGTGCAGGCATACTTCAGCGGATAATTTTGTTAGCCCCCAAACATGCTGAAAGCTTCTTTTTGGACTAGATCTATCCTTTTCTTTTTCAATAGTTTTTCATTAAAACTGAGTGTAAAAATTTAAAAAATATTCCCATTAAAACTGGGAATATAAAATTTTTGACCTGGAAGGGAGCTTAGAGACACTTTTGAGCATTGCTTTAATTTCTCTAGGTAAATGAGACTTTACAAGGTTAAGTGTTTGCCGGCCAGCACTGATCAGGTTAGTGCATTAGCTGGGAGAAGAGCGCAGACTCAGGGCGCACCCTCTAATGTTCTCTAAAAGAATCCTGATGCTTTTTGATTTTTATTTTCACCCCTGGAAGTCTAAATGTAATTGCTATCAAATGCGGTCATAATACTCTACACGTTTGCTTGAATGTGAGCCCTAATATTACTGAAAATATAGCCTCTGTCAGTCATTTTAGAGAGAGACAAGTCATGGAAAGTGACTACAGAAACATATTACAGATCTTTATGGGAGAAGCTTCTCATATTTGCAAGAAACATCACAAGCCTACCGAATATTTTCAAGTGATTTATAAATGAGCTGTGACAAAAGTATTAATCACCCGTGTTTCTTTTTAGACTATGTGTATTTTACTGACTGGAGACTGGGTGCTATCGTTCGAGTCAGGAAAACGGATGGTGGAGAAATGACGGTCATCCGACGCGGCATCAGTAATATAATGCACGTGAAGTCATATGACGACAACATCCAGATTGGTGAGTGGGACTGCTGTGCTCTTTTATGTGGCTGTAGCTATTTAATATGGCGGCGTCTTCTTTCTTTAAGTACTTGTTATTGAATATAGATCCTGAGAGTTTCGTATTCCTGTCACCCAGATATTTAATACTGTAAGACTTAAAAATCTCTGTTCAACTCTGCTAACTCAAAAAGTGTTGCTGGAGCCTGGGCCTGGTGTCCAGTTGGCTGGAGCATCATCCCGCACACCAAGGTCCATCCCCAGTCAGGGCACATACCTAGGCTGCTGATTTGATCCCCTGTTGGGGCATGTATGGAAGATGTTCCTCTCCCTCCCTCCCCCCTCTCTTCCTGTCTCTCTAAAAATCAATAGAAACATATCTTCAGGTGAGGATTAAAAAAATTTTAAAGTGTTACTGGAAAAAAATACATTGAATGTTACATTTGGCATGTTGACTTTCAAGAGTGAGCTACTTTTTAGCATTGCTCTGAAAAGTTTTCTTTCCCATTTGTTATTCTTCGCAAACCACACCTGTGATCAACCTAAAGGCAATGGGATTAACTCACTGTCTCAGTATGTTACTTTTTCAGGTTCTAACTATTGTAATCGACCCACCCATCCGAATGGCGACTGCAGCCACTTCTGCTTCCCAGTGCCAAATTTCCAGCGGGTGTGTGGTTGCCCCTATGGAATGACCCTGACCTCCAATCACTTGACGTGCCTGGACGACCCATCCCATGAACCACCCTTGGACCAGTGTGGCTCCTTCTCCTTCCCGTGTAACAATGGCAGATGTGTGCCCAGTTACTACCGCTGCGATGGGATTGACGACTGTCACGATAACAGCGATGAGCATCTCTGTGGCACGTCTAGTAAGTAGCTCATACATGGGAGATACCTTTTGAGAAGAATGGAGGAAGGCAGGCTTTAAAATAAAAAAAGGCTTGGGTTAGCTCTATGGGAAAAAGTTTCTTTTAAAATTTCAGATTTGAGGAAGGGAGACAATAAATATCATTCATGGATAATGTCACAAATGATTTCTTGCCTTGATTTGGACTATGTTCAATAAAATGTCTTTTTGACATTGGCTGTTTGGACCAATGCAGAGTCGTTACATGTTGTCAAGCTCTTCAAAAAGTCAAATCAAAAAACACTAGACATAACCTTTAGTGTCCGAGAGGATAGCATCACAGAATAAGTACTTGCAATAATGGCTTTGAAAATCTCGTGGGCTGTATTCCTCCTCCCTCCCCCGCCCCACTATTGTTGTAAAATGAATTAGGGCTGAAATGGTGGTCCTCATGTTTGTATTGTTTTTTTTTTATGATAATCTGTTTTATAAATTTTGGACCCTAATAAATGCTGCTGGAGAATACAAACTATTCCATTAAAAAAAAAGATAGAAGACAGTTGAAATGTCAGAAATATCTATCACACTGAGATTAATAATAATAATAGCCTCTCAGAGAAAAAGAAGAGTTACATATTTGAAAATAAAAGTGCCGACTTGTACATTTTCCTGAAATTTCTAAAATTTTCCTCCTTTTGTATATTATTTTCCTCTTTCTGTAAGTACAGATTTTTACCCAAGTATTTTATTAATTTGCATTTTTCAAAAGACACACTCTCAAGGTTTCTGTAGACGGGATTTGAAATTGTTAAGGGAGGAAGGAAGCTTAAAAGTAAAGGACGACACCAGCACTGGCTTCAGTCCTGGGCAGAGTCCTCGAAGCCTTAGCTTCCTCATCTGTACAGTGCAGATAATTATATGTACCTCACAGTATTCTTGTGAGGATATAATAATTGCTAAATAAATGCCACAGTGAAGATGATGATGATGAGGAGGAGGAGGAGGAGGGGAAGGATTTGTATGGCTTGCACTTTTCTCCCTATTTTTTGTGATGCTCCTATTGAGAAAGGAGAAGAATTGGGCCTCTACAAGGTAAGGACTCATTTAAAAGGCTATAAAAACAAATATGTTTGCGATGACTTTGTTTTTGTTGTAGACAATTCCTGTGCATCTTCAGCATTTACCTGTGGTCACGGAGGAGAGTGCATCCCTGCACAGTGGCGCTGTGACAAGCAGAAGGACTGTATGGATGGCAGTGATGAGCAGAACTGCCCAACCCATGAACCCATTTCCTGCCCTGCATCTTTCTTCACCTGTGACAACAACCTCTGTATCTCAAGGAACTGGCTCTGTGACACAGACAATGATTGTGGGGATGGATCTGATGAAAGGAACTGCAGTAAGTTTGGAAAGAACTTCTGTTGGTTGATCATCCTAGTAAATAGGTTTTCACAATCAGTAGCCTTGCACACTTTCCTCTAAGGCTCTCAAAATTTTCATTGTATCTTAGCCACTTTTATTCCATCTGTTGATCCTTTTATCAATAAGCTGTAAGTGCAAAGACCTGGGAAGCTTAGAGTCCTCCTAGATATTGAGCTTTCTGGAAGCAAAATGAAGACTGTCTTTGACGTCTAACATTCAGATAGAAACTGAAAATAATCTCTCAACTAACCATTTAGATATTTAAAAAAAATTGTTTTTTTAAAATCATATAAACATATCTGGACATTTGGCTCTTGTTTTTCTTTTCATTTGATACAGGCAAAAAGGCAATAGAATAAAGACTCATAGAACATTTAAATTACCATTAATCTTACCCACCTGCTTTTTATCTTGTGAGTTCTAATTTTCTTTTGGTTGTTGTTTATTTTCATGTCTGCAATAATAGCTTAAGGTAGAGTGAAGTTCCCTGGGCTAAGTTCTAGTTCTGGACCAGGCAAATCCCTTTCCTTCCTGAGAAGATGAGCTTCAAAATCCCTTCAGGCTTTCACGTTTCATGAATCTGTACTGCCCCACTTGCAGAGGGGGTAGCCAGCACATCTGATTCTAAGGCTGTGCCTCTTCAGCAAAGCAGGACCCTGGTTTTTAGGATTGTTCTGCTTAGACTTGGGATTAATCCAGTTATCATTATCAGTTTATACACTACTGCTACTCGGTGCGTAGGTCACGCTGATCATGCTGCCTTGTTGGACTCCATTGCTTAGCTTGGGGTAGCCCTGGACTTGCTAGTATTCATGAAGTGCAGTCTAGTCCAAGCCCATGATGCTCACTTTCTATGTGTGGTCTGTTTTTCACAGTGTAATCACTGTTTTTGACTTTGCCCATAATCTTTTTATTCCTTTTCTAAAAACTCTGCTAATTTTGAGTGCTCTTGCTGGGATGACTTTGGCAATGTGGCTGACTTGAAGGAATTTTGAACACATGTACAATTGAGATAACTTAACTATCTCTTTAACATTTTTCATTTTGGCTCTGGTACACATTAAACAAAAAATAAACTATTTGGTCTTGTTTTGGGATGATGGTAGATTTCACAGCGACATGCCTACCTAGTCAGTTTCATTGCACTGACCATCGGTGTATTGACCTATTTTACGTCTGTGATGGGGACAAGGACTGTGTTGACGGATCTGACGAGAATGGTTGTGGTAAGTGGATGGCTTTCTCTTTACTCATGCTGTTTAGAAAAATCTCAATGTTTAGTCATTTTCTCACTGAGCTGATTTCTGATGCTTTTCTCTTTCATTCTTAGTAATTAATTGCACTGCTTCTCAGTTCAAATGTGCTGGTGAGAATAAGTGTATTAACAACATATATCACTGTGATGGTGTTTTTGACTGCACTGACCACTCTGATGAGAAAGACTGCCGTAAGTACCATAGACCCAGCATGCTTCAGACGAAGGATCCTTTCATTTTAACAACACTGATACTGCCACAGTTTTTCTCTAAATCAGACAAACTGGAGGCAATACAGTCTGAATTAAAAAGTGTTATCAAAGAAATTGCAAAGCATTATCAAAGTATTAAACATACAATAAAGTTGCCAAGGAATTGCCAAATAATGATTTATAACTTGTGAATCAATTGGTTGTATAAATGGGCACTTCTAAATGGTTTCTTAGGTAGGTTAAATATTTCTTAGATAGTTTTGTTTTTATTATTATATTTTTCCTAGGACACCCCAAATTAGCATGTTTCAAATTTTTGAGACATAGCATGTAAAAAGACATTTTAATGGTTTTTTAAAAAATGTCAATATGGAGGCCAAATCATGGTATGGATATGGTATGAGCAGAATTAGATATTGAGTCTAATGAATTTGTTCTTTTAGCTGTTATTGATTGAATATCTGCTAAGATACTATATATAGTGTTTGTTCTTAGAGTATGGTAACAGAAATTAGAGAAAGTTAAGAGGCAATTAAAGCAAGGTGGGCAGTTACAAGGGCCTTAACAATGATACAGATAAAATTCTATGGAAGCTCAGAGAAAAGGAATTCCTTCTACTCAGAGAATTCAAGGAGAACTTTGTGGAATATAAATCTGATGGACCTATAATCTCCAAAGGCTGGAAGCCTACAATGAATAGGATTTGTTATTGCCTACATTTTGTGTTACATTGATTTTAAGCTTTTAAAAAATTGTCATTGAAATAGTCATTTGTTTGAATAATGATATTTTGGACCACAAAAAGTAGGTTTCTATCAATTTTCCCCAGTCAAAAAAGTAGTGCTTAGACCTATGAATAATAAGCAAAGTTAAATACAATGCTCACATACTTTATAGGTGTGTACCACACCATGAAATTCATAGCCACTAATTTTCCCATTTCACATTGAAACCATAGAGTTCTGTGATAAAACGAGGTTAAACTTTCAGGTGCCAGTGACTTGCTGTTGCCTTACAAGGTCCCTGGGAGGGAGTTAGGGCTTACTTACGTAGGTGGAATAGGAAGGCAGTTCCTATCTCTCTCTCAAAGATTACTTGATGAACAGTGGGAAGTTTGCAAAGAATTAAGGATTTACTGACCCCTTTTGCTTATCCAATATGTACTGGTTTCATTGGATATAGCTCATTTGAGGAACAATGATAACATTCAAATGTATGGTATTAAACACATGAAATTCAAAGTAACAATAGCTAATTAAGCTCTGTTGAAATGCTCTGGCGATTCTTTAATAAAGAGACAGATATATTTTATTATTTATTCTGTAACTGAATGAATGTAAGAAATGTTCTTTTGACTCAGAGATTTATCTTCTGTTCAAGGGTTGTGCATCAGGTTCTTTGTTGTCAAATCAACTAATCAGACACATATAAAGATTTCCATTTACCTCAGTGTTGGAGAAGACACTATATGTATTATTTTATAGTTCAATATTTGTTTTGCCATGGTCATTCTTATAAACCTACCATTGATTCAAAATCATTTCCTGTAAGAATTATATAAAAGGGATTATAAATTGCACTCACAAGCCTATTTTTTCTATGCTTTTCTTTTAGAAACCAGGCCTCCGGGCATGTGCCACCCAGATGAGTTTCAGTGCCAATCAGATGGTCTCTGCATCCCGGGGAACTGGGAGTGTGATGGGCATCCAGACTGCGTCCATGGATCTGATGAGCACCATGGCTGCGTGCCCAAGACCTGCTCCCCATCTCAGTTCCATTGTGACAATGGACACTGTATCCACAGAGAGTGGCTCTGTGATGGGGACAATGACTGCAGGGACATGAGTGATGAGAAGGACTGCCCTACTCCAGCCTTCATCTGTCCCAATGGGCAATGGCAGTGCCCTGGCCATAGCATCTGTGTGAATCTGAGTGCAGTATGTAATGGCATCCCTGACTGCCCCAATGGGACAGATGAGTCCCCACTTTGCAGTAAGTTTCCTGACCACAGTTTCCTGGCCATAAATTCATTCTGACCAGTGACCCCTTGTACATCACCATTGTCATAACCACCACGTAGCTTTTGAGGAAGAGATTTCAGTTCTTCTCTGAGTTCAAATCTATGTAGGGAAAACCATCGTGATTCAAATAAATCATCACTGGATAATATTTCTCATTAAATCCTTTGCACTTGGCTCTGTGTTTTTACTTCTTTTTTTATAATTACTAAAAAAAAAAAGACTAAATGAGGCCATTAGATTGTCAAATTAAATTTGGTTCTTTTGGTAATGTGCTCATAAGTTTTTCTAACTTTAATATTTTCTAATTTTAATCAGAACTTGCCATAAAACAAATGAGATCGGGGATTTGTGTTTGCTGTGATTAAAATTCTGTGATTAGCATGTAATCCTAATTACTGTCCTTTCTTTCTTTCCTCTTTAATTAATGCTCACTCTCAGATGAACCCCAGCCAGGTATGATTGCCAAGTATTTTAGATTTTTTATGATTTTGTATGTGTTGTGTTTGTGCTGAAATGTCCTAATCAGTTTGACTTACTTTCCCTTCTAGTGCATGATTTGTACCATGACCCTTATAAGTTACACGGAAATAGAGAGCATTTGATCCTCAGGCATATGAGCTGTCTTTGGGTGGCTGTTTGGGCCCTGAGAGTGAAGAATGATGGCATGTAGTGGATCTGTGCCCTCTAATGTTCTAATTGCCTTTCCTCTTCCATGCATTCACTTTCACAGACCTTCCATCCAGCCCTTGCTTGTAATGTCCAAGTTTTGTCTTCCATTTCTGTGTGGGTAAAAGAATAACAGGAAGCAAATGAGAAGTAATTTAGGTTTCTTTGCATGCTTTATCAATGACGGTTGTGTTTCTTGTTGTCAACAATGTTTTCACAAGTTTCTCTCATTGCACTATATGGAATTATAATAGTGGGCTCTGACGAAGAAAATGGTCCAAGTCCAGTAGATGTGCAGAATAGTAAATCCCTTAGGCCCATCAGAGCACACAGTGACTAGTCTGTAGAGTTCACCCTAGTGAATGCTGCACTTAGCTCTTAGCTGGGTATTATGCTGAAGGGGGCCCGAGACTACATGACAAATATTTACAGCAGAGTGAACCAAAGAAGCAAAGGTACCTCACTTTTCCCCTTTCTGATCTCTTTCTTTATTCTAGATCAAGAGAGCTGCTTAAATTTAAATGCTGGTTGTACTCACCAGTGTGTTCAAGGGCCCTTTGGGGCTCAGTGTTTATGTCCTTCGGGATACCTCCTTGCCAATGATTCCAAGACCTGTGAAGACATAGATGAATGTGATATTCCAGGCTTTTGTAGCCAGCACTGTTACAATACAAGAGGTTCTTTCCGGTGCTGGTGTGATAAAGAATACATGTTAGACACTGATGGGAAGACTTGCAAAGTTACAGGTAATGGCTGAACTTGAAAGCGAGCTAATTCCAGTCAGTTAACAGCATACCCCAGAGCTTAAGATCAAATATTTCATGTAGACATTTAGCAATGTTGATTATGAGCCAAAAGGATAGGCTATATAATCTCTTTAAACCTCAGTTTCTCATGCAGATTAAATGAGTTATAATGCATAAAGATCTTGATGTACTTTGAAAAGTAGAGGTTAAAACATATACAGGTAGAAGATGATTTTTTATTATTTAGAATAATATCTAAATGTATTTTACATTATTTAAAAATGATTTCTGTATTTTTCTATATTTAAGTATATTTATATAATGGGCTTACTGAATTCAATCCATCCAATATTAATTCAATTTCTACTATGTGAAAATGATTATATTATGTATTAGGACATTAATTCAGCTGCTTTAAGTGACAAAATAAAGGAGACTAAAACAAAATAGAGGGGATACTGGGAGATAATTAGAGTCTCTGCCACAGCTGAATGCCTTGTGAAAAATAGAAATATTTAAGACATGATTCCTGCTATGAAGAAGCCTACACAATCCAGCAATGAAGATAAGCAAAGTACAAAAGTGACTATAGTAACAGGAAGAATGCAAGTAGATACTTGGACAAATGTTAAAGTATAATTCAAGAAAGAAAAATATTTCAGAAAAAGCTTATTTTAAATATGAAAATCACCTAACTAGGCAAGGAATGAAATGATTAAAATAATTTTTGTAGAGATTTTTTATTACTATAGTTTGGAATTATATGTTACCAAAAGTACTACATGAAATATTTGAGAAGCTTTAGTATTGTTTTCCCCCCAGAATCATTGACATTTTTGCATTTTCTTCTTGGACAGCGTCTGAAAGTCTTCTGTTACTGGTGGCAAGTCAGAACCAAATCATTGCTGACAATGTCACCTCCCAGGTCCACAATCTCTATGCACTTATTGCGGATGGTTCTCACATTGTAGCTGTTGATTTTGATTCAGTCAGTGGTCGTGTCTTTTGGTCTGATGGAACTCAGGGTAAAATCTGGAGTGCATTTCAAAATGGAACGGACAGAAAAGTAGTAAGTACATTTCTACTGACCTTCAGCCTGACGAATTCCCTTGTCTTGATTCTATTTGCTGTTACTCCCCAGTGAGAGAGGGTCCTGCCGCATCCTGGGTGGCTTCCCTTTTGGGCCACATTGTACCCAAGAGGGTTGGACATTTATAACTCTGACTCTGTGGGTGTTTTAGATAAAAATGTAGCCTCTGAAGGCAGATCCGTTATCCTGAATTCCAGATCTCATGATCCAGAGACTTCACAAAACGTATGAGGTCCCTTTTGCAGTTTTTTTCCTAGTGCATGGGAGCAGAGGGACACGCAGGGTGGTTAAGGGGTGCTTTCCGAAGTTTTAAAGTAGTGATGTTTCTCAGTCCATCTCCTGAGTTTGGTTTCTTGACCTTTGTGGTGTGTTTCCTCTGCCCATTAGAACTTTATTTTGTAATCACGGACATTTAATAAAAGTGTTACTTTTGGCATCTGGACATTATAAAGTTTCTTAGGGTTGCCAGTTTAGTGAATGGTTAGAGCTTTTGTTAACTGAAAACACTTTGAAACCAAAGCGAAACTACACACTAATCCAACCATAGAGTTATCCTAGAGTGTTCAATTCTGTAAAATCATGTATGTTTTTCCTGTAAAAGCTTAGTGTTGACTAGGCGGTTATTTACATAGGAGGACAGCATTTTTTAATGGTCACAAGCAAACATAGGATGAGTTAGGTGCCTTTTTCCAGGTTTTCATATAATTTCCATGTTATCATCCATTCATTCCTTTTAGACTTCACTCTCTATTCACTTTTGTCTTTAGGTACTCGACAGTGGTGTCACCATGACTGAAAGTATTGTGGTAGATTGGGTGGGCCGCAATCTTTACTGGACAGACTATGTTCTGCAAACAATTGAAGTCTCGAAGCTTGATGGGAGCCACAGGACAGTGCTGATTAGTCACAACGTAACAATGCCCAGGGGACTGGCATTAGATCCTAGAGTTAGGTAAGGCTTTTTTTTTCTTTCAGTGATGTGGCCTTGATGTGGTTAACAATGAGGGGAAAAAAACAGGAGCATGTGACTAGTATACATATCATAAAATTTAAAATAATTCATTGTTTAAACATCTCTGTAGAAGCGGTAGGCATCCAACTGGTTGCTGCTATCTTTTCTTTATCTGAATAGTCTTCTTCATAAAGTACGCAAGAACAATTGGTTATTTAAGGCTACGTTGATTTATTAGCTTGGCAATATAATTATTGAAATGATTTTTGTAGACATATATAATTGTTTCTAATGAATGCACATTGTAATATTCCAGAGATAGGTCAGTTTGCTGTAACATTTTAAAAACATTTTTTAAATTGATTTTTAGAGAGAGAGAGAGGAAGGGGTGGGGAGAGAGAGAAAGAGAGACATCACTTTTGTTGTTCTACTTATTTATGCATGCATTCATCGACTGCTTCTTGTATGTGCCATGACTGGGGATCAAACCTGTAACCTTGGTGTTTTGGTACGATGCTTCATGGAACTATCCAGCCAGGGCCAGTTTGCTATAACTTTGATACGTTGTGGTTTCTTAAAAAAAAAAAGAAAAAAAGCCAGATTTTTCTGCTTTGGTTTCATGTTGTTTACTGGAGCTCCCTTTTACACCATATAAGAAAGAAAATTTTTGCCTCTTGGTCCTAAAGGGAAGAAGGAGAAATTCTCCCATGTGTTTAGAAACACTGAGGGCCTCCTTTCTTGAATTTACCAATTCTCTAACTTAGAGTCTTGTCTGCAGGATGACGAGTTAGGCAAATTATGTTTAATTCTAATGTTAAATATACTCTTTTTTGTTAAACATGACAAGGTAGGCAGTCAAGGGTAGATGGATTTTTCTAGACTAACATTTGTGGTTTGCACAGAAACATGAATCAGCACTGAGACACTTCAGGGTTATCATGTCCTGCATGTTTTATGGACAGTATAAAAACACCTAGGTGGCTTGTGATTGCATTATGATTGCAGTTTGACTTTGTAACACTCAGAGGAAATAAGCTCTGTGCATGGACTCTGAATTGGAGATGATTTATTTTAAGTAGAGTGTAAACATGATGTTGTATTACTTAAGATGACAGTTACTTTGGGCATTGAAATATGCCCTCTCCAGTTGGTAACAAGTGTCTTTTCACAGCGACCATCTGATGTTCTGGTCTGACTGGGGCCACCACCCACGGATTGAGAGAGCCAGCATGGATGGCAGTTCACGCACTGTCATTGTCCAGGACAAGATTTTGTGGCCCAATGGCCTAACTATTGACTACCCCAACAGACTGCTCTACTTCTTGGATGCCTACCTTGACTACTTAGATTTTTGTGACTACAATGGACAGCATCGGAGGCAGGTGATAGCCAGTGATTTGGTAAGTCGGTAGTCAGGAAAACTGAACTGAAACTGCATTAGTGTCCTAGTGGACACCACAAACAGAAAGAGAAACAAGGAAATGGAGAATTTAATTTCTGTGTTACAGATATTGCATGGTAAATCCAGGAAATTTCAACAAGAATAAAGGCCAATTCATCTTTTATTACTAACAGAAAAAAAATTATTCTAGTTCATGGTCAGATTGCTCCTGTGATTTCATTGCTCTATAGATGGTAATTTGTTGCTTCTGTACCTTTAGAAAAGGTTAAGCAAATATTAATAATTTAATTGTATTTACATTGTCAAGTAATCATAGCCTGTCATGTGTTTTGCATTTTTATTCAGGAATTCTGTGGAATTTATTTTCACAAGTTATGGGAAAATACAGAACTGTTAATAACTTCTATTTAAGGTTGTCATTGTTTATAGTTCTGTGAGTTGAAGAGATGCTGGGAGGGCCTCCCTACTGTGGGAAACAAGCATCTCAGCTGTGTCAGGTTCATGTGCGTCTGCGAGTGGCAGAGCAAGACGGCGGAAGTAGCACTGCAGAAGGAGTGGTGATAATGGGGTGGTGGCGAGGCCTCGGAGGAGGGGAGCCAGACAGTCACCTTACTTTGTGCAGTTCAGTTTTGCTTTCATTTGTAAGATGGGTGCCCAGAGTAACTGCCAGGGCAGAAATGAAGGCTAGATGACTCGTGTGTGAGAGGATTTTGAGTGGTGTAGTGGGACATCATCGGTCAAACAGTATGTATTTCATCTGTCTCTTGAACAACCACTTCCCTATGTTTTTATTAAACATTTAAATATAAAGGGAACCATCTCTTGGGCATTCTTTTCTAGTTTGTTCACCTTGGTTTTTATTTCTGGGTGAGATCTCATCATTCTCTTCTGCTTCACAGATTCTGCGGCATCCCTATGCCCTAACCCTCTTTGAGGACTCCGTGTACTGGACTGACCGTGCCACTCAACAGGTCACTCAAGCCAACAAGTGGCACGGAGGGAACCAGTCAGTCGTAATTTATAATGTGCACCAGCCCCTTGGGATTGTTGCGGTTCATCCTTCGAAACAGCCAAATGGTAAATAATGAGAAACAATTGAAAGAGACAGAGAGGTATCCTGCCTGGGAGTAGCTTGGAAAACACTTATTTGGAAATGTAAAATGCACAATGTTGCAAACCCATTTTTTTGAGCAATGAATTATTTTCCCCTCTTTCCTAACATTTCCATTACTGGTATTTACCATGGAAGACTCATATCTTGTATATAACAGCAGCAGATCTAAATTGTGTCATTTTATTTAGGAATTGGCCACTGACTTTGGGACTTTTCTCTGAGTCTCAATGTCCTCAGCTGACAATACAGCATAGACTGGATACATAGTCCCTTAGATCCTTTTATCACTTCCACTTACTTTTAGGACTTACTTATTCTGGCACCATTGCCCTGTGGGTGCTCTTCTGTGGCCACCCTGTCATCCTAGAGTGCATGGTGTGGGTGGCTAGGTGTTTTAAGATGTTGACCTAGGTAGTGTTCCTTGAAGTGTGAGGAGGGAATAAGTCACTTAGTCTTCTCTCCTCATGACTCTCCAGTGGCTTCTCATCACACTTCAGAACCCGGCCCCTGTTATCTCCCTGGTCTCTTCTCCCACTTAACCTTGCCACATTGGGCTTCGGTGGATTTCATTTTGGCCCTGAGGCATGCCGGGCGACTTCCCACGTCTGCACTTGTGCAGTAGCTCTTCCTTCTTCCTGGAACATCTCCCCGCGCTGGCCCTTGATCACCCTTTCTAAAATAGCCTCCCTCTCTCATAATTATTTGCACTTTACCCTCCCATTCTGAAGCACACTTTATTTATTTATGTTGAATTTATTGGGTTTCAGGTGTACAATTTTATAAAACATCACCTGCATACTGCATTGTGTGTTCAACACCCCAGGTTGTCTCCTTCCATCACTACTTGTCCCTGCTTTACCCTCTTCTGTCTCCTGAAATCTCACAGTTTATGAGTTTAGTTCTGTCTCCCTTTGTTAGACTATCTGCCCCATGTTTACAGTATTCCCAGTGCTTGGAATACTGTTTGGTACATGCTGAAGGCTTAACATTTTGGAGTGAATGAAGGGATTGATGAATCTGACAAGGTGTGTGATAAGAATATATGACCTAGAGAACACCTGTGAGCTTGGGATGCACACAGGATCTCTTTTGACAAGGAGCAGAGACACACAAAGGTGGCATCATTAGAAAAATAAAATATTATTATCTAAACAAAACTTAGTCAACAGTGGGTAATTGTAAAGGTTGCATAGGGAACACACACCTCGGTTTCATTTACTGATGTCTTTTGGGTCAGGGAAGAAAACACATAATATTGAGTATCATATTTCTGCACTAAGCTCGGGATTATTCAGTGGCTGTTTGCTCATAATCCGGTTATAGACAGGAGTGATCTGTAACTGCGGGCAAGCCGTTCCTCCCTCTCATGCCTCTTATGAATGTTCTGTTGAAAGCATGGTGGTAGGCAAGGGTAAAAATGTAGTTTAGGGCAAAAACAAGACCAACAGAGGTAACATAGTGGACTTCTGTCTCTGAATCCTTGGGGCCTCTGGGAGGATAAGACCGGTGCGGCTCAGTGCACAGTGTGATCGGTTGTCTGTACATGTGAAATGGTCACCACAGTGAGTTTGGTGAGCACCCATCACCACACATAGTTACAGAGCATTTTCTTTGTTTGTCACGAAACTTTTAGATCTACTGTCTCAGCAACTTTCAAATATTTGATTATTTAATACAGTATTGTTAACTACAGTCATCATGCTGTACATTACATCTCAGAGTTGATGGGTCTTATCACTGGAAGTCACTCCCTTTTGACTGCCTTTACTGTTTCACTCACCCCCCACTCTCTGACTCTGGCTACTGTCAATCTGTTCTCTATGATTTCATTGTGTTTTTTTTTTTAAATTATTTTACATATAAGTGAAATCACATGGTATTTGTCTTTCTCTGTCTGATTTATTTAACTTAGTATAATACCCTCAAGGTTTGTCATGTTGTTGCACATGGCAGGAGTTCCTTTTTTATGGCTGAGTAATATTTCATCAAGTGTGTGTATTCATAAACATATGTCACATTTTCTCTGCCCATTCATCCCATGCACTTTAATGTGGGGGGTTTTCTGTTCAGCAATGTTTACTTCTCTTTCTATTGCAGGTATAAATTCATGTGGCTCTGCCCCCTGCAGCCACCTGTGCCTGCTTTCCTCACAGAGGTCACAGCGTTACGCCTGTGCTTGTCCCTCTGGATGGAGCCTCTCTCATGATTCTGTGACTTGCCTGAGAGGTACAGTATGCCCTTTAAGTGAGCCCTGCCAGTAGAGCTTGCCATAGTTTGTGCAAAGATGTGTAAGCTCTAACCCACTTGCTGATGGAGAGTGTGCTGTGTTCCCTTTGATTCAGCAGGCATCTTTGGGGTATGTATTATATGGGGTGCTTAGTCAAGTACCTCAGTTGTTACACAGTTTCTGTTTCTGGAGCTAATATTGTGTGTGAAGGTGATTCAGCAGTCCCTAACTTCACATTTTTTCTTACCTGGTTACATTTAGACTACGTATGATAACTGAAAGTTCCCAATTCTGCACTTAGGTTAAAATTCTTGACATTAGTATATGGCTTCATTTTTCAGGTTCCTTATTTCATTTTTATTCTCATAACCAATAGTCAATGATGAATGTTGTAGGTGAGGTTTCAATACCTTTACTATTATTTGATATTTTTAAAATGTAAGTTTCTGTTGTATGAAATATTTTCAGTGATTATTTGGACATTTAATTTTTATTTCATCCTAGTTATTGTGTTGGGTTAATTGGAGAGTATGTGAAGGGAGTAAGAATGGAAGGAAAAGATGTTGTCAATACATGAAGGAGATTTCTTCTGGAGTGTGTACTTGATCTATAATGAACTCTTCTCAAAAATCATTTGCCTTTGCTTAAAAATTGAAAGAGTTATTCTAAACTCAAGTTTCTTTCATTTGTCATTGAAGAGGAGTGAATGAGTTTTGATACTCACAAGAATGGCTGTAGATAAGTTCAAATTAAATGTTTTTTTCAAATTAAATGTTTAATGATAAAAATTCTTAAATTAAAAGAAAATAGAGTCCTAATCTAGAGGAAAACTTAGTTTTCAAATGGAAATTATATGCTGAATCCAGGAAATTTATGGTGTTTACAGATTATGCAGATGTAGGCTTATTTCATTAACATGCAGTATTTTGCAAGGTTACTTTCCTGATGAAAGATTGTAATTATTGGTAATTCTTACAAAGGGATTGGCATTTGCCATTTTTCTTCAGAAACTTATTATGCAACCAGTCCTTGTTGACATTAATTTCGTGTGTCCTCAGAGTCTTTCAGCAGAAGATTAAACTGGGCTACAGACATTTTGGATACAAAGCATCCTTTCACCACACAAAGATTATTGAACTGTGCATTTGGGTTGGCATAATCAGTATTACTACCTGATGGTGATGGATAAATATTAGTTCTAAATAGTACCTTTTGTCATTTCACAAATAATTCCACTAGTGGTTTTTCTATGGGCTGACTTTACTGAGGTGGAACATTTTCCACTGTTTCCCAACTGGTTTCTTGGTACCAGTTGGATAAGTCAGTGTCAATGTATGTTAACAGTTACACAGTGTTTTTCAACAAGAAGCTTAGAAGACTTGTTAACATTGGTAGATGAAAATGTTTTACTTCAGTTACATGTTCAATAACCTTTAAAATAGTGTTTGCTAAGTGTCTGGTATGTCTTTGGAAATGCTGAGGCGGTAAGATTAGTTGAAAAAGCAGGTGCTGTCCAGTTCGGCCCCGGGTAAACGCACGTTAAAAAGTCTGGAAGACCACCCACACACGTGCTGGTTGTGGTCACAGTGGGATAGGGGACTATGGGATGTGTCTATTTTTTCCTAATTTTATGTTATAAATTTTTAAAGTGAGAGCTTTCTTTGCATGAAATAGTTTTTTATTCTTTAGAAGATATGTTCCCACAATGCCAAAAACAAACAGAACTCAAATCTGACCATTTCCCCAACACCCTGTAAAATAATCTCAAATCCAAAATAGGTTTCTGACTTAGTCTGAGGGACACAAGGTAATTGCTTCAGTGATTCTGTGCAAAAGAAGAAAAAAAAAACCACTCCTTGCCCATGCCCTGGGAAGTTGCCATGCTGGTGAGTTGTGCAGGGTCCGAGTCTAGTGGGACCCAGGTCGGAGAGCCGTAAATGTCACCGTTTTATTACAACATCAATTTCCCATTCCCGATTGTTGTCTTTTCACTTCTGTGCTTTGCTAACACTAATCTTAATGAAATCATGACATGAACACTAAAAATAAATGATCTTTCATTTCAAAAGACTGAGACATACTGACCTTGGACAGCTTAAATATCACCTTCTCCTGAACCTTTCACCCAACCCTAAGTTCTCCTGTGCCCACTCCTTCCTGGGAGCAAGGGCCCATTTATTAATACTTTGTCTTGCCCTCTGGATTTGAAGCTCAAAGCCTCCACCTGCTTCGTTGATGTGTGCTTATTGTCTGTGGCACACAATGGCACTCAGTGAATGCCGAGTGAACGACAAGCTTTTAAAATTTTTTTCTCCTTCTCCAGTCTTGTGTGTTTCACCCATTGGCTCCTTGAAAGGTGTATAGTGTCGTAAAACCACTCCTTTTCTTTGTTCCACGGAGCGCTTCTCACACATCCTTCCAGGCCACCTGTCTGAGCGGTCACTTCCTTTCCAGTGCTTCTCTGGCAGCGTCCTCCACCTTGGCTCTCACCTGCTGCCAGTGCAGTGCTAAGTGATACTCCACCCTATGGTCCATTGCCCACAAATGTTTGTGGGTGGTCTGTGCTCTCAAATGCACCAGCGGTCAGATGAAGGACCTGAGGCACATCCCCAGGAAGGCGTAGTGGCCAGAGAGGGAGAATAGCTGAGTAGTGCTTGGGGGAAGAGCTCCTCAGAGGAACCAGGAAAGCCTGTGATTGATGGATAAGAAATGCAAAGTTTGTAAAGTCCTAAACAGCCTTTGGTGAGAATTCCTCCAGTTAAGCAATAGGAAAATGACCCGTTAAAAAGGGAAGTATCAGGTTTTGAGTGAGTAAAATTTAAAATGTCCTCTGTGAAACTGGGAAATAGTTCTTGTTTTTACTGAACCAATGAGCAATTATAGCATATAGCCAATAAATAATTAAATATCTCAATATAATTTTCAAGTATGTCTGAAACTCATAGCTTTTTTAAAATTATTATTACAATTAAATCAAATGGGTTGAGTGATAATTGAGAGTCATCCGTGGCAGTGATTAAGCACAAAGGTGTGGGAGTGCAGGAGCCCTTGCTGGCTGTGAGACCCTGGTTGAATTGCTTTATTTCTTCACGCCTCATTTGAAAGTGGTGTGTGCGTGGGTGTGTGGTGGGTGGTGGTAACTTATTAACAAACAGGGTTATGAGGCTTCAGGGAGATAGATAAGTAAATAATATTTGCCTGGTGTGTACTGTGTGGCGCAGATTCTCAATAAATGGGGCCGATTATTATGGCCACTGCAGTTGTTTAGGGGAGGGGTAGCGTGTGGCGCTGAGAGAGGCGGGCCTATGAGGTAACCCTTTACCACACTGTTTCTGGCAGAGGTCCCAGGGTCTTTGCAAGCCTTGTTGGCCTCAGCTGAAAACAACTCTTCAGGCTTGTTGTGAAAGATTAAATGCTATATATTGTAGAACTTTGCAAATCAGAAAGCATTAATAGTTGCAAAATTTTCTTTGAATTTGTACTAGGTTAAAAAATGCTGAGTTATTTATCAATACTAAAAATGCCAAGAACAAGAAAAAGCTAATGAGATGTGAAAATAAGTAAAAAGCATCAAATAATCCTGCTGAAGTTGTAAAACCCAGATTATCAAAATAATGAAACATTTTTAGCCCATGAAAATTATACAATGATTAATCGTTTTATATTTTGTCTTAATATGTGAGATATATGTCTTGATAACACAAAAGTCACCTTCCAAAGTTTTCCTTTTCTTAAGGAGGAATTACAAAGTAAAACCCCACTCTTGGATTTCATTAATTTATATATATTTTTGATAATAGGACTACATAGCTATGATAAAGATTATCTTTGAAAAAGGACCTCATTGTATTAAGGAGGCTAAGTGAACTGATAGTTTAAAATATTATGAGGATGTTTAAGTTGCAATGTACAGACACTTCAGAGAACTTTAGAAGACACTATTTACTTATTCACTTATGCACCTATCTGCTTATTCATTTATGTGGTCATTCATTTAGTTAGCAAGTATTTATTAGGCAACTATTATGTGCCAGGCTCTGGGGACACAATAGTGAAAAAATCAGACAAAATCACTGCTGTTTGGGAATTAGAACCTAGTGCAGAAGACAGACATTAGTTAACAACAATTGGTAGGATTATAAATTTGATTTATTTAGTAATTAAAATCTCTAATAAATACTAAGCAACACTTTGTAGAGTCACTTTATATTCTGAACATACTGAAAAATAATAAACTGCCATTCACCAAGAATATTTTATGATAAATAGCTTTATTTCTTTCACATATTTTTTCAAAATACACTCTTCCTAATTTATTCAGCATTAGTAAGCTTTTTGCCTTGGTAGAAATGAAAGAACTTCCTGACTGTGAAGGGGTAAGTAAGGAGTTAATGGAAGGTGGCGTAAATCTGCCTCAGGACAACCCAGAAGTGCTGTGTGAGGGGCTGGAGGTCTGGGGACTCAGCAACACACTGAAACCCAATGGGAGGCCCTGGGCTGTCGGAGGGACTATCGCCGTGCACTGCATTCATTGCCGCAATGCTGCGATGGATGACATTTTATCCCATACGATGGTAGCAATCCATTGCCCTTCGTTACTCTAAATGTCTGGGAATAGTGGGGCATAATGGTAACTGATATTCTGCTGTTTTCTCAGATGACCAGCCTTTCCTAATAACGGTCAGACGCAGCGTCATTTTCGGGATCTCCCTTCGTCCCGAGGTGAAGAGCAATGACGCCATGGTCCCCGTGTCAGGGATACAGAACGGTTACGATGTGGAATTTGATGACTCAGAGGAATTCATCTATTGGGTTGAGAACCCAGTAAGTTTTGAATAACATTCAAAGTATATAACTTGCAAAGTGCCTGCAACGATGCCTTTTTATAGCCAAACGTTTGCTGGGTGAATAAAAGGGAAATGGTCCAGAAATAAATGAATTTACTGCTATTTTTTTTTTATTCAATGAAGGATGTAAATGGGAGGTTGGCCGGGAGCAAAGATCAGAACACTTTAGTTTATAATAATAAGCACACTTAAGCTATTGGGTATTTTTTATTCATTCAGCAAGTACTTTTTAAGTGCTTACTATTTGCCCTGCACTGAACTAGCTGGTTCCAAGTGCAGAATATATGCCTGGGAGCAGCAGTCACAAAGGTTGTTCTTAAGGAGCTTTACGCTTGTAGAAGATATTAGACTAACATGAAAATGATCATAACTCAAGACTAAAAGCCATGGTTACCTCAGGGAACTCCAGGAAAGCATGCTGAGTTATGGGGCTTTCACTCAGAACCTTTGCAAACCCTGAGAATAAAAAGAACACTTCTCTAATTGTTTCCCACTGGGTCCCTTCCTCACCCTTTAGGAAAGAAACCTGTGAGGATAGGGAAGGGGCGAAGGGAATACAAATGAGGAAGAGAGGAGAGATCTCTGTGTTTGACACTTGATGCCATGGTGCAAAGTATACTCCTGGCCTCCTGTGACCAGGGTTTTTATGACTCTGGCCTTTGGTAATTAGGAAATAAACCTCTATAGCCAATATCAGAGGTAGTTTGAATGATAAGCCTTGTGTATTCCTGTGACACACTTAAAAATCAGTGTTTTCAAAGTGTTGCTGCATTAGCATTGTACATAGTGAGGCCACCCATGGTTCTGAACCTTTGCCTTTTCTCCAAGTCACAAGTGTTGAACATTGTAGCTGGCAGTCACCATAGTGAAGGAAGTGTTTTCTGGGTGAGACTATGGCCTTGAAACAGCTCACTTCTCATTGTTTTTTCCAGGGTGAAATTCACAGAGTGAAGACAGACGGCACCAACAGGACAGTGTTAGTTCCTCTCTCCAGTATGGGCTCTTCTATGAGCCTGGCCTTAGATTGGATATCAAGAAACCTTTATTACACCAATCCTGGGACTCAGTCAATTGAAGTAATGATTCCATAATACTACCATAATATTACTTAATACTATGTAATACAACACTGGTTTCTTTTATTGATTCCAGAGAGAAGGGGAGGGAGGGAGAAAGAGGGGAAGAGAAACATGGATGTGAGAGAGAAATATTGATTGGCTGGGGACTGAACCTGCAACCCAGGCATGTGCCATGATGGGGAACTGAACCCATGACCTCTTGGTCTGCAGGATGACGCCCAACTAACTGAGCCACACTGGCCAGGTCAACAAACACTGGTTTCTGATTCATGTAAAATCTATTCTTAGGAAATGTTCTCATGGGTTTTAAAATTATTTTTAAGCAGAAAGAAAAGCTAAGTGATGTTAGTATTAGCTATCCAAGTCTCTGAAGCTAAAGAGGAAAACCAACTTAAAAATAAATTACTGAAATTTTTTACTGTTCTCTTTGGTTTCCTCCTAAATATCAATACTAAGTTGTTCCTGTAGAAGGATTTAAGATATTTGATAAAAATATATAAAAGGATAAATAAAAATTATGTAAAAAATTCATCATAAAGGAGAGATTATAGTAGTCAGGGAATTTTTGCTATCTTTTCTCATCAAATCTTTAATGCTATTTAGTCCTAAACCTAGTTTATAGGTCACCTCTGTTGTAAGATGGAAATCTTTCTATGGCGCCAATACAGTTTTTCAAACAGTGAAACAGAAAGTAGAAACTTGATTCCAATTCCTTTGATACTCTCCTCTTTGCGATAACTGTTCTTTTTTACTCTAATTCCCAGAAGAAATTCTAGATGGGGTGCAGGTATGAAATCCCGTGAAGTAAATCAGAAGTAACTTGACTAGTATTGGTTTTCCCCATGCTGGGACAAGGTTAAAACATGTAAGGGATTATTAATCCATAATAATTTTGAAAGTGGACATTTCTAAAGCAGAGAGAGGGTCTTGTGAGAGGGACCATTGGCAGGGCCATGTAGAGTGGCAATCCACTGCTCTGGGTTAGGCTCTGGCTAGTAAGTTCGCTGCTCTTTGGGGCACACAGACAGATAAACACTAAAGGTGAGGGAGGCACACAGCAGTCCAGTGGCTAATCTACAGCCGATGTGATGGGAGACGATGTCGGACAGTGCTCTACCGTTCACAGAGGGCTTCCAGCAGCACCATCTCATTCGGGCTTCACAGCAGTCCCAAGGGCAGGCGACTGTAGTGGCCGCTCACGAGGAGAGGGACATTTGCAGTATGCACAAACGCTAATCTCCCCGGAATGTGCCAAACTGGGCAGAATCATCAACTGTTAACAATAAAGAAACACTTGGAGGCTCATCTGATTCAAGCCTTTTGTCTTTTAAATAAGAAGCTGAAGTCCATAGATGTTAAGAACTGGCATTAACAGTCAGCTTAACTGCCCAATTCCTGGGCGGTGTCCTAACTTTGCCTTGTTAGAAATTACAACTCTAGCAATCTGGCCTGATTTGACTCCCCTTTGTCAGTGAGAGAAGATATTCGTTCATCATGTCAGCTAAAAATATCACCCTCTCATCAAAACATGGGCGAAATTTGCAGCCTAAGATCCTTAATGTGGAACTCATATCCCTCTAGACTCCACTCAGTACAAAGCTGCCTTAATTCCAAATGACAGTTAATATGCTCCTGTACCATCTTGTGGTCTCTTGCTTTGCAAATGGGGGTCTTCCCTTTTTGACCGATAACTTTCCAAAAGCAAGGAACACGTCTCCTCCATCAGTGTTAGGTAGAATGAAAAAATACAAGTTGAAAATTAGCTGAGTGTGTGCCTATGCATGTGTATACATCGGTAAGGCTGCTTTACCCACCTAAACCTAAAGTTTGTACTTGTGCCCCAATGCAGTGAGGTACAGAGGAAAGATAATTTACTTTGGCATCCAAAGACCTGGCTTTGAGCTGGTTTGTTGGCTCATTCATTCACTCAACAAACACTAGGAAATGCTTTCTATGGATCAGTCCCATGGTTAGTCCTATGAATTCAAAGATAAATTAAACAAACCCCCCGCCACCACCCTGCCCTGCTTTTGAGTAGCTCACACATCTGAGGGCTAGACATATAAACAAATACATTTGCTCTGGTGCAATAAATATGGTATGAGCAGTGAATATAAAGAGCTGTGTGGTTGGGGGCAGAGGTGAAAGTGTAGGGGAAAGAATGGCAGGCTTTTCATAAGTGGTTGTTGGTCAGCAGTGCCTTGAAGGATGACCAATATTTGCTTCTGTCAAATGAAGACAAGGTAGAGAAAAACACTTTATTCAAGACTCTGAAATATAAAGATACATCTTGTTAGTGAGGAGAGCACCGGATTTCTTCTACTCACAGGCTGTTTGACCTTGGAAAAATTACTTAACTTCTCTGAACCTCTCTTTCCTTCCCTGTAAAATGGGGTTAATAGCTCAATAAGTAAAAGCGCTTCATGACACCAAGGTGGCCAGTGAATGCAGTGCCCTATTTCCCTCAACTCATTAGAATATTTAGAATATCTATGAAGGATCTCGGGGAATAATGACTCAAAGGTAAACTGCCCTTTTAGTGTTTGTATTGGTTTTCTCCTTTGGTGATATCAATTGTGACTTTTCCAGGAGAATGTTAGGCTGCTTAAGAACACAAGACTAGAGTTCATTTACAGCTTACCTGTACAACGTCTGCTCCAGCATAAAAGTAATTCACGTTTAATTCCAACTTCAGGATAAAAGAGAAACGTTTAAGAGATTGTGTTCCACTAGGGGTAGCTGTGTCGCCATTCCCTGAGAGCAATTTTGTGGCTGGAAAGGGAAGCCGACAGAATGGCTGTGTGAGAGTGATCCTGATACATTCCACAAAATGAGGGAGGAACTTTCCTTTGAACTAAAGAGAACCCAAGGCTTTGGAAAAGGAGAGAAATTATAGAAGAAAGAGGCAAACTAAAAAGAGAAAAATTGTCTTAGTCCAAGTAGGAGAGAAAGAAAGGTACCTGAGAAGAGAAAATTTTGAGAACAGAACAGTCAGGAAGAAAGGTGTGTGTGTGTGTGAGAGAGAGAGAGAGAGACATATAAACACAGACGCACAAATACCTATTGGCATTGAAAAACAATTTTATAAAAAGCTTCGTGCAAATCAACAGACATTTTCTCCCCCACCCCAGCCCTCTCAGATGCATATTAAAGTAGACTTGTTCCTAAAAAAAGCTGCTTCTAGTCCAGGAATCCATGTTTCTCTGTGATGTTGCGAGGCTGTTAGCATTGTGATTATAATATAATAACAATACAATTAAAAGTAGATGGTATTGGGAAAGACATTGAATTAAATCTTTTTAGGCCTTTTTTCCGTCATCTGTAATATAGGCATAATAATGGTATCTATCTCACAGGGTTCTCCAATAATGCTTATTATAATGCTTGGTACCTACTAGTGTCCAATAAGTGGACCAATAAATTATAGGAAACATTTATTAACATACTTGTGCCGGTTATCCATGTTATCTCATTGTCCTGTGAGCTCTATGCAGGAGGTGCCATTGTCATCCACATTTTAATGATGAATAAACTGAGTTCCAACAGCTGAATTTATTTGCCTTAGGTCACACAGTCAGACCTGGCAGGGCAGAAATTTGAACTTATGTGTTTTAACTCTGTTAACTTGGAAGAGAATTCACTTTAACTTTGAGTGAATTCACACTGTTTGATCAGCTGTGTGTGCAGTGATGGGCCACTGGGTGCTATGGCCCAGTCACTGGGAGGCAGGGTGACTGTGGGGTTCCCATCTGTCTTCCAGAGTTTTCTTTTATCTTTTTGAAGGTTTTTGTAGTTTCTCTCTTGCATTGATTCTCTGTGTTTCCTCATTCGAATCCTTCTTTTATTCATATACATTTCTTCTCCTGAACTTTCAGTGAAATGAAAATAAGCATTTGGGAGGCGATTTTTTTCTTTTCTTACTCTCATTTTCTTTCTTCCTTTTTTTAAAGGATTTTGTTTATTTATTTTTGGAGAGAAGGGAAGGGAAGGAGAAAGAGAGAGAAACATCACTGTGTGGTTGCCTCTGGAGTGCCCCCTACTGGGGACCTGGCCCACAACCCAGGCATGTGCCCTGGCTAGGAATCAAACGAGCAACCCTTTGGTTTGTAGGCTGGCACTCAATCCACTGAGCCACACCAGTCAGGACTCTTAGTCTCATTTTCTATTGAGCTGATTTCCTTATATCCAGGAAATGCAATTAGGAATTATCTGAACCTCATGCAAAACCTCCCATTCATCCCTAGTCTTGCTTTGGAATTTGTTGTGTGTTTTACATTGTCCTTCACATCAGCATTCTTTGTTTTCCCTAATAAATGATTTTATGCTCTAGGTTTTGACACTCCGGGGTGAGGTCAGATACAGAAAAACACTGATTACCAATGATGGGACAGCTCTTGGAGTTGGTTTTCCAGTTGGCATAACTGTTGATCCTGTTAACGGGTGAGTGTGAAGCAGTGACTCATGCCTTCCATACAGCACCGTTCTTGTACATGTTATGGTCTGATGAAAGTAGAAGATTTCAAACCTAGGACATTTTCTGATTTCATACGCCAACATTTGGAAAATACAGATCTCAGTGAGGAAGAGAAATAGCTCTGTGGTATGTTTAATGTGAAGGATATGAGATGATATATATGTTGTTCTGTGTTCTTCAAATTAATAACATTGGACTGAAAATCAATTCCAAGCAAGCAAGAATTTTAGAAATTTAAAAATAGAATTGTAAGAATGAGCAACACATTCTGACTTTGAGTGAACCTGGAAAACTTTAAGGGGGTAGATAACATTTGAAATAGACCTTGAAGGATGAACAAGCTTCTAGTAGGTGGAGGATGGGTTGCGATTGGGGAATGGTACGTGAGGCCAACTAAGCACTGAAGGTGCAGAGGCCTGGTGATGCAGAGCACTGGAACCAGAGGCTTAGCGTACAGTTGACCAGATGGGAGGTACAGTAGATAAGGAAGGTCATTTGGGAACAAATCTTGGGGAACTTTAATGTCATGCTGAGGAATTGCACTTGATTCTTTAGGGAAATAAAAAGCCAGCAGGGAATTTGGAGGAAGAGAGTGATGGAACCAAATCTGTATTTTAGAAAAGACTAGTCAGAACCGGAGTGGAAGAGGCCAAGGGCAGGGAGAAGAGGAGAAAATGAAATTCATGACATAGACTAGAGTCCTGTGGTATGTTTGATCAGTTACTTCATTTTATACTGTATTATAAACTAGAACAATACATTATTAAGTGTGAGCATTGACTTTTTAAGAGAATAGTTATCTCACACCAAGTGCATTTTGACTTTCTGTTTGACAGTCAGAAGATGCGCAGGTGTGGGAGGGGAGGAGGTGTCAGCTCTCTGCTTCAGGGACGGGAGATGCACAAGTCAATCTCAATCCTTAAAGGGTACCAAAAGCAAAAATTTTATTCCATGATTGCTGGCTTGTCCTAATTTTCAGTTATTTTTTCCAGAAGGACAGTCTTAGCTTTAAAGTTCCACTTTTGAAACTCAAGTTCATGCATTATTCATTTTCCTTTCATCAAACATTTATTTACTCTGCTATTATTGGATGGTCTATTAGAATCTGCAAACTACTAATACAAAATCCAAAATGTCTAATGGCTCAAAGAAAATAGAAGTTTATTTGTCTTTCATTTGGGCAGTGGAGTTTGGGCAGAAGGTGGGAGAAGCTCTATTCTGCACAGTCATTCAGGGGCCCAGGCTGACAGGGTCTTCAGTAGGAGACTTTCAAAGTCATCTTGGGTGTTGACAACTTTTGAGCAGTAAAGGGAGGTGCATTCAGGAATGTGATGGGTAGTTTTTATGGACCAGGCCTGCACGCCATGCGTACTACTTCTGCACACCTTCCTTCAGCTAGAATTCAGTCACATGGCTACAGCTAACTATAAGGAAGCCAGGGCATGTAGTCCAGATTTTTACGAAAAAAGAAAAGGAAGACATTGATTTTGGCAAGTGAAAGCATTCTCTGCCAAGCTTAGGGGTATATGGGTTGTTACAAAGATTATTAAAAGCATAATCTATAATTTTTGTAACCTCAAGAATTTATAGGTTAGTATATTTGATAAATCCCATGCATAAATACTAATAACCCAGGTGTGTATATGATTAAGAGCCATAAAAGAAGATAAAAAAAATTGGGATGAGAGTGCTATAGAGAGAAATTTTCAGCTTAATGGAGGTGATGCTGTTTGAACTGGATCTTAAGAGATACATAGAATTTCACTATGCAGAGCTGGCTTTAGGGATATCATCCATTCTCCGAAGGAAGCAAAGTCAAGAGCAGGAGCAAAGGGAGAGATGTTCAGGTAACTAAGAGTGGCCCAATTGAATTGGGAGGCATTGATTTTTCAGAGGAAGCAGGATAGAGACTCATGGATAGAATGTTTTGGGTGCTCAGTGAAGAGAAAGTCTTGAGAAAATTATGGTCAGTGTTATTGAATCAGTTGCTGCAGAAAAGCATTCCTGGGGGTGTCACTAATAAAGCATTGAGTCGCTGGTCACATCAGAAAGAGGATGTTCACTGGAGATCTAGAAGAGTTAAAGAGTGAAAAGAAGGTGAAGAAGTGTGACTGCTCTTTGTAAGAGTTTGGTATTGAAAACATAGAAAAAGGTAAATGTGTAGATCAAAGTGTAACAGGAAAAAATTTTAGAATAGGGAAACCTGAGCGTATGTTTAAGCGCAGATGAAAGACCAGTGATGGAATCACTGATGAAGAATGAAAATTATGGGCTGGGATTAGTAAGGACAATTTTGAAAGAACCAAGAAGGGGAACATAACGTGGTCAGCGAGGGGTGATTGTTCTCAGCTAAGGTTGGGTAGCTTAAATTTTTATTCAACTCAGAGTTCACAAGAGCTCTGTGACTTTGTTCAGCAAACTTTTGGTAGCTTGGAATGGGGGAGGAGAAAGCAAATAATGATAGGAACACAGGGTTAGTAATTAGGGAGGTAGGCATGCTGGGAGATCAAGAGAATTCATAAGAATATTGTTAAAATGGTTGCATATGAGGTCCAGGCATAGAAGGACTGGGGGTTTGGGAGCTCTACAAGTTTTAAGGGCAAAGAAACTTCAACAGGAGAAATAAAATAAGAGCAGGGATGAGTTGGGAGAGTTTGTCAAGGCAGAGAGTTTCAGAGTTTGAGAAGTTAGAAGGACTTGCAGACGAGGTTCATGGGATGGGTGTATCGGATTGGTGGTGGAAGAGGTATGCAGTAAAGATAATTGGAGCCAAGGAATTTGAAGGCTTGTGAGGAAACAGTGTAAGAGAATTGTTTATTGTGGCTATAGCAGGAGAGGAGATAGAAAGAAATTAAAACCTGGATTCAAGTTTGAAAGTTATGCCCTCAGTGGAAAAGGAAAGCAACCCTTCATATACGTTGATGAAAACTTTCATCTATTGTGGATTTGGCGGTTCTCCTTGGTGATTAAGTCTGGTTCATTGTGAAATGGAAAGTTTTACATCCCGATGTCAGCATGCCAATGGAATTCCGTTGTCAGAAAAATGTCACGAATTTTTCTCCTATTTTGTTGCATTTTTCATCAAAGAAATCAGATTAATTAAGAAAGTAGCTGTTCTTGTGGGAGATGATGATTTGGATAATTGAGGAAGAAGCCTGGGAGGTGAGCAGGCAGGTACCTGACAACTTTTTCACTAGCTTTGTCCCTCCCCGTGTACCGGGCAGAATGAGACCTTTTGAAAGGCATTGACTGTTGATGTAGGTTCTTCCTTAGTCACAAGACTTCCACCTGCTTGACCAAGCTAAAGGATCACCCACCAATGGTTCATGATACCCTGCTGGTTTAGACACCATTGAAAATGACCTCTACCCCAATAATAACTAGGAAATATATAGACATTGATACTGGCTAAATATTCAACATTGTACTTAAAAAATATTGATGAATCAGACTTTCTCCATTGAATTGTGTATATCTTGAGGACAAGGAATACATGTTATCATTTAAATATTTAAATAAGAGATGTCATTTGCTTTAATCCACCTTCGGTTTCATTGACTTAGTGTTTTTCATGTTCGCAGGAAACTGTACTGGTCGGACCAGGGAACTGACAGTGGGGTTCCTGCCAAGATTGCGAGTGCTAACATGGATGGCACATCTCTGAAGACCCTCTTCACCGGAGACCTCGAACACCTGGAGTTTCTCACCCTTGATATCGAGGATCAGAAGCTCTACTGGGCGGTCACCAGCAGGGGAGTGGTATGAGCACCCTTTCAGTCTGTTGGTCGTCATTGCTGAGCCTGCGTGGCCCATCCGGATTGTTCTGAGCTGTCTGGGATGTGTGCAGTGATGAGAAAGCTCTTGTCACATGCTGCGATTTCTGCATACAACTCAGCATGACCCATGCAGCACTCACCATCTCCCTCCCTTCCTCTTTCTGCTTCTGCTCTGCCCTCCTGGGTCTGTGAGCTTGTTAGAGGTGTAACTCTCCATCTTTTCTCCTAGGCGAGAAGCCTCCTGTTTCTCCTTGACTCTGATAACCATGTCCTTACTTAATCATCACAAAATCCTTGTTCTCTTTCCTCAGGTTTAGCCTTTTTCTGCCACTTCCACCCTTTTGAGCCACCTCTCTCTAGCCTTGACTAGAACATTAGCCCTCATTACTGTGCCTGCTTTCATGATGAAGACATGCTGTCTTCATAAAACCCACAAACAATAGGTTTGATCGCTGCCCAGCCTAGAGGAGAAGCTCCACACATTTCAGCTGAGCTGGGTCAGCTCTAATCTGCTGTGGGGAACTCCCTCAGCAGCTGCCCTCCTGGCAACCTTATCTTCTGGAACTCCTGTCAGATTCTAAGGCACCGCCTGCGCTTGCAGCTGCTGGGTTCCCTTGCCCACTGAGGCAGGGGCCTGACCCCGTTTGTCTCTCTTGCCAGTGCTCAGCTCAGATCCTGGCACAGAGGAGGCACTTGAGAAGAGTTTTGAAATGAAATCAGACCAGCTATCTACATGTCATTTTTCTTCCAGAAGCAGGCCACTTGCCATTTCCCAATAGGAGCTTCATTTTTGTGTGTTCTTTTCAAGTTCACCAAGTCGTTCTGACTAAGGCTTCTCACCTGTTCTGCTATACCAGTGCTGCCCTTTGCCCCACCAGTCTTGCTGTCTCCTGTGATTGTATGGAGCATGTTTCCGATCGCCACTGCAGAAACTGTTGATGATGTTAAATGCAGGGTCAGTCAGCTCCCGTGTAAGGGCTCCCAGTTGGACATATTTAAGGAGACATTAATTGTGTATGTTTGACTAGAATATCACATGCAGAGATAAAATAGGGTTAGTCCTCATTTCTTCACCACGCCATCTGAGAAAGTTGATTGACTTACCTGAACTTTGGCTTCATTATCAATGAAATGGGCACAATGACATTGCCTGACCTACTGCTCAGTGTGGTTGTAACTATCAAATGACAAAATAGATACGAAAAATCGCTGTGAAGGATAGAGTGCTGTATAAATGTCAGGTCTGTAGTTTCAAATGTTTCTCTCATTTCACTATGAATCAGTCAATAACAAAGTTCTGATCTTTTAGATTGAAAGAGGAAACGTGGATGGCACAAGTCGAATGGTCCTGGTAAACTATCTTTCCCACCCCTGGGGAATTGCTGTCTACGGTTCCTTCCTCTATTATACTGATGAGCATTACGAGGTCATTGAAAGAGTTGACAAGGCCACCGGGGCCAACAAAGTAGTCTTGCGAGATAATACTCCAAATCTAAGGGGACTCCGAGTTTACCATAAACACAGTAAGTATTTGTCACTGAAACATACACCATCGTGGATGTACAATGTGTGATCACCTCTACACACTTAGATATAAACACATGCTAACACACAGACCTATGTACATACACATGCATGCAAATTGAAAGGACTCAAAATATTTTAAAAATGATAACCATGTCTTAAACATAGCTAAGTGTCTGAGACTAATCTGGCATCTGAAAGGCCAGACTGACTTCAGAGTGAGCTTATTCCCGTTCTTCTCTCTTCACCTTAGACTCTTCACTTAGCTCTGCTTCACAGCACTCTCTGACATGCCTAGTCGTATGGCCTGGGTTTTCTAATTAGCTGCAATGGAACCTCTGTAAGGACAGTCATTTTGTCTGTCTTGTTTCTCGCTCTCTACCCAGTAACTACAAAGGTTCTGGCACCTTGCTCAGTAAATATTGATTGGATGACTGCTGGGAAAATGTATCAGGATAAAATTTTTAAGCTTTCTTTCTTTCTTTTTTTTAAACGGAATCTATAATCTTTTTTTAAAAAGATTTTATTTATTTATTTTTAGAGAGGGAAGGGAGGGAGAAAGAGAGAGAGAGAGAAACATCAATGTGTGGTTGCTGGGGGCTGTGGCCTGCAACCCCGGCATGTGCCCTGACTGGGAATCGAACCTGCAATGCCTTGGTTCGCAGCCCGCGCTCAATCCACTGAGCCATGCCAGCCAGGGCTTAAGCTTTCTTTAAATTGTTGTTCAAGTACAGTTTTCTGCCTTTTTCCCCAAGCAGCCCATCACCTCTGCACTCTCCCCTCCCTCCCGTTTCCACAGCCACCCTGCTGTTATTGTCCATGTGTCCTTTATACTTGTTCCTGCAAACCCTTCACCTTTTTCCCCTGAAATTCCCTCCCCTCTCCCCTCTGATCACTGTCAGCCTGTTCTCAATTTCAGTGTCTTTGGTTATATTTTTCTTGTTTGTTTGTTTTGTTGATTAGGTTCCTGTTGAAGGTGAGATCATATGGTATTTGTCTTTTACTTCCTGGCTTATTTCTGGAATTTTTAATCTTAAAAGGAATATTATTAGCTGTTGCCTATTTCAACATATTTTTCAGAAATAATCTTTTTGTTATGCCCCCTTTAAATTAGCATTGTGATCTAGAGATTATTTTTATAGTTCTGACCTAGTTTATAGCTTTTACTCTCTAATCAAAGATTATCAAACAATTTGTTTGCTGTTCTATAACCTCAGGTGTCATTGGTATTTATTTCTATTGCATGTGAATAGAAAACTTTTAAATGTTCTTATTTAATATATTTTATAACAAATGCCTATCATATGTTGTTGATCATGTCTTTAAACTGATATAATTTTAAATGCCAGTACATAGGCCAAGAAGGAAAATAAGTTAGAATTTTTATACTGACTTCCCTAATTTTTACATGATTTGTGGAAGAAATACAATTGGTGCTCCATTCTCTATTACACAATAGCTGTGGTCCTGTTTTCATATGTTTAGATGTTAGTTTTATAAGCTTTAGTCTTTCAAGTATTGTTTTTAGGTTCTTAACTCAGATACTGTATTTTGTTATTAATTTTATAATGAATTATTTGTTGACCCAATTTTAAAAGTTTGAGATGGAGAGGCAAGTAGGTAGGGTCCAAAGTTACAAACTGATTTTGATTTCATTTAGACTCTGCCGAATCCTCAAATGGCTGCAGCAACAATGTGAACGCCTGTCAGCAGATTTGCCTGCCTGTACCAGGAGGACTGTTCTCGTGCGCCTGTGCCACTGGATTTAAGCTCAATCCTGATAATCGGACCTGCTCTCCATATAGCTCTTTCATTGTGGTTTCGATGCTGTCTGCAATCAGAGGCTTTAGTCTGGAATTGTCGGATCATTCCGAAGCCATGGTACCAGTGGCAGGCCAAGGTACGCCACTCCACTCTAAGTAAGATTTGACTCCATCTGGTGCCAAGTTGCAATCCTTGGTGCTGTAAAGCATTTCTCTGTCTTGTCTTTCTCTTTAAATGAACTGATTCAGCCTCAAGTGGTTCTCAGACTTTAGTGTGCATCAGAATTGGAGGGCTTTTAAAACACAGATCTGGGTCCCATCTCCAGATTTTCTGATTTAGTAGTCTGGGGGGGCGGGGCTACAGAATCATCATTCCTAACAAGTTCCCAGGGCGTGCTGATGTTGCTGGTCTACATACCAGAGTGAGGAGGACAGGCCTATAGCAACGTAGAATGAGATCACAAGAAATATTAGAGCTGGTGGTCAGAAGAACCGTTCCTCATTTCTGAGTATTAATGGAAATTTTAGGGTAGAGAGTTTAGTACTATTTAGGATAGTAATGAAATAGTCTCCAATCTGATTTATTAATATATATTTGATGAGTCGAAATAAATGAATAAATGAATGTATAAAGTGACCACTTGCTTTCTAGATGAGCCAAGAGGTTTCTAGGTGTATATATATTACCACAACAGGAACTAAGTTTTTAGTAGCATCAGAAGGAGTGTGCCACAGGCTAGTGATAGAGATAAAAGGCAGGAAGGGAAGGAAAAAGGAGGGAGGGAAGGAGGGTTGGGAGAAGTGGTCAGAACAGACAGGAAAGCATGCGGCGAGAGGTGTCAGTGTTCTGGCTCCACACGGGCTCCCGCCTGACGACCATGGTCACATGTACTTGTGTCGGAGCGTGTTTTCTCATATCTAAGAAAGCGTGCATCCAAATTACCGTCTTATAAAGATATTGTAAAATTCATAATTTTTTCCACCCAACTTTTAAAAAATACATTTTATTGATTATGCTGTAGTTGTCCCAATTTTTCCCCCTTTGCCTCCCTCTGCCCAGTACCCCCCTTCTGTCCAGCAATCACCCCCTTGCTTCATGTCCATGGGTTGTACATATAAGTTCTTTGGCTTCTCCATTTCCTAGACTATTCTTAACCTTCCCCTGTCTATTTGTAACTACCAATTATGCTTCTTAATCCCTGCACCATTTTCCCCATTCTCCCCCTTACCCCTCCTAGCTGATAACTCTCCAAATGATCTCTGTATCTGTGATTTTGTTCCTGTTTTGGTTGTTTGCTTAATTTGTTTTTCTTAGATCCAGTTGTTGATAGTTGTGAATTTGTTGCCAATTTAATGTTCATAGTTTTGATTTTCTTTTTTTCTTAAATAAGTCAGTCCCTTTAACATTTCATGTAATAATGGTTTGGGGGTAGTGAATTCCTTTAGTTTTACCTTGTCTGGGAAGTATTTCATCTGCTCTTCGATTCTAAATGATAGCTTTGCTGGATACAGTAATCTAGGTTGTAGGTCCTTGCTTTTCATCACTTTGAATACTTCTTGCCAGTCCCTTCTTGCCTGCAAAGTTTCTTTTGAGAAATGGGAACTCCTTTGTAGGTAACTCTCTGCTTTTCTCTTGCTGCTTTTAAGATTCTCTCTTTATCTTTAACCTTTGGTATTTTAATTGTGATGTGTCTTGGTATATTCCTCTTTGGGTCCAACTTGTCGCAACTCTGTGCTTCCTGGATTTGTATGTCTATTTATTTTGCCAAACTGGGAAGCTTTCTTTCATTATTTTTTCAAATAAGTTTTAAATTTCTTGCTCTTCCTCTTCTCCTTCTGACACCCCTATGATTTGGATATTGGTATGTTTCAAATTGTCCCAGAAGTTCCTAAGCCTCTTCTCATTTTTTTGAATTCTTGTTTCTTCTCACTGTTCTAGTTGAATAATTATTTCTTCCTTGTGTTTCAAATTGTTGATTTGAAGCCTGGCTTCCTTTATTTCTCCCTTTATGTTGTTGTCATACTCAATGAGTTCTCTGAGTATCCTGATCACCAGTGTTTTGAACTCTGCATCTGATAGGTTGGTTATCTCTTTTTTGTTTAGTTTTTCTTTTTTTTCCGGGGTTTGGTTCTATTTTTACATTTGTGCCATATTTCTTTGTCTCCTCGATTTGGTGGCCTCCTTGTGTTCATTTCTGTGTATGAGGCAGAGCTGCTTTGACTCCCTGTCTTAGTTTCACGGCCTATTGTAGAAGAGGTGCCTGTAAATTGTTGGGGCAAAGACTTAGGTAATCTCCAGGGTGGGGCAATCCATATCACTACTTCCAGGCTCTGTGTTGCGGGAGGGCTCAGAGAAGAGACAGTGCTGCTGCCTGGCTTCTGGAGGCTTGCCCGGCACTCTCCCCATTTCCAGTCACTTCACCCACTACCCGTATGCAGATGGCACCCTTCCAGCTGTTGCCCTGGTGCTGAATCCCAGAATGGGTGGGTTTGCATGCGTTCTAAGATTGTGTGGGTCCTTTAAGTGGAGTTTCCTACAAATCCAGCAGTTTCTTCTGTCACCCCAACCCCCACTGGTTTTCATGGCCAGAAGTTATGGGAATTTCTCTTGCCTGCGCAAGGACTCTGGGCTGTGTGGTCTGGCCTAGAACCCTATGTGGTTTGGCCTGGGGCTAAGATCACTTGCTCCCCAGGTGTCCCTCCTGATTTTTATCATCCACACTGGCTGCCCCTTCTCTGCACCACATCATGTCTCCTCCCCTCCTACCTATCTGGGTGAATGTGGCTTCTTTAAATCCTTGGTTGTTGGACTTCCATGCAGTTCAATTTTCTGATAGTTCTGGGTGTTATTTGTTTTGAGGTGTAGTTGTAATTGTCTCTGTGGTTGCGTGAGGAGGTGAAGCATGTCTAATTGTTAACATCTCGCCACATTTGAGGTCCCAATTTGTGTATGGTTGTGTGTGTGTGTACATACAGAGTGAGGCAAAAGTAGGTTTATAGTTGTTTGTATGAAAACAATGCAATAATTAATAAATAATATAAGAATGAAGTTTGTGTTTCATGTACTCACAACTGTAAACCTACTCTTGCCCCACCTGGTACATATCCATGCATCTTTATTGAACTTTTTGAAAATACTTGCAGATATCATGATACTTCATCTCTATAAACTTTAACATGCATCTCCTAAGGGCATTATCATCTAATATTTACATTTATATTTTTCTCTTTTGCCTCAGAAAATTTTTTATGGCTGTTGTTGTGTTCCAGCCAAGATCTAATCAAGACTCATGCATTATATTTGGAATGTCTCTTCAGTTTCTTTTGATCTGCAGTAGTTGCCTTGGTTTTTTTGTTTTGTTTGTTGTTGTTATGGCATTGATTTATTAAAAAATAGTTGATTTTTTTGAAAAGACAGACTAATTGCTTTTAGAATCTCACATTGAGGATTTATCTGATTATTTTCTCCTGGTGTCATTTAATATGTTATTCAATTTATACCCTGCATTTCCCATGAAATGAAAGTTAGATCTAATTGTTGGATTACATTGAACACATTTGGTGAGAATAACTCATAGGTAATGTCATGCACTTGATACATAGTCTTATTAAGAAGAACATGATATCAGCTTCTTCCCCTCTTAGTGAGATTTAAACTCGATCACTTGCTTAAGGTGGTCACCATGAAATCCCTGCTTTTTAAAGGTATATTTTTCCCTTTGTAATTTGTAAGACAATTTTGAGGTCACACTGTGGCATCCAATGAATATCTTGTTACCCTACTGCCTATTACCAATTGGTTTTAGCAGCAACTGATGATCCTTGTCTGAAATGATTATTTAATTAGGATTGAAAATGGTGATGTTCTTATTCTATCATTTCTTCTACATTTATTAGATAATATTCTTCTAGGAGCACTGTCCTATTTACCCAGTGAAACTTAAAAAAAAAATTTATCACTGTGGACTCAAAATTTCACTTTTTTAACTCAATGTGTTATAAATCATTTAATGTAATTACTCTTCCGGTGCTCCAGCCGATCCACGTTGGCCAGGGAGGACCTCTTGAAGTGGCTGCCTGTGTTCTTCTGACGTGATCCCATCAGCATTTGAGTGCTTCCTTGCTTGTTGGTGTAGTAAGATGTTCTAGGTTCACCTCATACCTTTCTACCCCCCAATTCTAATCAGCCATGTCTCCTAGGAGCCAGTGCTTCTTATTGTGGGAAAGGTGGGAGACCAAGATGTGGGTGGTAGGTGTGCTCTTTGTAACCAGGAAACAATTAGTTCTGTTTTGCAGTGGGGCATAGTCAGATCATGGGTTGGAAAGGAGGGCAGACACTTAAAAATTCTAGTTCTAGCTAGTGCCTTGTTTAATAATCTTTTCTTAAACATTCCAGGACGAAATGCACTGCATGTGGATGTTGATGTATCTTCTGGCTTTATTTATTGGTGTGATTTTAGCATCTCTGAGAAATCTTATAATGCAATCCGTAGAATCAAACCAGATGGGTCTGGTTTTACAAACATCGTCACACATGGGATAGGAGAAAATGGAGTGCGGGGTATTGCAGTGGACTGGGTAGCAGGTAGGTAAGCTGCATAATGATGTCATTATGTTTTCTTGTGTGTTTGTATCTCTTTAATCTTATTTTATGCTAGGAAATTTAGTCTAACATTGTATATGCTACAGATCTGTATTTCTGATCCTAAAATATGATGTAAACCATGAAATGGCAAGTGTTTATTTTAAAGCCCAACAACTTTAGTTGCCCAACTCTTAATTGCTTCCTCTTGTTAATTCATAAAGCCCTTTTAATTAGGTACTTTCTCTATTGTAGTTCTATTAAAATGCCTGACTCAATATTGCATTAACTGAGTTGTATTGGTTCATGTACTTAATTTTGAAATAACACTCATTTTTAATGATTCACTGAAAATCAAATGCATTATAATTTTTAGAATACAATACCATTCTACAAAAATAGGTATCACTGAGTTTTATCCAGCTTGGTGAGTAGACATAACATAGAAATATTAAAATGTATTATAAAAACCCAGGTACCATAGTAAGAGTTTATTGAAAATAGTAAATATGGTAGTATGGTTAGATAAGATGTTACTTGGGTTCCTGAATCTCATTCCTGATTATGAATTTACTGTTATTCCTGAGGGTAGAGTTACAGCAGGGTCAGTAGTCTGTGTCCTGTGGACCAAAGGTAGCACACTGCCTATTGCATTTAAGTCGAGTTTCACTGAAACACAGCTATGCCCACTTGTTTATGTACTGTCTATGGCTGCTCTTATGTTACAGTGGCAGAGATTAATACTTGTGAAAGAAACCTCATGCTCTGCAAAGCCCAAAATATTTACAATGAACAAGCCTTTTTAGAAAAAGTTTTCCAACCCTGGATTAAAGGATTGGAATACACTTATAGTCCCATTAGAAATAGATAATGAAAAGAATAGATCAGTAACATTGCATACTGGCATGATTTCTCTAGAGCAGGTTTGAATCAGATATAGGAAGGAACAAAGGTGTGTTTTTGTAGCTGGTTTAACAACAGACTTTCAACTACGTGGAATCAATGTGGGATCACTCTTCGTTATACTGTCTTCACAATATGCTCTTTTTTCCCCTTGCATTGTTTTATAATGCTCAAAGGCAAACACAGTTTTGTTTTGGTGGCTTTAAAAGGTTCATGGAATGACTACATCTACACTGGTTAGGAAGACTAGGACAGGACCTCATGTTAGTGTTAGCGCAGACCTTGATCAACGACCTGAGATCCTGGTCCCTCTTTGCTCCTTTTCTTCATGTTGGAGTAGAAGTCACACCATGATGAAGCTTACTTAGAGTCTTTGAAGATGCAGGTATTCGACATTCAGGTAGAAAAGGAAGGACATCCTTGGAAAAAAACTTTTGAGTTAAAAGTAGGTTCTGACATTTGCTGAATTCTAATGTGGTTTAGAAGCTGAGGATAGGCACATTCTGTTTAAATTTGAAGAAAAAATCTCTTTAAATCCTGAGTAAATATTTATTTTTCTAAGTCTAAACAGGCATTCATTATCTTGGAAAATAAAATACATACTGAACCAAACCTCAACCTTACACATTTTGTTCTGAATATCCTCTTTTTCCTTCTAGCTTTTCCATTTATGAGCATGGTCTTTCATTTTTTCTTGCAGGCAATCTTTATTTCATCAATGCTTTTGAGTCTGAAACACTAATAGAAGTTCTGCGCATCAATACCACCTATCGTCGTGTTCTCCTTAGAGTCATAGTGGACATGCCCAGGGATATTGTTGTAGACCCCAAGCACAGATACCTCTTCTGGGCTGACTATGGGCAAAACCCAAAGATTGAACGTGCTTTTCTTGACTGCACCAATCGGACTGTGCTTGTGTCTGAGGGCGTCGTCACACCACGAGGCTTGGCTGTGGACCATGGAAATGGCTATGTGTATTGGGTTGATGATACTTTAGATGTCATTTCAAGGATTGATATTGAAGGAAAGGAATGGAAAGTGATTCGTTATGGCAGTCGCTACCCAACTCCTTATGCCATCACTGTTTTTGGAAATTCTATCATATGGGTAGACAGAAATCTAAAAAAAATCTTCCAAGCTAGCAAGGAACCAGAGAACACAGAACTGCCGGCAGTGATCAGGGACAATATCAATTGGCTAAGAGACGTGACTGTCTTTGACCAGAGTGTCCAGCCCCGATCACCAGCTGAGGTCAACAACAACCCTTGCTTGGAAAATAACGGTGGGTGCTCCCATCTCTGCTTTGCTCTGCCTGGATTGCTCGCCCCGAACTGTAGCTGTGTTTTTGGGACCCTGGACCGTGACGGCAAGAGCTGTACCATTACAAAACAAAATTTCCTCATCTTCGCCTTGGAGAACTCCTTGGGAAGCCTACACTTGGATCCTGAAGACCATAGCCTACCTTTCCAAGCAATAAATGTGGGAGGACATGTCATGGCCCTGGACTATGACAGCATAAATAACAGAATTTATTTCACACACAATTTAGAAGCTAGACATGGCCAGATTTCCTATGTCAACCTGGATACAAGGATCAGTTCTCCCACTGTCATTGTTTCAGGTAAGTGCACTCCAGGTATGGCTTATTTTGGACACGGTGGGATCAACACGTGGATGGCCAGGTGATTCTAACATGCATATGAGCCTCTAACGTGTGTGTGCTTGTTGGTTTTATCCAGACATAGGGACTACTGATGGCATTGCTTTTGACTGGATCAATAGAAGAATTTATTACAGTGACTACACCAACCAGACGATTAACTCCATGGCTGAGGATGGGTCTAAGCGTGCTCTGATAGCCCACGTTACAAAGCCAAGAGCAATTGTCTTAGATCCTTGTGGAGGGTATGCCATCATCTTGGTTATATTTCTGTTTACTTATTGCTGACCAGAGAGGGGCCTGAAGTTATTTTATGTTCACAGAGGGCCAACACTTTATGGACTTGTAACACTGTGCTATTGATTGAAGGGTGAAAGAGGGGCTTGCCTTGGGAAGGAACTCATGTTGACCCTAGAAATGTTGTCAGCATACTAGGGAGTCAGTGCTCTAGCTCAGTAAGTCCCCTTTGGGCACATTGCGTGGGTGGGAGTCATTCTTTTTTAGGGAAAGATGATGAGGTTCCTTGTGATGAAGTAATTATGACTCCTCCTGAATGACTAGGTACATCTACTGGAGTTCCTGGGGCACTAATGCCAAAATCGAGAGAGCCACAGTGGGAGGAAACTTCCAGGAGCCCGTTGTGAACAGCAGCCTGGTCTGGCCCTCGGGGCTCACCGTGGACCATGAGGAAGACCTTCTCTACTGGGCAGATGCTAGTTTGTATGTGTCTTTGGTCAGTCGTGTGGGTACAGATAAGAAGAGTTCTTTCCTTTTACAAAGAAGAGAGATTTGTGTATTGGAATGGAAAACATAAAATGCCAAATAGATAAAACGTAGAATCACAGGTTTAGGAACTATATCCTAGCTTGGTGGATGTACCTGTGAAAGTTGATGTATGTTATGAGACTGAACTGAACTATGAGGAACTTATTCTTTCTGGATTCCAGCATTTTTTTTTAAACTCTGTTTTAGGCGCAAAATTGAACGCAGCACTCTGAGGGGCACGGAGCGTGAGGTCATTGTCAGCACAATCTTTCGTCCTTTTGGCCTGACCGTCAATGGCCAGTACATTTACTGGACCGAGTGGTTCACAAAAAAAATTTACCGAGCCAACAAATATGACGGGTCAGGTCAGACTACCATGACCACGAGTTTTCCATTCCGGCTGATGAGCATCCGTGTGGTTGTGAGGGACCACCCACAGCAGTGCGGCAATCCTTGCGACCAGTTTAACGGGGGCTGCAGCCACATCTGCGCGCCAGGTAAGGCACTGCCAGTGAAGATGGAATCACGGAGAGTCATAATAATGGTGACAATTGAGGGATGGCTGGAGGAATATTCAGCTCTAATGGGAGAATAATATTCAAATTCTGGATTTGAGGGTAATTAAGAAAATAGATTTGGGAGATCCTTTTCTAGTTTGTAAGTGTGATGACTGGGTGTTCATGCTCTTGTGTGAGATGTTCCTCCCTCAAGCCTTGTTATGGCTTTGGCACATTACCTCTCTGATATGGGAAAAAGTAGATTTGGGAGTTTCTATGTTGAGAGGAAGTCTTCCATATTTTTTTTTCTGTTTGATATGAGGATTTCTTATGAAGGCATTTTTAATTCAAGCTTAATGGAGGTAGAAAGATGGGGACTTGAGATTTAATTCTTCCACTTGGGAGGTATTATCTATAGTTGGAAATATTTCTGATGATGTGATATATGATATGTGCTTCTAGGACTTTATTGAGAACAACAGATTCATAGGAAGATGTGCCTTTTAATACCATTGCTTTGCAGATTTTGCTGAGAAGGCAGATTCATTGTAATTGTTTCAGTGTGGATTGAGGAGTTGTTTAAGGATTGGGGTGAATTAGCCACATTTGCTAATTGGTGGTAGTTCTTCTTGATGGAAAAATGACTCAGAGCATCATTGAAGGTTGATGGGAGCAGTTTCCCTGGTTTGTTCTTAGCACATTTAATATAGAGGCTGTCGCCAAGTGCTGTTCTGAGGGAGAAAATATGACTCTTTGCTACACAGATCTTCAGCTTTTTCTGGCCTACCTTTCTTCAGGTCCAAACGGCGCCGAGTGCCAGTGCCCACAGGAAGGCCGCTGGTACCTGGCCAACAACAATAAGCACTGCATTGTGGACAATGGTGTACGGTGCGTTGGCTCCAATTTCACCTGCCTCAATGGGCGCTGCATCTCGGAGCAGTGGAAGTGTGACAACAGAAATGACTGTGGTGACAACAGTGATGAACTGGAAAGTGTTTGTGGTGAGTTGGACTCTTGGAAGTTTTGCTGGCACTAAGGTTGCCTTTATGCAAGTGTTTGGTGCAGATTGCTGCTGTGTGGGAATAGGTGTTCAGTCTGTGCCGAAGCATCTTGTTAGAACTGAGAAGCATTTGCTCTGAGAAGCCAGACTGTGTTTGTGCTAAACTACATATAAGCTGATATATATGCTGTGGAATAGCTTCATTAGGAAACCCCTCCGTAGTGGTTAAAAGCAAAAGTACTGAATTAAAATCCTGGCTATGCCATTTACACAATCTGCATATCCCTGGGAAAATTACATAAGCTCTCTGAGCCTCAGACATCTCATCTGTAAAATGGAGCCATTACTAGGATTCTTGTGAGGTGGAAGAGAAACAATATAAAAAATGCAGCAGAAGGCTTGATGCATGTTAAACATGACTTAACATGGAACTAAGGACTCCAATAGGTGATTGTTATCATTTTATTAATTTAAGTAGCAGAAAGGTAATTAATTCAGTAATTTTATTGAAATCACTCCCAGTATTCAGCTTGCATCTGAATGGAGTAAGTAAAACACAGGAGACTGTCTTAGGAAGTTCTGAAGTTGTTACCTTTTTGTAGTAGACTCTGCAACGAAACTGTATTTACATGCTTTCCTGTGGTTGAGGTCATAGAGAAACAGAGTGACGTCACCATTTGCTTAAAATACTTCAATTGCTAAAAAAAAAGCATGCCTCATATTTTGCTTAATCTAACTAATTTAAAGTGTTATCTCAATTTGTATGCAGTCTATTTTGCAGCTGTTTTTGCCTTGGAAGGTAAACACTAAGTGTCTGTTCTATTTGATTGTATCTTTTGACAAATTAGCATGATGCTTAAATCAAGAGGTTTCTTCGATGTTTCTTTCTTCCTTAGCGTTTCACACCTGCCGTTCGACAGCCTTCACCTGCAACAATGGGCGCTGTGTCCCGTATCGCTATCGCTGTGATCACCAGAATGACTGTGGTGACAACAGTGATGAGGAAGGGTGCCAGTTCAGTGAGTGTGATGCCACCACGGAATTCACTTGCAATAATAAAAGGTGCATACCTCTTGACTTTGTCTGCAATGGTGTAAACAACTGCCATGATAACGAAACTTCAGATGAGAGAAATTGCCGTAAGTTCATCCTAAGTACTTGTTGCTTTGGGGTCTGACATCTCTTGGATTGTGGGCTTTCTGAAAAACAAAGAACTAAGTATTCATCCAAAACATAAATTCTGTTTAATATATTTTACTGACTGATTTTTAAAAGCAACTCTACTAAACGTTTGAATGACTTGCCTAAATTTATGGACCCATAAAACCATCGACTATTTTAACCTTAAATATTTTTTACCTTTGGTTTATATATCTGCCAGATTAAAAGTTCACTTGGCAAAATTCCCCATTATTTTAAAGCTTTACCAATAGTTACTGACAAAAAATTATTGCATAAATGTGTTGTGGTTAATGTTTGTTGTGTAAAAAGCTGTATAGTGTGGTGTTAATAAAGTGATTTGTCTTTTTAGTTTTTCTGGGAAATTGTTTTATAACGTATTGATTTTTCTAAAATGTCTGGAATTTGCACTTTAGCATCTTGTGAGAACAAAAGAGCAGAGTGTAAGTCCAAATATATTTTCATTTTAGATATATCTACATGTTGTGCTGCTTTTGTAAGTACAGTTACATAAAATATTATTTGGATGTGCTTTTAAAATAACTTTTCTTTAGGGAAAATTTTAAATATACACCAGAGCAGAAAGAATAGCATCATATACCCATCACCTAGCTTCCACATTTATCAACAAATGACCAATCTGTCTCTATCTCCTTCAACCTTTTTCTGAGTGTTTTAAGGCAACTTCCAGACATGCATATTATTGATAAAGACATTTTGAAAAACAGCTACCATGCCATTATAATGCCCAGTAAAATCAACAGTACTTAATATATACCAGTACTGAGTCCATATTCAAATTTTCTCACTATCCAAATGTCTTTTTACAGTTGCTCTATTCAAAATAAGATTTCAACAAGGTCTACACATTGATATTAATCGTCATAAATCTTTATTGTTTTTTATACCACAATGGTTTCCACTTAAAAAAAAAAAGCCATTGATTTGTCTTGTGGAATGTCCCATATTCTGAATTTGACTAATCGCATAATTGAGTTATTTAATTTGTTATTTTATCTCTCTTATTTCTTGCTAACTCGAATTCAGATCTAGAGATTTGAATACATTAGGTTCAATTCTTTGGGTAGAATACTACACAGGTGAAATGGAATATTTCCTCTTGCACCTCGTCATGAGGCACATAATGCTTGGTTGTTCTGCTTTATGTGACGATAAAATTAATTAATGGATTTAGAAGTCAGCCTGAATCTTCCCTTAGGAATTTTGCATCGACCATTTACCCAGTGGTTTAGACATCAATGGATGGTTGTTCCATAAACCCATCATTACAAAAGAAGCATTTTAAAATTCTGTTATTCCTCACACTTATTAGCTGAAGGTCCATGAAGAAGAAACTCCCCTTGTCAACTGTTTTGTCACTCCGACACACAAGTCTGCAGGGTGAATGCTGGGTTGTTTCCCTGTGCGCATCAGTTCCCAGTGAACTAAGTCACTGAGCCACAGGCAGAGTTTTTTTGTTTTTAGTGTTATATTAAACTCATTGATTTTTATATTATTTATGAGTTTTAATGCTCTGCAGTAATCTTTTCAGTGTTCAATTTTTCTATCTCAGGCCAGCAGGGGCCCTGCTAAGCCAGCTGCTCTGTTATTTTGACATGGCCTAGTCCGTCCTCCATAGCTTAGCCCGCCTGGTACGTGCCTGCCTCAGACCTGGAAGTGACCACTTACGCAAGGAGGCTTAGTTCCTCTGTGGCATGTAAAATGACCACGGTCTGGGAGTACCCTATTCCTATTTGGCTTTCATTGCTTCCAGGCCTTTTCAGTGGACAGAAATAGGAAGTACTTTTTTTAGGGAAAAGGTAAATTTATATCAGTATTTTCTCTTTTAATTTAAGATTATAGCTGTTTTACTTAGATTTTATAATCACATCTCTTCCTTCTCTAAGCTAAAAATCTTGATTTCTAATGCATTAGCATAAGGGCTTATTTGCTTTATTCTAAAATAATTTCAAAATACCCGCACAAACTATACCAATAAATCTACTAAGTGTAATTTAAGACTACATATTCTCAGATTATATCCCTCTAGGAGTATATATAATCCCTGGATTATATCCCTGGATTTTGAAAACAGGCCAAAATCCTGGTTTCAAAGGCATTTGAATTTTTTTTTCCCTGTATGGTTTGGCTGTCCACTTGACTCACCATTAACTTTATTTGTTAACTATTTCCAAATTTAGGAATTGCTTTTCTTTTTTCCATTTTTATTTATTCACAGCAATGTACATGGTTTTAAAGTCAAAGTTATTTGACAAGGTACAGTAACAGAAGTCTTACATCCTTGTCCTCTGGGTTCTGTCCCCTCCATACTGTATCGATCCATCGGGGTGACACTTTTCATTATCTTTTTGTTGTTGTTAATATAAGCATATCTGTCTCTCTGACTTTCCACACACACACACACACACACACACACACACACACACACACACCATTGTTTTTCTTACACAAAAGGTAGTCTACTTTTTTGAATTGTACTTTCTTACTGTTAATAAGTCCTAGAGATCAAACTATCATTCTTTCTATGTAGAGAGAGATCTTCTTTATTCCTTTTTATAGCTACATATTACTCCACTGTGTGGATACGCCATAGTTTATTTAGAGTTGGGAGTTTTTATGTATCTCTTAATTATTTAGAGTTTTATGTAACTCTGCTTACAAAAGAGTCCCAAGAGTTGGGCCTCTTGTTGATGCTGTTAAATAATGAAAATGATTTAAACTACAAAGCAAGCCTCCCCACCTCTCCATGCAGTTTCAGCTGGAAACACCTCTTCTTACTCTAGAATCTGTGGTGTAACTTAAGTGTAATGGATCGTGCCTCCTTAATAGCTTTGAAAACGACTCCCCTCTGGTGGTTCGAATTCTGCACTCGATCTGTCCATGTGGGCTTTCTGGATGGTATATGTGTGGTGGATGTGTTCCAAACATGTATCTGGTTGTCTTTTTCAAGCTGATCGCACTTGCCAGTCTGGATTCACAAAGTGTCACTCTACAAATATCTGTATTCTTCGTTCTTACTTGTGTGACGGAGACAATGACTGCGGAGATATGAGTGACGAAAACCCCACTTTTTGTGGTAATATAAGCCTGCTTCTCTCTCTGTGGTTCCAGGGATGCACATCTTTAGCTAGTACAAAGATATATGGCCTGGGAGTTTGAGCAAAATTTAATTTGTCATTCTGATCAACATTGTAAGTAGATGCAGTAGGCAGTTACTTCAGGATGTGATTGGAGGGGCGTAAGAAGCCCCTTCTCTCTGTTCCCTGGCTGGAGGCCCGACTCCAAGTATTTCCTCTAGAGATCTGCTCTGGTGTGTAACCTCCCTCAGTGGCAGAGCCGCTTCTCCCAGAGTTGAAGGCCTTTTGTCTTCAGGAACTCCAGGCAAAACTTACATGTTAAACCCTTACATTTACTCTTAATATGCATATAGCAGCCATCAGTAACTGAAATTTTTTTTCTAATTTTAAGTATGTTTTATTTCAGAAACCATCATTTCATATTTAGGAATTTAGTTTAATCAAACAATTTCTTATATTTGTAGTTCAAATTAAAAGGCCTTCCTTAAGCTTGATAACTTTGAGACTATTAGTGTAAATAGATACATGATTTAAGAGCTCATGTTTGTCACCAGGCCAGACTACAGTTCAAGAGCAAGAGTCAGTTGTAGTAACAGCAACAAGAAGAAGCAGAATTCAGATGCAGCCATCAGCTAGGGATGTAGAGATTGGGGCTACTGCTGACAGTTTAGGAACTTCTGCTTCCTTAGCAGTGTTTTCATCCTTGGGAAATTATCAGATATCATGGGCCAAAGCTAGGAAGCCTTATAGACCAGAAGAATGGTGAGGCTTGATTCTGGCTTATAATCACAGAGCAATTCAGAAAATACATTTGACCAGAGCTACTGAAGATTACTCAAGAAAAGGACCAGTATTTAAACATAGGGAGAATCATTTTACTCAAAAAAGGCCACATATAACAAGGATGAATAAGAGCAGAACTTTGCTAACCATATGAAATCATGGTCTAACATGATTGAAGGTTGTGTGTGGGATGAGCTCAGATATGGTCATATTGCTGTTTTTGCTTTTAATTATTATTTCAATAGAATTTATTTAATTTTATGTTATAACATAGAAGCAAGTCTTCTATGTATCAAAAGAACAGTTCTTTGGTGTTTCTAACACATATAATTTATTTTGGAATTTATGGAATATAGGAAAAATATCTTGGAAAGTTGGGGCAGTATTGTTTGCCTTCTCTCTCCCTTGTATTCCTTCCTCTTTATGGAAAGGGAATATACAAAATTCCATTTTTCCAAAAGACCAGGCTTTGGTCTTCCTTTCTTCGCAACTGTTTATTCAGTTCAGAGACATAGGCAGATGGGGAAGACTGGTGGGCACAAGCGGGAGTTTTGCTCATGAGTGTTGTGTTCATTCCCTCCTCCAACAGCTGTTCACACGTGCAGCAGCAATGAGTTCCACTGCACCTCTGGACCCTGTATTCCTAGCCATTGGTACTGTGATCAAGAAAGAGATTGTCTGGATGGCTCTGATGAACCTGCTACTTGTGGTAAGAGAGTGAGCCAGCGTGGAAAGTATCACAGTGCAGCTAGAGAAACTCTTCCGCCTCCTCCAGACACAGAGGACAGTCATGGCTGCTGGAGGTTTGCACTCCCTGCTGCTGCTCTCAGCTGCGGTGCTGCAGCCACTCAGCAGACAGTCATTAAGAGCATGTTAGTGCAGGGCGGGGTGTGGGTTGCTATCGGGATATGGAGGTGGCTGACTGATGCTGGTGAAATGAGATTATTTTAGTGATGCACCTAATATGGTGCCTGGCTTGTAGAACTTGATTAATTATGATTGACTTTGAATTGGCTGAGTTCTGACCCATAAGACTGTGGGAGGATACAGAAGTCATTAGGATCATCACAGGCATGAGCCAGGGGCATGTTATGGGCACATATCCTCTTCCTCTTCTGCCTGTTTGCCAGCTTCTGGTAAGGCCTCATGCCGTCTGAGCTTGCCAAGAAGTTCTGGGGATGCTTTTGTATTCCTGGAGATGTTTGTGCTTATTTGTATATTTGGAGGCTGCTATTTACATTTGCAAATTCTAATCTATATCCATGTACATTTTTTACATAATCATAAAAATACAGAGATAAAATATTTTACATTGATTTTGATATTTTATCTGTCAAATCATTGCTTTATAGTAGTCAGCAAACTGTGGCAATGGGCCAACTTCCTGTCTTTATAAAAAAGTTTTATTATTGTAGAATGTGGTCACACATTCAGTTATTTTGTCTATAATAGCTTAGGTGCTATAATGGCAATGTCAAGTGGGTGAGGCAAAGAACATGTGACCTATAAACCTGAAACATTTACGAGCTGATTAAGAGATGACCCTTGTTATAGTGTCTTTATACCCCTTTTTAATAGCCCTATGATATTCCATTGATTCTCATGGAGTTGATTGCCTCTATTTTAAGCATTTAGATTGCTTATATTTTTCCTTTATTATAAATATCACTGTAGCAATGCCATCATCATATATAAACCTTTTTATTTTGTGGTTGTTTTCTTAGGACCATTTGCATAATTTGAATTCAGAGGATTTTCTATTCCTCTTTTCTCTCAGGTTTAAATTCAGTGATTAATAGTTGGAGAGCAATTATTTGAAGCCTTTGCCAAGTTTCCCCCCACCCTAACACTGAAAGTTTTGTAGAGAACAAAGGGCACATAGGGTTTTGAGGACCCATAAATGAAATAATATGAGTAGAATAGTCTTTAAATATATGAACTACTAGTTAAAATATGTGAAGGATAGGCAGTTTCCATATCTACCACAGTCACAGTAATAGCTATATGAAGATAAACACAAAATCTATATCAATACATTCTCACAATAGGCAGTGATATTATTTTAAAGAAATAATGAGATGTATACAGAAGAGCAAAATCCCCATCTCTTCACCCTTCTTTAATACTCTCATTCCCCAGAGATAATAACAATTAGGGTGAGTGTCTTCTTGCATTTATCTACACATCCTGATAGGTAGGTTTTAAAACACAAATGAGATCTTACTATATATACGTTTTCTGCCATCCGCCCCCACTTTTATTTTTTTACCTGAACAACATCTTCTCAGCATGTTAGCAAATACAGCTCCACCTTATTTCTTTGCCCTGTTGAATATTACTCTGCAGTAGGGATGCTCCATGTGTTTTTAGCCATTTCCTCACTGATGGACATTTAGGTAATTTCCATTTTTTTCACTTTGAAAAAGAATGCTGGAATGAACATTGTGGGAGAGAAAGAAAACTTCTTCTATTTTTACAGGTTCTTTCGGCTGGCATAATGATCAAAAGTACATGATACAGGTTACTAACAGAAAATAACCAGACTTAATTATATACATACACATGGGCATCCCATATGCAAGAAAGAGTCAGACGCTCCACACATATGAGAGGTTCAGAGACAGAAAGTTGAACTGAGGTGTATAAGGCATTCTGAGCTAAGGATGAGAGGTAAATTTGCTTGGGGACTGAGAGGGGAGGAAGGTCATTTGCAGGGTGGTAAGAAGCGCAGATATTCGGGAATTAGAAGTTTTACTCTGCCTCATTGATAGGTCACAAAATGTTATTTCTGGTGAATGCCCTCATTATGGGCAAGACCCTCCTGTCCAACTTAAATTGTTTAAGGGAGAGGAAAAAGTTTCTCTTGAGCCCATAGAGTTTTGATTGCCTTCAACACAAAATAACTCACATGTCAAAGAAGCACATCTTACAGAGGCCTGTTTGGAACCCCTTCAGCATCCTTTTAGAGCCTCTTTGTGCATACAATGTGGCAAGATTTTTGTGGGCTAGATTTCTAGAAGCAGTATTGCTGTTGCAAAAAAGATGTCTCTTCCAAAGCCTGTATCTACCTGCACTTCTTTTTACCAGCTTATTAAAGGTCCTGTTTCTTCTTACCATTATCCTTGTGCTGTATTTTTGATAAAATTAAATTTTCTTTTGCTTTAGGCCCTCATTTTGTGGGGTCCCTGGTTTATGGGTCCCTGGCTAGTAGGAACATACGGGGATGTGATTGAAGAATTTGCATCAGTGTTCTAGACAACCCATGCTGGAGCAGGCTTCTCCCATGATTTCTGGGCTGCGCACGTTGCTGCAACAAGAGTACTTTTTATTTTCGTTTTCAGTGTACAGCGATTCAACGTGCCTAAGTGATGAGTTCAAGTGTGACACCGGGAGGTGCATCCAAGCAGACTGGATCTGTGATGGTGATAACGACTGTGGGGACATGAGCGATGAGGATGAACGACACCATTGCGGTAAGTGACACCAGTTCATTCCTCTGCCAAGTCACATTCCAGGGGAACTCACTAGATTCATTTTCCTGTCTTTGGAGTGTATGATTGTCAGGCAGTTCCTCTTTAAGCAAATGCACACTGATAGAAAGTTATCTTTATTTTCCCACTGTGGAGTTGTTTGTTCTCATGTACTTAAATACCTTTAAGCGATGAAAAATGATTTTAAATTTTGTTTTTTTTCTCTTTCATTTAGCTGAGAGAAATAATGTCCCACATTTCTAGAGCAGGTAAAGAGAGCTCAGTTGGCCACACTTAACATTAATAGCAGCTTTAACAGCGTAGCAATTAATTATGCCTCTAGTTTCATCTATTACCTTAGAGCTGTTGTTTGGAGAAGGGTTATGGAACAGACTGAGGAACACCATTTTCCATTACCAACAGAGCATTACCAACTCTTAGCTAAAGTGTCTCAGAAAAGTCGTCTTTCCGTGGCAGAACCATGAAAACAATGGCTCCCTGCTGTTCGCATCTGATCGTAACCTCTTGTGTCAGCAACTTTGGTGGTCCTCAGCCCCACAGATACTCCTGCTCTGAAACAGTGGTTGGCAGCTACACACACAGCAATTCCAACACGCACTTTTCTCCCACCTCCCTTCACCAGGACCCCCTTTCCTCTGTCTCCTATTCACCCGCCACGAGATTAAGCAAAATAGCTCTTCTTTTACTCTGGGGCATCAGTGCTTATAAAATTATACCTCATCTCTTTCCTAACAGTGCCATGAGTTCTGATAACCCTTGCTGGAATGTGTTTCCTCCTATATGCCTTATTTGTACTTAGGATAATAGTTTAATGTAGTTTAAAAAGTATGAAATTTAAGGGGGAAATAGACCTAGGTTTGAAGCCCTAGCTCTTTAAAAAGTTCTGTGACTGTGAGCCATCTAGTTAACCATTTTGAGTTTCAATTTCTCATCTGTAGAATTCACATACAAGTACCTGTCTCACATGTGTTTGTGTGGTGACACTGTGCACGCCAAAAATATATGACCAAATGTGAGGCATTTTTTGGTATCCAATGAACAAAATCAGGAGTATTTTTCTGAAGCTCTAAGGGAAAAATAGGATCTTATTTTTATGGAAAACCAAGTGAGGTTTTTACTGTTTATTTCTTCTGAAAAAAAAAAAATCCAAAGTCCAAAGCAATTGCAATGGAATTTTTGGAGGTATTTTTATCATGACCTATCATTACCATAATCGATTTTTTAACCTGTTTTCTCATTTCCTCTGCCCTCTTAGACTATTAAGTAATGCAAAACAAGAGAAATAATGGGTTAGAAAGAATCTGACCGCTAGAATGTGCTCTTGTGTGGTTTCTGATTCTCCCGTGCTTTGTTTCAGAGAAACACAACTGCTCCAGCTCAGAGTTCCTCTGCGTGAACAACGTGCCTCCCTCCAGGAGGTGCATCCCCCAGTCCTGGGTCTGCGATGGCGACATGGACTGCGCTGATGGCTACGACGAGCGGCAGAACTGCACCCGGGGATCTTGCTCTGAAAATGACTTCACCTGTAGTAATGGACAGTGTGTCCCCGGCTCCTACAGGTGAGTGGGGACTAAAAACTTCCCTGTAAACCTCAACCACCCACTGGGGCAGAGCTGACTTATCCAGTGGGCGTGGTGGCATCAGTGCTTTTGGCTCAGGGTCCTTTTAGTGGGCTATGACATGTTGAGATTTTTTAAAAGTCACAAGGAGAAAAAGAGAAATTTTAAGTCAAAGAAAGTAATTTTAATAGGTAATATTAGTAGATGTGTCTGCCTTTATATCAGTGTTGTCATTAGATATGACTTCAAATATTTTTATGAAGGAAAGGGCTCGTGAAGATGAGAGTGCCTGGGGCTCACGAGAGACTTGCCCTGACCTTCCGCAGTGGCCCAGGGAGATGAATGAAGAGGGTGTGGTATAAGCACATTTTTTGCTTGATGCAGATGACCTTGGTTTTCGATTTGGAATAGAGCCTTGGTGATGAGAAATGCTTCACTTTCTTCTCTGTGCTCTGAGAAAAATGACACTGTAAGAATGATGCTGACCGCAGCCTGGCATTTAGGCTCAGAGTCTGCGAGATGACGGGAGAGGCGGAGAGGTGAACCAAGGGCGCGGCTCCAGCATCCTGCGTCAGGCAGGAGAGGCGGGAGGGCCAGACCCACCTTGCTCTTTTGTTTGAAAGAAGTTGGAAATCTGGATTTTCATATGAAGTATTTTGATTTTTCAAAGCTGGAAACAAATTTTAAACTTCTAACACTGTGTCAGTCTAACGGATTGAGCTCACAGTCTGCCAGTCTCGGGGACCTCTCCTGTAATATTTGGTGTTTGATTTCTCATAGTTTTATTCGAAATGGGCCATTGTAAAAGTTTCTATTTTTTTAAGTGCCTCACTGAAATCTCTCACTATTCTCTCTTAGCAACTTTTTACATACAGAGGAAAATAAAGAAGAAAATGATGTGTAGGTTTCAATCCTGAGGGACTAGGAGAATAATAATAAGAGCATTAACAGAAGTAGGGGAGTCCAGAGGGACTTTGCTCAAGATGGAAGGTGAGTTTGATGTGGTAGTACTTCCCCAGGTGAAAATACACACTAGGCACTCGGACACATGGAACTGGAGCCAAGAAGAGATATTGCATGTGCCAAGGTCAGATATGCATAATGAGGAACAAGGACATTGGCTTATATCCTGCTAGGGATGGAGAAGGAAAGTATCTACGAAGCTGGCACAAGATCAGAGCAGCAGGGCTTCTGGAGCCACGGGCAGCAGCCCCCCCACAGGCCCTGAGGCACTGCTGGGATAGAGCAGGGGGCAGAACCGTGCACTCTTGGTGGTAGTCCCGAGGAAGCTGGACAAGGTTATCTTCTGTGAAGGATGTGGAAGGAGCAGGGACTTGATACTATGACTACAAATGGTAGAGATTAAAGAGGTAGATAAATGTTGTCTAAAAAATGCTCTCTTGTGTGATGACTCCTCCCCCAATGAAGCCCACGCCGGCATTGCTGCAAGGTGGCAGTTTGAATGCTGGCAAAGCTGTCTCCCCTCTCCCCTCTTCTTTTTAGTGAACTTGCATTTAAGTGTGGTTTGTCTACATTTAACCAATATGGATGCGATCTGCAGACTTTTAATCTTTGTATGAGGAAGTGAATAAATCTTTATATTTTCTCCCTACTTGCTCAAGAGTTATGTTGTACTGATGTTTGGTTCTCCTGAGCCCAGTAAATCTTTAATATCCTTAGTCTTGGATATATTCTGACAACCAAGGCATAGGATCTAGGGAGTAGAATTAGGTCTGAAATTTGATCTAGGTTATTTCTGAGCTTTCTGAGCCCCGAGCTTTCTGAGCTCTGCCTTCTTTATTACTATGATCCAGCAGCTGACTTGCCTGCCCCACAAGACTTTTATTGATTTCATTTATCTTTTCTTCCTTTTCTCCTCTATCCCTCTCTTTTTTCCCCCCACTGAGCTTTCTGAATTGCTTTTGACAAGGGCTAGGGCAGAAGAGAAAAAGGACCATTTGTCTGGAAACCTGAGCTATAGGGTCTAAAACACTCCAAATTCTGTGCCTTAAGTGCCAGCAGCCTCCACTGTGAACATGTACCCTCTTGCTTGCTTGGCAGAGTGGGCACCTCCCTGTTCTGTATAGTGGTACAAGGGATCATATTTCCTACGGATTTTTTTCCCCCTTGGCTCATTCCTGATGCTGCTGAAGAAGCTGGATAAGATTGTGTTGTGAGCAGCTTGCTGGAGTACTGACTTGCAATTGTGTCTGAAAACATGGTGATTAGCTTACTTAAATGACTTATTTTTCCCCTCCTGGGTTGCATTTAAACAAGAGTAAAGAAAGCATTGGCATCTTAAATCATTTGGAAATGAGTTAACTAGCTCCCAGGATACCAAGTGGGGTTGAGCTAACTCGCATTGATCACAACTTCTTTCTTACAGTTACACACACACATTTTGGTATAAATCACAATGACAGTGTCCTAGGTTTGCAGATGGGAATGCTGATTAGAAGGCCTGAGCAAAGATGAGTTGTAAAATTGACCACGTTTGGCTTTGATGCTTTAATGTCTTTTAATGCTTTGCCTCTAACTCCTATGGCTCCATAGTAAATTCTTTTATGAATTGTCAACCATTAGTTTTGCCCACCTTTACTGAAGATTCTTTTAGACTTAAGGTGAGTTTTGTTACTATTAGCAAGACTCCCTTCAGTAATGATGACTTTCATAGGATCTTGCAACAACGTAGAGAAAAAGGAACAGTCTGGCTCACAGGGTTGCAGGAAACTACATTGTCTTCACCGAGCCTACGAATGTTAGGTTCCAAGGTAGCTTCTGGAACTATGGACTGCCTTTTTCCTTTGACAGTAGTCCATGCTAGCCTACCAGTCTTCCTCCTCTCCATTGTCATTACCACTCATATCTCATGGTAGGTGGCAGGAGTGTTACAATGAAAAATGGAAGTAACAGGATTGCTAATGCAAAACATTACTTCAGTTGGGAAATAAGTGTTTTTATAGGCCACACCTAACAACCTCATCATTTATAATATATAGTACACATCTTATGAGTATCTACTTGAGTGTGGGCACTTCTAGCATATGGCTACACAGGGTATTTCTTGTGCCCATAAGCTGTCTCATTATCTGATGAATGGATCTGATGAACACAAAAATTATAAAAGTTGTAGTTAGTCACTTTGTCCACTGGGGAAAAATGAATGCAATTGTTTAAATAGCTCTCAATCTACATTTCCAATAGTAGCAACCAGCACCTGGGGAAGTTGGGTAGAATGCTTAATATTCTATTCTTCTATTGCTGGAGATTGGTGGGGTGGGTGAAGGTGCTGAGGGAGGAGAGGTTGATGACATTGGTGACCTTATTATTGAAATGGCCGACCTGT